>JANAVB010009598.1:1882575-2184473 GCA_029216955.1 Iris pallida
GTCAACTTGTCGGCCAATTCGACCAAACTAGGCTCCATACGACGATCCTAATCTGTCCCAACACTTCCTATAGTCATATCAAAATCAAATATTACATTACATATATATATATATATATATATATATATATATATATATATATATATATATATATATATATAAGTTATGAAAAGAAGAATGGTTGTGAGTGGGTGAATGACGTCGAAGGCTGCTGGTTTTGAGTCACAAATCTGAGATGATAGGTTAGGATATGTCTACAAAAGTTATATATATAAATATACTACGATCCATAGAAAACTATATATAAATATATATACATATAGGCATATATATATATATATATAGATATATGCATATACCATGTATATAAGCAAATGAGGGTCGATCTCGAACCTGGAATGAGTACCCAGATCTGAGATCAAGGCCATGACACCCTACTCTAACATATTTTCATAATTAGACATAATAGGAATTATTATATATATATATATATATATATATATATATATATATATATATATATATATATATATATATATATATATATATATATTTAAATATACATACAATAGGAAAAACACCAAAAATGCAAAAAAATAGCTAGAAAATATGAATCAAACCCAAGAGTCAAATCCCACAAGTCTAAAACAGCATCCAAGAATCAAAAACTCATAAATTATCGCATTAAATCCCAGGAATCAAATTATCACAAAATTCTTCAAATTCAATTTCAAGGAAAAACCTAATTATACTTGAAAAAGGCAAACAAATAGGTAATAATCCCGCGGATCACTTACCGCAAGTCCAAAATATCATATATAAGTTAACAAGACAGAAAATATCGATTAAAAGTCGAAGAATCAAAATATCATTTTTATTCAAAATATTGAACCCGAAAAATCCAATTTCGACAAAACGACCCAAAACACAAAATACTCCAAACCGACTCATGAAAGTTGGCAAATACGTTGGTCTCGACACGTGGGACGTGCTCGGGTACTCCCGTGGTTGAAACCGTGTCCGTGTCGTGTCCAGAGAATGCGTATCGAAAAATCGATTTCGCGTGTCGAAGAGGGTGTTCTCGCTCGATTGCGCGTCACACGCACAACGAGAAGCCTCGTGCTCGTGCACACGGCTAGGTAGGGTCACGGGGTAGGTCTAGGACACGTCGACACGACACGAAGTCGTAGCGACGCGACACAACGGCACGCGCAACAGCACGCGGACTGCGTGCACGCGCGCGCGCGTGCGTGCTTGTGCATGCGTGTCGCCGCTCGTGGCTCGCGTGTCGGGCCACGCCATGACTCGGGATCGAGTCCCTGGGTAGTCTAGGTATAGGGATACATGTTCCAACTCCTAGTACGGGTCCTCGACGCGTCGTGTTCGCGTACGAAGGCCGTGTCAGCGACAAATTTCAGCCCGAATGTACAGTTCAGCCGACTAGTGCACGCGCGATTACTCCGCGCTCGCTCAATGAAACGTTATGAAATTTTATGGGCATGTGGGCAGAGGCTGTCCCTACGTGCTCATAAAATTTTACGCGAGACGGAGCTCTGTGCGTGCGTCGAGTTATGACGCACAGACAGCAGGGCGTGCACGGGACCGTGCACATGATCTCGTACACGCGTGTCCGTGTCCGTTCGGATGCCGAAATCGTGTCAATTTCCGATCCGTCTTTACGAAAGTTGTTAAAAATCATATAAGGAAGTATTTCGTGAAAATAGAATCAAAAATTAACACTTTTCAATTCTAAGTGGCATTTTGCCGAACACGTACGACGTGAGACCGATATGTGTCTGATACCGCTATCAAACGAAACCAAAATCCTACGAAACTTCATACATAGATCAAGGGTGCCTAAATGGATGCAATAATGAAGAAAATTTAGGAGAAACAAAGGTGGATCAGGATTTACCTATTGAGAGTCGGAATCTCAATAAAAGGAATTCCTCGAGCGCTTTGTCGGCCGATTTCCCGAGCAAATGCCTCCTCCATCTTGCTAGCAGTACTCCAGCAAATCCTCCTTTTCCCAACGAGTGCAATGTAAATCGTTTGAGGTAAAATGGACTCCGGATGAAAAATCTAGGGTTTTCGGAGGAAAAGAAATTAGGGTTTGCTCTTGGTGGCTATGTTTTACAAATGAGAGGGGAGGGGGCTGCTTATGGCCGACCAGGGGTAGGGGGTGTTAGGTTAGGGTTTGCACATGGGCCAAGCACTCCATGAGTTGCTAAAAAGGCCCATGTCAAAAAGGCTAAAAAGGCTTTAAAAAAAATAGCTAAAAATGAAATAAATGATTCTAAAATAAACAATAATTTTAATTTAAATTTTAAAAGGCCAATAATACTTCTAATTACATTATTAGGCTTCTGGTCAAGGTTGACTAAGGTCAAACCACTTATACTACCAAAATACCAATTCAGCTACCAATCAAACCGCACAACAAACAATTTAATTAATAAATTAATAAAATTCAAAGTAATACATAATGACTAAAATACCCTTAGCCTAAAATAGGTAATTAGCCAATCTAGTCACATGGTCGAGTCTCCTTGGTCATGGTTAGTCTCTAAGTCAAGCAATCTCTATGGTTAAGCTAGCAACAACCAACATCACAATTCACCCATCTAAATAATATAAAATAAATAAAGAAAATCACCAAAAATCATAATATGATTTAAAATATTATTATTACATGATAAAAATTACAAAAGTTTAAAATTATCCTTATTTTCGAAAAGTGGTGGTTACAAGTCTAGCCTCCTTAAAATAATTTCGTCCTCAAAATTAAGATAATCCTACTCCTTCTAGGTTACACCCCCAACAATCATGGTCTTAAGAAAACTTATCTAAATCATGCAGTTAGAATGATATCATACAGGATTATGGCAGGTAATATCAGTCTGGGGTCTCATCATCTAGCCATTATAGTCATACTAGATCAAAAGTAGTCATAAGGTATCAAAACATACAAACAATATGGTAGGGTACAGTAATCATCAAGACTAGATAAGATATAGGTCAAGAACTCACCTCTACTAGGTCTGGTAGCTGGAACTCTCTCCTGGATATAGGCCTCGACTAGGGGCAGGTGTAGTAGGACAGTCACGTATCTTGTGTGTAGCTGACCCACAAAATAGGCACAATCCTAGTCTCTTCCTACAGTCCTTCCATACGAGCCCAGGCTTCTTACAGCAGGCATAGGTAGGCACTCGCTCAACTGGCCTCTGCTGGATAGGAATCTGAACTGGATAGGCTGGTCTAGGCTGGAAGCCGGGGTACGCCTGAGGCTCTAGGTATATACTGCTTCTCTCCCTTTTGGGACTAGGCTCTCCCCTCGAATGCATATAATCTCACAACAGTTGGATACTTAGACTCTGCTCTCTCATAAGCTCAGCCTGAAGTCTCTGTACCTCCCACACATCCTGAAGAAGTCTGTAAATATGAGCCCCATCAGGAATGACATGGGGTACCACTCCAGGAGGCAAATGGAGGCCCTCAATCTTCGGCTGAACTGCAGCCCTCTCCTGAAGGATAGAAGATGGAGGAAAACTCTCCGGTGAGGCTGCTAACACCTCCTGAGAAATAGAAGGGGAAAGTACAATCTTGGTCTCATCCGGAACTACAGCTGTGCACTGGGGACAGACTCTGGTCATGGGTGCCATACTGGAAAAGATAAGAAAAATAATAAATCATCGGGCTATAAGGCAGTCTATCATCCTATATAAAAACTAGTAATTATCAAAAACAACAACTAGGAATTAACTATATAGGGTTACTATTTTAAAGAAGATCAAAATCGAAGGTTTAAAGTACGACTGTCAATAGCATTGAAATCCAATCACGATACATATAAAAGAAAATTTAGTCTCGGCACGATCTAAGTTGATTAATATCTGGGTAAATCAAGAATTGGGCAAGATGGGGAACAAGGTCATCGAAGTCTGAGCACGAGCATCCAAGAATGGAGATCTAGGTCACAATTAAATTTAATTCAATTGAGTACGACCCATGATATTAATATGATAAGAAAAGATGACCAGAGTCAATCGGTCGTGATTAAGGAAGTTAGGATTCAATGATATTGAAAACTTTTAAAGGATACTTCAAAGATATGGAATAAGTCAATTTTCTCCTTTTGATAGGGAAAACAGAAGACAAGGTTTCATAGGGAAGTCAAGTTAATCATCTCTCTCTGATACCATCAAGCTTATCTAATCATCATTTGCCAATCATATCTTTATCTCATAAGTCCAATTATGAAAATCAACCTTTATATGACTACCATCAAAATTATCTTTCCGTCATAAAAATTTGACCTTGTCACAATCACCATAGGCTAAATTTCTTAATTCCAAAACATTACTCATGAAGCATACTCTTCTTATTATGAATCAACACTAACCATTTATTCATCATAAATCCAAATCCTTCCACCTTGTCCTAAATTGGATTCGAACCTCTAAATCAAGTTTTATGAAATTCTTGAACTTATTCAAATTACTCTCCTCGTGTTATTCGATCTGAAACTACTAGGACTTACAAAACTTGTTCTCCATTAAAATCAACCTTCATATTTCCTTCAACGTACACCCTCAAATATTATTCTTCTTCAAATTTAAAATTTTCTTCAAAAATCTCTATATTTTCTTTAACTCAAAAAAAATCCTTTTGTTCTTTTTGTTCTTAGCCATTTTCTTGTAATATCTTATTCAATTTCGTATTGCCATCGAATACAGTTAAAATCTCTTCTCCACTACTAAGTCCCTAAATTTAACATCATAGCCTTAAAGTAAACGTCTCAAGAATCAATAACCAAAATTTATCCAAGTCCTCAAACTATGTCGACCTCGAATATCCTCGTCAACTAAGAAGTGCATCTATAAATTATTTATATCCAAACATTTCTCTGTGTGTGATCATCCCTGAATTGATAATATAAAACTCTTGATTTCATTCTCACTTTTTACCACACCTCTATCTCAAAACTTTATATCAAGGTCCATCATATTATATTCCTACCTAGATTATCATGAGATTTCAAATTACGTCCTTTCCGAGCTAGATGATTTACGTTACTTCCTCGACCTTTCCAAGGTAAAGAGATATATAGATTCAAGTTTTCAAAATATAGAGGACATAATTAGATACGAGATAGATGATTGATGTAATTGGAAAAGAGTTAACTAAGATAAGGAAAAATGGGAATACAAGAAATAATGGCAAGAAAGAAATAATGATAAAACCTGTTCTTGCTCATCTATTCAAAGGAATGAACGAATTTTGAGATATAATCTGATAACCATACACATCTTCCTGAAATCATATTGCTAGAATTTTGCCATGCCAGTAAGCATAGCTGCAATAAACAATAGAGTCCGTAACTGAGGTATACACGCTATAATCATGTTATTTAGAATTTTTATCTCGCCAACCGGTATGGCTGCAAGAAAATCTAGATTCCATAACTAGGATAAGTATATCTACATCAGGCTCTACGTCCTTGTCATGCTAGCCAGTATGACTGCAATAAATCCTAACTCCACAATTAAAGTAGACATTTACCTTTCTCACTGTCCTTATCAAGTATGTTATCAGGTTATACCTTAAATTCCAAAATAAAATAAAAATAAAAATAAAAATATTTAAATACAAACTCAAAGTTAACAACTAATCATCAAGCTTCAAAATTCAACAATGAATCCATCAAAATCAAATTCAATAACAAGGAGTAATGGGTGAATCAATTGAGTAATGGGTGAATCGAATTAAGGGAAAAGATTTCAAATCAAAGTTAAAATAAGATTCTCAAGGGTCATCCCAGGAATCTCTCAAGGAATCCTAACAGTGATTGAGTATCCTCTCATTCTAACACTTTACTTCCTATACTCTATAGCAGGCTCGTAGTAGTACAACTTAGTCGCTGTACTACCATGACATCGTACTAATCCGAATCTGGACCCACATGGACCGGAGCGATGAGATCGTGTCTCCATAACCATCCTGAAGACAGATCAAAACAAGAAGCAATTACTGAGAATGAAGTAAAAAATCAAAGGAGGACAGTTTATTTATTCAAAGGAAGCATTTAATCAACAAGAATTTAGATGGCAAGTATTGGATCAGAGTTTTCCTAATGTGATTGAGTACCTCAAAACTATATCCTATATTCTACTGTAGGTTGTATTGATGCTCTAGTTCGAATACCACTACAATTCTAGACCTGCATGGGCCACCACTAAAAACGTGTCACGACCCGCATCCAGTGTAAGGGCACGAGACGTGGGTACGTCCAGCCTACGCCGCAGTGTCGACGATAGAACGCTATCCTAGGTCCAACATCTAACACAATCTAGAATATACTCCAATTGGAGAATGATATATATATATGGTACAACTCAATCACAATAACTAAGATGGAATGGAAGAAAAATAACCACAACAGAAAGTCATAATATGAATATAAATTCCGGTGTAAACCACACCATAATAAATCTTAATACAATCACAAAGTCTCATAACTAGATAATAATAACAGTCTAAACTAACTCATGGCAAGTCTTCAACGACTACTGGATCCTGCTGAGGGTCCAGGTCTGTGTCAACTAAGCCTGCTCTATAGTAAGTGTCGCAGCAATCCTCATCATCTGTAATATTTTCAACGGGTCCAGTCAGGACAGGAACGAATACATATCACTCACACAGTTCATAACATGAAAGAAAATATGAAACAAGCTATAGAATAATATACATGAACTGCTGATAAAGAAATAATAGAGAGACTGTAAAATGAAGAATATGATATAGTGGAAATAGATATACATGATATAGATAAGAAAACTGAGCTAACTACGTGATTCAGAGCACATGTTTGGTTATGTAAACAGGCTTAGGTTATACATGACTTAAATCTAGTTTGGAGTTATACATGAAATGGTGTAGATCACATAACCAAATAAATACTCCCCCTGCCCCAATCAGTACACAAGGAACTGTCCAGGTTATGTTATTGCACATGAAAGTAGTGCGTCACATGGATAGCTAGTCCACATGCACACTGGGTTATACATGAAGGCTCACATGATCATGAGTGTACATGAATGTCATATGAGTATACATGAATAAGTACGAATACAATAAGTAGACGATGCACATGATAAAGTACATGAGCACAATATACCCGATGTATCCGAGGAGATAACATCGCATGAAGAGATCCATATAGTACTAATCCGTGATATATCGTGTCAGCAACAAGTAAACTAGTCTATAACAAGTAAATACGTCCAAGCAAGAATGAAACGGTCAGAGAATGTACTCGCCTGACAATCCGAGCTGCTGATGAGGATGTGTAACTGAACTGGAGTGATGTAAACCTATTTAAAGTAACCACAAGTCACAACATAGTCTAACATATCATAAGAAAGGGCTACAATGCAATTCTATATGCTTCTAAGTCCTTCTAGGTCAAAGTCAACCTTGGTCAACTTTGGTCAAACCTGGTCAACTCTGGTCAAACCTGGTCAACTATAGTCAAATAGTTCGTTTACTAATTTTTAGGTCACACACAAGTTTTCAAGTCATTCGGAGTTCGTTTGAGTCGATTTGGAGCAAGTTTGACCCAAAGTTGACTTTTATTAACTTGGTCAACTTGTCGGCCAATTCGACCAAACTAGGCTCCATACGACGATCCTAATCTGTCCCAACACTTCCTATAGTCATATCAAAATCAAATATTACATTACCTAAATTTATATATTCATCACAAATAATATATATATATATATACATACACACACACACACACACATATATATATATATATATATATATATATATATATATATATATATATATATATATATATATAAGTTATGAAAAGAAGAATGGTTGTGAGTGGGTGAATGACGTCGAAGGCTGCTGGTTTTGAGTCACAAATCTGATATAATAGGTTAGGATATGTCTACAAAAGTTATATATATAAATAAACTACGATCCATAGAAAACTATATATAAATATATATACATATAGGCATATATATATATATATATATATATATATATATATATATATATATATATATGCATATACCATGTATATAAGCAAATGAGGGTCGATCTCGAACATGGAATGAGTTCCCAGATCTGAGATCAAGGCCTCGACACCCTACTCTAACATATTTTCATAATTAGACATAATAGAAATTATATATATATATATATATATATATATATATATATATATATATATATATATATATATATATATATATATATATATATATATATATATATATTAAACAATGGCTAAAAGCCTTCATTGAAATCAAAATGCGAGATTGGAACCGGGAGATTGCCCAAGTTCCTACAGAAGGTGGGGGTAGCCCTAACTAAAGTCCAGACTAAAAACACATTTGCCAATAACAGAGATTTTTTTTCCCAGAAAAGAAATACGAAAAAGATAATTCGAAATTCAAAAACTAAAACGTTGGGCGGTGGCGTGCAGAACGATGGGCGTTGGGCCCGAGGGATCAGACAGCGTTCGGCCCAAGGGAACGTTGGGCTCGAGGGGGCGAGAGTCCCGAGGCGGGAAGCGCGCTGCATGAGAGGAAAATGCGGCACGCTGCCAGAGGAGGTGGCGCTTGGCCCTGGGAGGGGGGCCTCCGACGAGGGGGCCGGAGGCGGAGGTGGCCCGACCGCTGGGGGGAGGGATGGGGGGGGTGGGGAGTTCGACCTCCTAAACGGCAGATAGCTCCGGGCCGCCGAGGCGGGGACGGCGCGCAGCTCCGAGAGAGGAGGCTGAGAGGGAAGCGGTGAACGGGGGCACCGGCGGAGAAGCCAGGGGCCAGCACGGGCGGGGACGGGTAGGGGAGGGGTCCGCCGACCGAGGAAGGAGCCGCCGACGGAGGACGGGGGAGTGGGGGCGCCGCCAGGGGAAAAGAGGGGGGGTGGATCTCGGCTTCAGGAGGGGAAGAGGCGGCGCGGTGGATGGCCGTCGAAGGGGGGATAGGATGGGAGAGGAGCCGGCGGAGCACGCGCACGCCAGGGGGGAGACAAGGGGGGTGCTCGGCCGGCGGGGGCCGCTCAACGACAAGGAGGGGGCTCTCGAGCATGAGCCGAAGCGAACGCCGAAGCCCGGAGGGCGGCTGGGAAGCGGCCAGGGGAGGGAGCGACGGGGACGGCGTCGCAAGGCCAACCGGCAATGAGAAGGGTGGGGGGAGCGCTCTGCATGGGGCCGCGGGGCCACGAGCGTCCAAGACTCAACGCTCGCCGCACGGGGAAGAGCACCGCCGACCGGAGGAGGGGGGAGTCCAGTCTCGCCGGAAGGGGAGACCAGGAAGGCGGGGGAGGGACCCGAGGGTGGCGGGGGGGGGAGATGGGGAGGTCACTGCCGGAAGCTCGACGATAACTGCTGGAGCGGGGCAGCGACGTCGCCTGCGACGGGGACGTCGGGGACGTCGTGTCCGACGCCGCGGAGGGCGGAGGCGGCGGCACTGCGGGCAGAAAGCGAGGCAGTTGGAGGGAGACTGCCTGGGCGACGGAGGGAGGGGGAGCAGGCCGACGGAGCTCAGCGCGAGCGGCCATGGGGAGGCCCACCACGGCGGCGGCCACCAGGGGGCCGGCCACCACAGGGGTCCCCACCCGCCGGGTGCTCCCCAAGGAGCGGCTGCGGCTGCGGCTCCCTATCTCCCCATTATATATATATATATATATATATACATACACACACACACACACACACATATATATATATATATATATATATATATACATATATATATATATATATATATATATATATATACAATAAGTAAAGCACCATAAATGCATAAAAATAGCTAGAAAATATGAATCAAACCCAAGAGTCAAATCCCACAAGTCTAAAGCAGCGTCCAAGAATCAAAAACTCAGAAATTATCGCATTTATAAATCCCATGAATCAAATTATCACAAAATTCTTCAAATTCAATTTCAAGGAAAAAGCCAATTATACTTGAAAAAGGCAAACAAATAGGTAATAATCCCGCGGATCGCTTCCCGCAAGTCCAAAATATCATATATAAGTTAACAAGTCAGAAAATATCGATTAAAAGTCGAAGAATCAAAATATCATTTTTATTCAAAATATTGAACCCGAAAATCCAATTTCGACAAAACGACCCAAAACACAAAATACTCTAAACAGACTCATGAAAGTTGGCAAATACGTTGGTCTCGACACGTGGGACGTGCTCGGGTACTCCCGTGGTTGAAACTGTGTCCGTGTCGTGTCCAGAGAATGCGTATCGGAAAATCGATTTCGCGTGTCGAAGAGGGTGTTCTCGCTCGATTGCGCGTCACACGCGCAACGAGAAGCCTCGTGCTCGTGCACACGGCTAGGTAGGGTCACGGGGTAGGTCTAGGACACGTCAACATGACATAAAGTTACAGCAACGTGACACAGCGGTTCGCGCAACAGCGTGCGTGCGTGCTCGTGCATGTGGGTCACCGCTCGTGGCTCTCACGTCGGGCCACGCCACGACTCGGGATCGAGTCCCTGGGTAGTCTAGGTATAGGGCTACGTGTTCCAACTCCTGGTACAGGTCCTCGATGCACCGTGTTCGCGTACGAGGGCCGTGTCAGCGGCAAATTTTAGCCCGAATACACAGTTCAGCCGACCAGTGCATGCGCGATTACTCCGCGCTCGTTCAACGAAACGTTGTAAAATTTTATGGGCATGTGGGCAGAGGTTGCCCCTATGTTCTTGTAAAATTTCACGTGAGACAGAGCGATGTGCGTCGAGTTATGATGCACAGACAGCAGGGCGTGCACGGGACCGTGCACGGGATCTCGTGCACGCGTTTTCGTGTTCGTTCGGATGCTGAAATCGTGTCGATTTCTGATCCGTCTTCACGAAAGTTGTTACAAATCATATAAGAAAGGATTTCGTGAAAATAGAATAAAAAATTAACACTTTTCAATTCTAAGTGGCATTTTGCCGAATACGTGCAACGTTAGACCGATACGTGTCCGATACCACTATCAAACGAAACCAAAATCCTACGAAACTTCATACACAGATCAAGGGTGCCTATATGGATGAAATAATGAAGAAATTCAGGAGAAACAAAGGTAGATCAGGATTTACCTATTATGAGTCAGAATCTCAATAAAAGGAATTCTTCGAGCGCTTTGTCGGCCGATTTCTCCCGAGGAAATGCCTCCTCCTTCTTGCTAGCAGTACTCCAGCAAATCCTCCTCTTTCCAACGAGCGCAACGTAATTCGTTTGAGGTGAAACGGACTCCGGATGAGAAATCTAGGGTTTTTGGAGGAAAAGGAATTAGGGTTTGCTCTTGGTGGCTATGTTTTACAAATGAGAGGGGAGGGGGCTGCTTATGGCCGGCCAGGGGTAGGGGTGTTAGGTTAGGGTTTTCAAATGGGCCAAGCACTCCATGAGTTGCTAAAAAGGCCCATATCAAAAAGGCTAAAAAGGCTTTAAAAGAAATAGCTAAAAATAAAATAAATGATTCTAAAATAAATAATAATTCTAATTTAAATTTTAAAAGGCCAATAATACTTCTAATTACATTATTAGGCTTCTGGTCAAGGTTGACTAAGGTCAAACCACTTATACTACCAAAACACCAATTCAGCTACCAATCAAACCGCACAACAAGCAATTTAATTAATAAATTAATAAAATTCAAAGTAATACATAATACTAAAATACCCTTAGCCTAAAAATAGGTAATTAGCCAATATAGTCACATGATCGAGTCTCCTTGGTCATGGTTAGTCTCTAAGTCAAGCAATCTCTAGGGTTGAGCTAGCAACAACCAACATCACAATTCACCCATCTAAATAATATGAAATAAATAAAGAAATCACCAAAAATCATAATATGATTTAAAATATTATTATTAAATGATAAAAATTATAAAAGTTCAAAATTACCCTCATTTCTGAAAAGTGGTGGTTACAAGTCAACCCTCCTTAAAATAATTTCGTCCTCGAAATTAAGATGATCATACTCCTTCTAGGTTACACCCCCAACAATCATGGTCTTAATAAAACTTATCTAAATTATACAGTTGGAAAGATATCATACTGGATTATGGCAGGTAATATCAGTCTGGGGTCTCATCATCTAGCCATTATAGTCATACTAGATCAAAAGTAGTCATAAGGTATCAAAACATACAAACAATATGGTAGGGCACAGTAATCATCAAGACTGGATAAGGTATAGGTCAAGAACTCACCTCTACTAGGTCTGGTAGCTGGAACTCTCTCCTGGAGGTAGGCCTCGACTAGGGGCAGGTGTAGTAAGATAGTCTCGTATCTTGTGTGCAGCTGACCCACAAAATAGGCACAATCCTAGTCCCTTCCTACAATCCTTCCATACGTACCCAGACTTCTTACAGAAGGCACAGGTAGGCACTCGCTCAATTGGCCTCTGCTGCACAGGAATCTGAACTGGATAGGCTGGTCTAGGCTGGAAGCCGGGGTACGCCTGAGGCTCTAGGTATATACTGCTCCTCGCCCTCTTGGAACTAGGCTCTCCCCTCGAATGCATATAATCTCACAACAGTTGGATACTGAGACTCTTCTCTCTCATAAGCTCAGCCTGAAGTCTCTGTACCTCCCACACATCCTGAAGAAGTCTGTAAATATGAGCCCCATCAGTAATGGCATAGGGTACCACTCAAGGAGGCAAAGGGTAGCCCTCAATCTCCGGCTGAACTGCAGCCCTCTCCTGAAGGATAGGAGATGGAGGAAAACTCTCCGGTGAGGCTGCTAACACCTCCTGAGCAATAGAAGGAGGAAGTACAATCTTGGTCTCATCCGAAACTGCAGCTGTGCACTGGGGACAGACTCTGGTCATGGATGCCATACTGGAAAAGATAAAAAATAATAAATCATCGGACTATAAGGCAGTCTATCATCCTATATAAAAACTGGTAATTATCAAAAACAACAACTAAGAATTAACTATATAGGGTTACTATTTTAAAGAAGATCAAAATCGAAGGTTTAAAGCACGACTGTCAATAGCATTGAAATCCAATCACGATATATATAAAAGAAAATTTAGTCTCGTCACGATCTAAGTTGATCAATCTCTGGGTAAATCAAGAATTGGGCAAGATGGGGAACAAGGTTATCGAAGTCTGAGCACGAGCATCCAAGAATGGAGATCTAGGTCACAATTAAATTTAATTCAGTTGAGTACGACCCATGATATTAATATAATAAGAAAAGATAACCAGAGTCGATTGGTCATGATCAAGAAAGTTAGGATTCAATGATATTGAAAACTTTTAAAGGATACTTCAAAGATATGGAATAAGTCAATTTTCTCCTTTTGATAGAGAAAACAAAAGACAAGGTTTCATAAAAAAGTCAAGTTAATCATCTCTCTCTGATACCATCAAGCTTATCTAATCATCATTTGCCAATCATATCTTTATCTCATAGGTCCAATTATGAAAATCAACCTTTATATGACTACCATCAAAATTATCTTTCCGTCATAAAAATTTGACCTTGTCACAATCACCATAGGTAAATTTCTAAATTCCAAAACATTACTCATGAAGCATACTCTTCTTATTATGAATCAACCCTAACCATTTATTCATCATAAATCCAAATCCTTCCACCTTGTCCTAAATTGGATCCGAACCTCTAAATCAAGTTTTATGAAATTCTTAAACTTGTTCAAATTACTCTCCTCGTGTTATTCGATCTGAAACTACTAGGCATTACAAAACTTATTCTCCATTAAAATCAATCTTCATATTTCCTTCAACGTACACCCTCAAATATTATTCTCCTTCAAATTTAAAATTTTCTCCAAAAATCTTCATATTTTCTTTAACTCAAAAAAATCCTTTTGTTCTTTCTGTTCTTAGCCATTTTCTTACAATATCTTATTCAATTTTGTATTGCCATCGAATACAATTAAAATCTCTTCTCCACTACTAAGTTCCTAAATTTAACATCATTGCCTTAAAGTAAACGTCTCAAGAATCAATAACCAAAATTTATCTAAGTCCTCAAACTATGTCGACCTCGAATATCCTCGTCAACTAAGAAACGCATCTATAAATTATTTATATCCAAATATTTCTCTGTGTGTGATCGTCCCTAAATTGATAATATAAAACTCTTGATTTCATTCTAACTTTTTACCACACCTCTATCTCAAAACTTTATATCAAGGTCCATCATATTATATGCCTACCTAGATTATCATGAGATATCAAATTACGTCCTTTCCGAGCAAGATGATTTACGTCACTTCCTCGACCTTTCCAAGGTAAAGAGATATAGAGATTCAAGTTTTCAAAATATAGAGGACATAATTAGATACGAGATAGGTGATTGATGTAATTGGGATAGAGTTAACTAAGATAAGGAAAAATGAGAATACAAGAAATAATGGCAAGAAAGAAATAATGATAAAACCTGTTCTTGCTCATATGTTCAAAGGAATGAACGAATTTTGAGATATAATCTGATAACCATACACATCTTCCTGAAATCATATTGCTAGAATTTTGCCATGCCAATAAGCATATCTGCTATAAACAATAGAGTCCGTAACTGAGATATACACGCTATAATCATGTTATTTAGAATTCTTACCTCGCCAACCGGTATGGCTGCAAGAAAATCTAGATTCCATAACTAGGATAAGTATATCTACATCAGGCTCTACGTCCTTGTCATGCTAGCCAGTATGACTGCAATAAATCCTAACTCCACAATTAAAGTAGACATTTACCTTTCTCATTGTCCTTTCAAGTATGTTATCAGGTTATACCTTAAATTCCAAAATAAAATAAAAATAAAAATAAATATATTTAAATACAAACTTAAAGTTAACAACTAATCATCAAGATTCAAAATTCAACAATGAATCCATCAAAATCAAATTCAATAACAAGGAGTAATGGGTGAATCAATTGAGTAATAGGTGAATCGAATTAAGGGAAAAGATTTCAAAATCGAAGTTAAAATATGATTCTCAAGGGTGATCCCAGGAATCTCTCAAGGAATCCTAATAGTGATTGAGTATCCTCTCATTCTAACACTTTACTTCCTATACTCTATAGCAGGCTCGTAGTAGTACAACTTAGTCGCTGTACTACCACGACATCGTACTAATACGAATCTGGACCAACATGAACCGGAGCGATGAGATCGTGTCTCCATAACCATCCTGAAGACAGATCAAAACAAGAAGCAATTACTGAGAAAGAAGTAAAAATCAAAGGAGGACAGTTTACTTATTCAAAGGAAGCATTTAATCAACAAGAATTTAGATGACAAGTATTGGATCAGAGTTTTCCTAATGTGATTGAGTACCTCAAAACTATATCCTATATCCTACTGCAGGTTGTAGTGATGCTCTAGTTCGAATACCACTACAATTTTAGACCTGCATGGGCCACCACTAAAAATGTGTCACGACCCGCACCCAGTGTAAGGGCACGCGACGTAGGTACGTCCAGCCTATGCCGCAGTGTCAGCGGTAGAACGCTGTCCTAGGTCCAACTTCTAACACAATCTAGAATATACTCCAATTGGAGAATGATATATATATATATGGTACAACTCAATCACAATAACTAAGATGGAATGGAAGAAAGATAATCACTACAGAAAGTCATAATATGAATATAAATCCCAGTGAAAACTACACCATAATAAATCTCAATACAATCACAAAGTCTCATAACTAGATAATAATAACAGTCTAAACTAACTCATGGCAAGTCTTCCGCGACTACTGGATCCTGCTGAGGGTCCAGGTCACCTGTGTCAACTAAGCCTGCTCCGTAGTAAGTCTCATAGCAATCCTCATCATCTGTAATATTTTTAACGTGTCCAGTCAGGACAGGAACGAATATATATCTCTCACACAGTTCATAACATGAAAGAAAATATAAAACAAGCTATAGAATAATATACATGAACTGCTGATAAAGAAATAGTAGAGAGACTGTAAAAAGAAGAATATGATATAGTGGAAATAGATATACATGATATACATAAGAAAACTGAGCTAACTACATGATTCAGAGCACATGTTTGGTTATGTAAACAGGCTTAGGTTATACATGACTTAAATCTAGTTTGGAGTTATACATAAAATGGTGTAGATCACATAACCAAATAAATACTCCCCCTGCCCCAAACAGTACACAAGGATCTGCCCATGTTATGTTATTGCACAGAAAAGTAGTGCGTCACATGGATAGCTAGTCCACATGCATACTGGGTTATACATGAAGGCTCACATGATCATGAGTGTACATGAATGTCACATGAGTATACATGAATAAGTACGAATACAATGAGTAGACGATGCATATGATAAAGTACATGAGCATAATATACCCGATGTATCCGAGGGTATAACATCGCATGAAGAGATCCATATAGTACTAATCCGTGATATATCGTGTCAGCAACAAGTAAACTAGTCTATAACAAGTAAATACGTCCAAACAAGAATAAAACGGTCAGCGAATGTACTCGCTTGACAATCCGAGCTGCTGATGAGGATGTGTAACTGAACTGGAGTGATATAAACCTATTTAATGTAACCACAAGTGACAACATAGTCTAACATATCATAAGAAAGGGCTACAATGCAATTCTACATGCTTCTAAGTCCTTCTAGGTCAAAGTTAACCTTGGTCAACTTTGGTCAAACCTTGTCAACTCTGGTTAAACATGGTCAACTATAAGTCAAATAGTCCGTTTACTAATTTTTAGGTCACACACAAGTTTTCAAGTCATTCGGAGTTCGTTTGAGTCAATTTGGAGCAAGTTTGACCCAAAGTTGACTTTTGTCAACTTGGTCAACTTGTCGGCCAATTCGACCAAACTAGGTCCCATACGACGATCCTAATCTGTCCCAAAACTTTCTATAGTCATATCAAAATCAAATATTACATTACCTATATTTATATATTCATCACAAATAATATATTTTTTTTTTCATCACAAATAATATATATATATATATATATATATATATATATATATATATATATATATATATATATATATATATATATATATATATATATATATATATGAAAAGAAGAATGGTTGTGAGTGGGTGAATGACGTCGAAGGCTGCTGGTTTTGAGTCACAAATCTAAGATGATAGGTTAGGATATGTTTACAAAAGTTATATATATAAATATACTACGATCCATAGAAAACTATATATAAATATATATACTTATATATATATATATATATATATATATATATTTTATATATACTTATATTTTTTTTTATATATATAAGTATATATATATATATATATATATATATATATATATATATATATATATATATATATATATATAAAATTCCTATTATGTCTAATTATGAAAATATGTTAGAGTAGGGCGTCGAGGCCTTGATCTCAGATCTGGAAACTCATTCCAGGTTCGAGATCGACCCTCATTTGCTTATATATATATATATAATTAGACATAATAGGAATTATATATATATATATATATATATATATATATATATATATATATATATATATATATATTATATATATATTTATATATATATACAATAGGTAAAGCACCATAAATGCATAAAAATAGCTAGAAAATATGAATCAAACCCAAAAGTCAAATCCCACAAGTCTAAAGCAGCGTCCAAGAATCAAAAACTCAGAAATTATCGCATTAAATCCCAGGAATCAAATTATCACAAAATTCTTCAAATTCAATTTCAAGGAAAAATCCAATTATACTTGAAAAAGGTAAACAAATAGGTAATAATCCCGCGGATCACTTCCCGCAAGTCCAAATATCATATATAAGTTAACAAGTCAGAAAATATCGATTAAAAGTCGAAGAATCAAAATATCACAATTTTATTCAAAATATTGAACCCGAAAAACCCAATTTTGACAAAACGACCCAAAATGCAAAATACTCCAAACCAACTCACGAAACTTAGCAAATATGTCGGTCTCGACACGTGGGACGTGCTCGGGTACTCCCATGGTCGAAACCGTGTCCAAAGAATGCGTATCGGAAAACCGATTTTGCGTGTCGAAGAGGGTGTTCTCGCTCGATTGTGTGTCACACACACAACGAGCTAGGTAGGGTCACGGGGTAGGTCTAGGACACGTCGACATGACACGAAGTCGTAGCGACGTGACACAGCGGCTCGCACAACTCCGTGCGGCCTGCGCGCGTGCGTGCCTGCGTGCTCGTGCATGCGGGTCGCCGCTCGTGGCTCGTGCGTCGAGCCATGCCACGACTCGGGATCGAGTCCCTGGTAGTCTAGGTATAGGGCTACGTGTTCCAACTCCTGGTACGGGTCCTCGACGCGCCGTGTTTGCGTACGAAGGCCGTGTCAGCGGCAAATTTTAGCCCGAATGCACCGTTCAACCGACCAGTGCACGCGCGATTACTCCGCACTCGCTCAACGAAACATCATGAAATTTTATGGGCATGTGGGCAGAGGTTGCCCCTACGTGCTCGTAAAATTTCACGTGAGACGGAGCAATGTGCGTCGAGCTATAATGCACAGACAGAAGGGCGTGCACGAGATCTCGTGCACACGTGTCCGTGTCCGTTCGGATGCCGAAATCGTATGGATTTTTGATCCGTCTTCACGAAAGTTGTTACAAATCATATAAGAAAGGATTTTGCCGAACACGTACAACATGAGACCGATAAGTGTCTAATACCGCTATCAAACGAAACCAAAATCCTACGAAACTTCATACACAGATCAAGGGTGCCTATATGGATGCAATAATGAAGAAAATTCAGGAGAAACAAAGGTAGATCGGGATTTACCTATTGAGAGTCAGAATTTTAATAAAAGAAATTCCCAGAGCAATTTGTCGGCCAATTTCTCTCGAGCAAATGCCTCCTCCTTCTTGCTAGCAGTACTCCAGCAAATTCTCCTCTTCCCAACGAGCGCAACGGAATTCGTTTGAGGTGAAACGGGCTCCGGATGAGAAATCTAGGCTTTTTGGAGGAAAATAAATTAGGGTTTGCTCTTGGTGGCTATGTTTTACAAATGAGAGGGGAGGGGGCTGCTTATGGCTGGTTAGGGGTGTAGAAGCAAGGAAAAGAATGATTTTTGCTATCCATGGGGCTTCATGCGGCTCACAAAACACAGAAAGCTTCATGCGGCTCAAAATCTCAGAAAGCTTCATGCGGCTCAGGAAGCTTCATGCGACCTTATGCGGTTCAAAATCTGCCTGTACAGCTGGCCATAATTACTCTGACATAAAGGCGACAGCTCTGACAGAGATGATGGCTCTGACATAAAGACAAGACATGATATGCTCCTAAAAAGACGAGAAAATCATCATAAGATCTGGCACAGTTCACAGATTCCAAAGACAACTCTTTATGCGGATCGCCCATGAGACCACTCTCATGCGGCTCAGTCATGGGGCCACTCTCATGCGGCTCGGTCATGAGACCTCTCTCATGCGGCTCAGTCATAGGGCCACTCTCATGTAGCTCGGTCATGAGACCACTCTCATGCGGCTCGGTCATGAAACCACTCTCATACGGTTCGGTCATGAGACTACTCTCATACGGCTCGATCATGAGGCCTTCCTCATGCGGCTCAGTCATGAGACCACTCTCATGCGGCTCGGTCATGAGACAACTTTCTTGCGGCACGGTCATGAGACACTCTTTATGCGGCTCGGCTATGGGACAATCCTTCATACGGCTCATCCATGATGCATCATTCATGCAGACTCGCCACAGAGTAGCAATTTAGACACGTGGCAGAAATTGACCAAGTCTTGACAGTTCGGATTTAGTGCAACAAATAGATCATGATCAATCTTAACCAATCCTTAACTGCCCACTTCTCGAGACACAGTTACAAGAATGTGGCCAAAAATTAGCCACGTGGCTGTACACCCCTATTACTCATAAATTTCTATAAATAGCAAGGTGCTATTCCCTTGTACACACACAGAGAGACACAGAGACATACACAGAGAGAGAGAGAGAGAGCATTTCTTCGTCGGAGCCGAGGTTACGTTCGATCGTCCAAGAAGTAAGGCAGAGTTGATAGCACTTTCCCGAGCCTCTACCGTCACCCCCCATAATCAAAACTAAACAATTGTACTTAGATTGCTTTTCCTAGGTTTTGTTCCTAGGCTCTCTTTTGTACAAATGAGTTTATAATTGTGAGTTAAAGTTCAGTCCTCCTATAAAACTGTTATGTTCTACGACAATCAATGGCAAACACGATGGCGACTCTGCAGGGGACTAACTTCTCCACTGCTGAGAAGTTGGTGACGGAATCAGACACAGCCTAACTCGGCTCCACGCAACAGATGCTGGTTGTTCGCTTCGACCAGCAAGCGTTTGAAGACATGCTCTCCAATGGGAGCGCTAGCCCCATCCAGAAATGAGCCGGCCCAAAAAAGTCCTGCCGGAAGTGGAGGCCCAAATCTGTTGCCTCTTTCCAAGCTCTGGAAGAAGTATTCTTTGCTGCCCAAGATGGCGAAAAAGACTTACATGTGGCCCCACTTCAGGCCGCGGATGAGCCTACTGTCCCCAAGTCTGGCAAAGGAGAACACTACGATTGCGGGAGCAAATGAAAACTCTATTCGGTCCAGGAAGAGGTCGCATAAGGGTGCCAGCCGCATGCAGAAGGCTCATACGGCCACCAATTCCAGCCGCATGCAGAAGCCTCATACGGCACCAACTCCAGCCGCATGCGGAAGCCTCATGCGGCCACCAATCCCAGCCTCATGCAGAAGGCTCATGCAGCCACCAATCCCAGTCGTATGTAGAAAGCCTATACGGCCACCAATCCTAGCCGCAGGGAGATGACCTATGCGGCATCCAATCCCAGCCGCCAGCCATCTGCTCTACGTGGCTCGGGTTCAGCCTTCGACCGCCTCTCATGCGGTCCTGACATGAGAAGCTCCAATAAGAATATGCCAGATTCTTTGCGACACAACTTGGACTCTTCCTACTATGCACCCTCGGGTTCTAGAACGAAGAAGTCTAGGACAGCGCGGGCTCGTCGAGCTCAGTCAGCTGTCCCAACCTCTGACCATCAGAGAGTCTCGCTAACTGTTATGCGGACCTCTGATGGAAAGTTGTACAGAACCGCCCGTGTCCAGCCCCCGGCGACAAACGGACAGGGTGGTTCCCAAGAGTCTCCCAACAATGATCGAGGATAAGTGCTTTTACTAGCCCCGCATCAGGGAGCAAACATGATGCCAACGCACTCGTGTGCTCAGGATTCTCGGGCCCACAAAATGAGTGTAAAGGTTGATCGAGATATACTTGACTTGCGAGATGTGATTCTTCACAAGCGCAAGGAAAGAGAAGAAACCTTGATGTGCAAAGAATCCTTCCATGGACATCACTGCACTCAAGTCATTGTCAACTGTTGCTGCAACAAGACAGCAGTACAAGAGGACCGACAGTCCGTCTTCCAACGACTATAGTAGTCAGGATCGGTCCTAGAATAAAGCTCGGGAGACGAGGCGCTTCCTTTCGCC
Source organism: Iris pallida (assembly GCA_029216955.1). NCBI lineage: Eukaryota > Viridiplantae > Streptophyta > Magnoliopsida > Asparagales > Iridaceae > Iris > Iris pallida. The sequence goes on from JANAVB010009598.1 coordinate 1,904,112, forward strand.
TCCTGTAACTCTGCCCGGAAGGTCCCTATCGGCAAAGGAAGGAAGAAAATAAAAACCTCCAACCCGATGATCTCAACCAACACGGCCAAGAAACTCTCATCTAGGGGGTTGTCCACAGCCATCATAGAGGGGGTTTATCAAGGTACTCGTTCAAAAAAGAAAGCCTCATCACTTGGAGATTCGTCATCTGCATCCCTGGGGATAGTTGGAGCTAGAGGTGGCACTCATCGGAACATCCACAACAATCCGATATTCTAAGAAGATGAACCTGGGGAAACAATCCCTCCAGCAGATACAACGGAGTCTGACGTCCCTGAATACGTCCACAAATCCCAAGACGAGGCAACCTTCTATACAGGGGGTGGCACCTCCTTCGAGTCCGAACCAGAGGAGAACATTTCCACATACCCCGACGACTTCTCTGTGCAAGGGTATGATTCGGAGGGCACGTCTTCTACAGTGCCTTCCACCTCTCCTCACGTGAAGACAGTATTTATGACTGAGAATGATCAATACGGTCCAGTGATCGGCAGTACCTCGACACTCTCGAGGCCATACTTCATACCTTGGTTAAGTCAGTAGACAAGATCAAGGCGGCCCTATCGGCTCTACAAGCAAGGACACCTAGTCAAACAAGCTTGGGTCCCGCCGCCAATACAGACTCAAACATGACTGCACCAACCCCGGGCGACAATCCACCCGGAGTATCGGCTTCCACTGCTGCAGAAGAGGCCAGGAAGGCGAGAAGAGAAGTCCAGGAGCTCCGGACAATGTTTTACGCCCGAGAAACCTCTCAGGACCTCAGGATACGACAGCCGTATCCCGCTGCATGGAGAGATGTCCCCTTCCCTCCACGATACGAGCCATTTAACATCAATCTATATGATAGAAAGACCTCTGCAAGCCTGTACATGACCTACTTTGAGGTCACAACAGACCATCTGCCACATGAGATGCCATCATCACGAGATTGTTCATTGGGGCATTAGAGGGGATCGCATTCGATTGGTACCGTAACTTGCCGGATAACTGCATCTATTTCTTTGCCGGCTTCAAAAATATGTTCTTGGAGAGGTTCTATGAGGTGGGACAAGATGTGACAATGTCAACCATCATGGACGTTGTCTAAGGAAAAAAGAGCTGACGAGGAACTACATGGAGCGGTTTCGCCAAACTGCGATAAAATTACCCTCCGGTAACCCAGACTCTTCTTTAATTGAGATTTGCCAAAAGAGGCTGCTTCCCACAATTAGCCTCTGGATGGGCCAAAGTCAAATTAAAGACTGGAAGACCTTTATCATCAGCGCCACTAGTACAGAAGCAAAGCTGAAGAAGGCTCGCCAACTAGGGCTGCATATCTCGGACGGAGAGGATAAGGGCAAACGCCCTAATACCAACAACAACAACAACGACGATAATTCCTCCAACAATCGAGACACCAAAGGCAAACAGGCTATGGTGGTCGATGCATCCCAGAAGCCTGAGCCAAAGCAGGCAGAGAAGCAGTGGCCTCAGGTGACTTACTCCTTCGAGGATAGCCATGTCAAGCCCATCTTTGACATGCTCTTGCAAGTAGATAGAATCCAACTCCCTCCGTCGAGACGTGAACCTCGACCTATAGAGATGGAGAGCCCGAAGTACTGTCACTTCCATCGCTACATCCACCACGCTACTCAAGACTGCTTTCAATTGAAGCGGTACATCCAGAACCTCATCGATTCTAAGGCTCTGGCCATTGATTTCGAGGAGGTAACCGTGGCTGCCAATATGGTGTCAGTCCAATTCGGTAGTTTCCCTCCAACGAGGACTCAAGACAACATAGTACCTATCCTCTGGGCAATAATGGAGGTCATTAATCTTTTACCTCCTCGAGACCAGACGATTGGGCTGGTGCCCCTCACCACATCAAGAGGGGAGGTCATGTGGGTCTACCCGGACTTGGTGCCTGAAGTAACTCAGTCATCATCATCCCCTACCAGCAAGAAGAAGGGCAGAAAGACTAAGTCCTGCCACACGATCTCAGCCGATATCGAAGAAACGACAGCTGTCGTTACCCGGTCCGGTGCACAATCTCAACCCTTGTCGGGTAACTCGGCTGAAGAACATCTGCCGACCACTGCTGATGCTCCAGGACCCTTTTAGCCTCCGTCGGCCGACAAGTCTAAGCTGAAGGAGACCCGCTTTGACAAGCCGTTCCGTAAAGATACGCCTCAGGGGCTGGAGAGGCCTTATAATTTTGACATCCTAGCACAGTTGGCCAATACACCAGTCAAATTGTCATTATATGAGCTCTTGAGGCTCTCCAAGGATGTTCGTGTCGTACTGAGCGAAGCACTCCAGAATGTCGACGCGTATTTGGCTCAGGTCAAGCTTACAGGGGAGAGCTCGCCAGCGGATCTCCAGGACAGCGCTTGTACAGGTACAATGCCCAACATTGTGTTCACTCCGTAGGATATGCTCATCAAGACCAACCTGCGCGATCGCTCTCTGTATTACACTGGATACGTCAGCGACATCAAGGTAGATCGGATGCACATTGATCCCGATTCTTCAATAAGCATCATTCCGAAGAGCTTGTTTTACCTCCTGTGCATCCCTATGCATCGGCTGACACATACCCGCACCGCCATCAGCGGTTTCAATTCAGGAAGAAGCTACCCTATTGGAAAGATTCGCCTGAAATACCAAATTGGCGACCTTCAGTCGGAAGTGACTTGCTATGTCATAGACGCAGATATGCCCTACAATATTCTCCTGGGGCGTCCGTGGATACACGATTATATGATCATGCCTTCCATATTTCACTAGTACTTTAAATATGTCGATAAGCACGGCTTCGTAAAGACGAAATTTGCCGACATCGATCCCTTCAAAGGGGTTGAATCCTACTATTCGGATTCTTGTCTGTATGAGAAATCAAAAAGGCACTTGATCAAAGAGGATGCTCAAGAGCAGACGGAGGCTATAATGGGATCAGAAGAACCTCTGAAGATCCATCTACAGCCCCGCAAACCAGGCAAAACTGCACCTCTTGTAGCCACTCTGCGTAAAGAAGCAACTAGTCTCCCGATGCTCACCGCACAAAAGGAGCAGATGGTTATCCGACTGCCAAGGTCTGGCCAAGGGCCGAGACCTACTGTGGAGCCACTGACAATCAGACTGCCAAGAGCCGACCACCAACAATCAGAAGAGATCAATCCTTCTGTTAAGCCGATGACCATTCGTCTTTCCAGGACAAGTCGACAACCGAGATCTAAGCCGGGTACCGCTAGTAAGCCAACGACGCCACGTCCAGCACCAAGCGCTAAGCCGGGGACCGCTAGTGTGCCAACGACCCCACGTTCAACACTACCAGTGGGACCCTTGACAATCAAGCTGTCCTGGTCATCCTTCCAATCTTCATTAATACAGGGGATGGTTGAAGAGGAGTTAGAGCTAGCCAAGTATGTGGCTGCACATACTGATGTTCCTTCTTCTGATGATGTAATCCCACCAGAAAAGATACCTTATTTTATCAATAAAGGACTATCTTTGAAGTACCTCGAGCTTAACAAGCTCCGTATAATGTATGCTATGGAATACGGTATAGGCACCAACTTACACACACAAGTAACGAATGTCTATACCACAAACCAACTTACTCCCGTGGAAGGCGCTTGCTTCATAGTCGAGGTAGAAGATTACCCAATCATCTTCGGCCGAAAGAATGGTCAACAGTCCTTCAGGCCAGAGGAAGTCGATCTCGAACCCGATACCGGGAGACTGTCTCTTTATCTATATAGTTTCCGCTCCAAGTACCTCATGCAAAAATAGGGGTATGATATGGAAACTACGCCAGGCTTGAACTATGGCACCGACCGGCATTTACCCTTACAATTGCCAGTCCCGGCTGGAAAATCCCGAGATTATTACAACAAGACCATGCGTGGTCTAGGCTACGTTACACCTACAACAACTCCGAAGAGCTCGTATGAGGAATGCGAATGGCATTCACATTCGACTGGATCACCCACTTCCGATTCGGATATCAGCATCGGGGACGTATTCAGGCAAGCTTGGTCTGTCAATATGACATTTGTTGACGCCTACGAAGAAGACGAAGACATACCCGAACTTCTCGAGTTAGAGCCTTGGGTCCAACAGCTAGATGCGCAATGGAAGAAGCATTTCGAACGAAGAGATCCCCCTACAGAAGATGAGGTTATGCAAGTTGACCTCGGTGACGAATCCTCTCAAAAGTCAATCTTGGTCAGCAAAAGCCTGTCAGATGAAGAGCGGGAGTCGCTATTGCAACTCATCAGAGAGTATATTGACATGTTTTCCTAGAGCTATGAAGACATGTCAGGGCTAAACCCCGAGATTGTACTCCATAAGCTCAACATTCATCCGGATGCGAAGCCAATCAAGCAACAACAACGACGGTTCTGTCCAGACATCATGAATTCTATCGAAGCTGAGATCAACAAACTAATATCCAATGGCTTCATCCATGAGGAACAACATCCAGACTGGGTCGCCAATATAGTACCAGTCCTCAAGAAGAACGGAAAGATCCGAATTTACATCGACTTCCGAAATCTGAACGAAACATGTCCTAAAGATGAGTTCCCTCTTCCTATTACGGACATAATGATTGACAACACATGTGGCTTTGAGCGCATGTCATTCATGGATGGCTTCTCAGGATACAACCAAATCAAGATGTTTTCTGACGACGAAAAGCATACATCATTTCGAACGCCAATTGGTGTGTACTGCTACACAGTTATACCCTTTGGTTTAAAGAATGTCGGCACCACATATCAACGAGCTATGAGTGTCATCTTCAGAGATCACTTGCGTAAGACAGTGGAATGTTATATCGATAACATAGCCGTCAAAAGCTGCTCTAAGGAAGATCATCTGCACGATCTAAGGACAGTATTCAATTTTTGGGTTTCATCATTACCGTCCAGGGAATCCATAAAGACCCTGAGAAGTCGAAGGCAATCATGGAGATGGGTCCTCCGAGAAATCTTCGAGAACTCAGAGACCTTCAAGGGAGGCTCGCTTATATCAGGAGGTTTATCTCTAACCTCTCCGGGCGATGTCAACCGTTCACGCACCTCATAAAGAAAGGCGTCTCCTTTGTATGGGACAAAGAGTGCCAACGTGCCTTTGACAACATTAAAGAATATCTGTCGAACCCTCCAATCCTGGTGGCACCGGTTGCTGGAAAGCCGTTGTAGCTCTATGTACGAGCGATGGAGCATTCCTTCGGTGCTCTACTAGCACAAAATAATGATGCGGGGCATGAACAAGCTATCTATTATCTCAGTCGAATGATGATAGGACCTGAGCATAGATACACCGTCGTGGAAAAGGAATGTCTCGCCTTGGTGTTCGCTATTCAGAAAATGCGACACTATGTTACAGGACAAACCATCCATGTTATATCATGAGTCAACCCCCTCAGGGTCCTCATGACCAAACCAGGCGCACTCAGTTCCGCCTTGCTACCTGGGCGATATTATTGTCCCCCTACCACATGATCTTCGTCCCACAGAAGGCTGTAAAAGGTCCAGCTCTGGCAGACTTTTAGCGGCCCATCCAGGTTCGGAGTCAACCAGAATATATAAAAAGATCCCAGACGAGATCGTCAATTCAAATATGGCTTCCCATGATACCGTCTGGCGAATGTTCTTCGACGGTACTTCAAGAACCATGCCCAAGGGCAACATTATTGTTGGGGCCAGAATGGTACTGATCTCTCCCTCTGGCTTGGTGATCAATCGGACATACTCACTCATGGAACCTTGTTCAAACAACATAGCCGAGTACAACGTCTTGGTCATCGGCCTCGGACTTGCGAAAGAACTGGAGGTAGAGTACCTGGAAGCATATGGCGATTCACAGTTAATCGTCAATCAGATCTGAGGTTCATATGAAGTTCGCTATGAAGACATGATCCCCTATCATCAGATAGCAATTGCCATCATCACGTCCTTGAAAGGGTTCTTCATAGAACATGTTCCAAGACTCTGGAATATTGAAGCCGATGCCCTAGCAGGACTTGCCGCTTCTCTGGCGGTTCCAAATCATACTCATCATTTGGTGGACGTAATAGGCTGTAATGCCCCAGTCCCAAAATACGTAGGACTAGAAACGTAGACATGCCAGCTGTATCCATACGAAGTACACTCCAATATATGGAAACCTCGTATGAATACATAAGCTGTAAAATACAGTAGAACCATAACTAATCTCATCCACACAAAAATAAATGAATAAAAGATATCATATAATGAGAATAAATTTGTCTTGATACAATATGTTGGGCGGAGACAAATCTACTACCAACAAAATAAGGAAAAATACATGAAAACTGTAATGAGTGGCAAGCGAAGCGAAGACGATCCAAGTGCAATCATCCTCGAAAAAATAACGATGATCACAGTTAGAGCTAGAACACCTGCGAAAGATAATAGCACACACCTAGCGAGATAACCAGGTCCTCAGAGGGACGTAACAAGACACATAATATGTCACGACCCGCATCCACCATGAGGGTACGAGTACGTAACAACGTCCAGCCTACGCCGCAGTGTCGACGGTAGAATGCTGTCCTAGGTCTCAATGCATATAACAGTATAAGACTAAACAGTTTATACTCCCCGAATGGGGGTGACATAGCAGATACAGTCTCAATCACATCTAAGGTAGAGCATGATAAGGATAGATAAAACATGAAATCCAAAAGAGATACAGGAGATAGAAGTCTAAGTGTCTATGATACATAAATCCATAAATACATCTCAAAACTCAATACAGTATTCCACAAAGTAAAATACAACTCCAGACAAAATAAAATAACTACCTAAACAACCTCTAATGTGTCTCCTCTAGGCTAGCAGGCACCTCCAGGCTATCTGTAAAATTTATCAACAGGTCCAGTCAGGACGGGAGCGAGCACAAAACATCTCACGCAGTTCATATCGAGTTAGGAAATATAAAGCATGTAATAGAGTAAAGTACATAAAACGCTGAAAGAAGAATGTATAGAAAACAGTAGAGATTTAATAACAGGAAATATCTAAATATGATAAGTAAGAACTGTAAGGAACATGTGATTTAGAGTACAATCTGGTTATGTAAACGGGCTAGAAAAATGCAATGGTAACTCCATTGTACGTGGGTGTACAATAGACATATACAATAGTTATACAATATTGTATAATAGGATTTGAGTACATAACTAATTCTACTCTCCCTCCCCAATCAATACACAAGGATCTACTCCAGTTACGTTATCTTATACAATAGTGTACAATGTTATACAATAGATGTACAATGTTATACAATAGTGTACAATGGTCTATCCCTGGGGCTCATGTGATAATGAGAGTACAATATGCACAATGAGTATACAAGGATATGGGTATTCAATAAATACAATATGGAAGTGAAACGCACGTCACAATATGTATTTAGTGAATACAAGGAGATAACATCTCAAAAGAAGATCCATATAGTACCAATCCGTGATAACAGTCGTGTCAGTATCAAGTACAGTAATCTAGAGCAAGAATGTAAATCCATACAAGTATGAAACGGTCAGAGAATGTACTCGCCTGATGTCTGAATGTCCAAAGTAAATATACTGTCCGAGGAGAGGTGTCTGGCTCCTAATTAGAACAGCACAAGTCACAACATGTCTAGAAGGGTAATATAAAGTACTACAATGCATTCTACATGAATCTAGGTCAAGCTAGACCAAAGTCAACCCTTGGTCAACTCTGGTCAACTGCACTAGTTAAACTAGGTCAAACTAGGTCATGTCCTAACCCAGTAAGTCTTACTAGGCCTAACCAAGACTATCCTAGCAAGCACACATCAATACAAGGCTATACAAGCTAACATACACCCAACTCTATATAGCATGCAATTATTCAATACTCAAATAGGCAAGAATTCACATTGGATATACACTAGGTAATCTATTACTTTAAGCTATATATGTCTACACATATATAAACATGCATATATTAGTATTCAACATTAGGTCTATAATCATGGCATTTCAAATGGTATATAAACTTATATATTACAACACAATATGCTAACATATATATAATATACATACATAGCTAAGTTAACTATATTCATAAATACTTATTTAAGAGGCTATGTGTGTGTATATGAACATAGCAAAGGGGCAAGTGGGCATACATAGTGTATACATATCAAAGAGTGTCAAAGTGTAAGTGAACAATGTGTCAAGTGTGATAGTGTCAACATAGTGTAAGGGGGTACATGAGGTAATATAAGATTTGTGTTAACATAGAACATTACATCTCATTAACTTGTATATTGCATACATTACATCTATTATTACATTACATTCATGCTTGCATTCATTCATCATTCATTTATTCTCTTGCACTACTATATGCACCATACATTACATACTATGGAACCTACATATTCATTACAAGCCATACTTATACATGCTTACATTAGATAGGATACTTATACCTCATACATCATTTATTTAAATATTTACTCATGCTTGCATTCTCTATTTAGTTATATAATGTATATACATTAACATGGGTTAAAATCAATTAGAACATTATATTACACACAAGGGTGCACAAAATGCATATGCCGAATAGTAACTCCTACTAATAATGAATACTGTACCATCTCAGCATGAATTAAACTCTATGATTAAAGTATGTTATAGATCTATGTGTTAGCTTTCCGAAACTTTAAACGGATCGCATTTTCGTTTCCGAAAACTCCCAGAATCGCGAAAACACCGAGAACGCGTTTGTTTTTCGTACAGCTGACACTCAAATAATTCTCCAGAAAGTTACAGAAAGAATTAGGCCTACTAATACATGTTTTTAGAAAGCTAACTTCAATACGCTTCTTTTAAAAAAAACGGGAGATTAAACCGAGCTTTGAGCTAGAAGTTATGACATTTCGAAGTTAGGGCTGAAATTAAAAACGTGGATAAAAATCATGACGGATTTAGATAGTTTGAGCCAAAAGAATACACAATATATATCCTAATTATCCACAACAATAATAGCAATAATAATATGAGGAACCACACTCACAAACTTGATTATATAATCATCATGAACCATTTATTACATATATAAATATAGATACACTCTCATTACAATATATATATATATATATATATATATATATATATATATATATATATATATATATATATATATATATATATATATCTATATGTAACATGAACACATCCACAACACAAAGGAAACTCCTATGACCTCCAAATGGACACAAAATAGACACAAATGGAGATACAACTATGGGGGTCATTCTTATGGGTTCAAAATAGACCTATATGAATGAGGAAATGAAAAGGAGAAGAGATTTATACCTCCCGGTAGATCGAATCGAAGAAAAACCTTCCCGGAGCGACACCGACACGTAGAGATTCCAAAAGGACACGAACGAGCTCCGAATCCTCCCAAACTTGGGTAGCTTCCTCCTTGACTAGAATGGATAAGGAAAGAAGAAGATTTGGTGGTGAAATGGAAGGATTTGGTGGAAAAATTGCTAGGGATTGCTCTCTAGGAATTTGGGGAAGAACAAGAGAGAGAAAAATAGATGGATAATGACAAATGGGAGGCTCAACCCTATCCTTATTGTGGCTGGCCATAAAGGTGGTTTTGTCCTATTAGGAAAAGTCCAAAAGCCCCTACTAACCTATTCTATGAGTATTAGGAAAGGGCTAATTGGTTGGGGCTAAATTAGTCATTCTAAAGTCTCTAATCACACTAACCTTATCCATAATAATTAGTCTAACCTCTAACTAAAATATTTCTATCATGTGGACTAAAATTAATATCATGTGGGCCATGCGTAACTAGTGTGTGGGTCCCACTAGAGTCAAACTACCCCCGGGTCCCCGTTTCAAGTCGGATTGAGTTAAAATTCGAACCCGACTCAAATAACCCCAAAACAATATCATAAATAATAAAATAATATCAAAATAATTCAAAGAGGTCAAATGCAAAAATATCCTTAGGCCAAAAATGATATTAAAATATCATAATCACATGGTTAAGCTCTAGGTCAAACAGTCTCTAGGGTTTCACTAGCAAAACGTCAAAACCACAAGTCATTGATTTAAATAATGTTAAAATAATTTAAAATCATCAAAAATCATATCATGAATTAAATATCATTATTAAAATAATTATAAACACGAAATTTTAAAATTACCCCCAATCAGAAAATTAAAATAAAATGAAAAAAAAATTAACCCAAAATTTAGGGTGCTCACATCCTACCCACCTTATAAAAATTTCGTCCTCGAAATTAAAATGTTCGTAATCCTTCTAGGTCAAACCCCCACAATCAAATCTCAGAACTTAAATAAATCATACCATCAAAAGAACGACATACAGGGTCATGGCATACGGTGGTAGTGAAAGTCTCATCTAGGTATTCTAGTCATGCTAAACCAAAACGGTCATAGGGTATCAAAATACACAAGCAATCTAGGGTGCTAAACAAAAGTTAAAAAAACAACAAACCATCAAAACTGTAAGGCAGTCTACCATCCTATATGAAAACTGATACTTATCATAAAAGTAAAGAAAAGTAACTACCCATTATCTTTAAAGGGTTCAGAAAAAAAAAGAAAATCAAAATCAAAGTTAAGGAATGAAAGCCAATTCCATGGAAAATTTCCAATCACAATACGTATTAAGAATATTTAGTCTTGATACGATCTAAGTTGATCAAATTGGGGGAAATCAAGATTTAGGCAATATGGAGGACAGGTTCAACAAAGTCTGAGATCGAGCATACAAGGATAGAGATTAAGGTCACAATCAAATTTAATTCAATTAAGTACAACCCAAGATATAAATATGATAAGAAAAGATAATCGAAGTCAATTTGGTTGGATTAAGGAAACTAGAATTCAATGATATTGAAAAACTCCTTTTAGAGAAAACAGGAAAAGATTTCATGCGAAGTCAGCAAATCATCCCTCTCTAATACTATCAGTTTATCATTTGCTAAACCATATTCTTTTTTTTTTCTCACAAGTCCCAATATGAAAATCAACCTCTATATAACTATCATCGAAATTTTATAACCTTCAGTCATCTAAACCTTTACCACAATCACCATAGACAAAATCTTTAAGTTCCAAAACATTTTCCACGAAACATACCCCTCTTTTTAGGAGTCAACACTTATTCATTTAATCAAAATTTCAAATTCCTTCACCTCGTTTTAAATTAGATCCAAAACCTCTAAATCCAGTTTATGAAATCCTTGGACTTGTTTAAATCGAGTCTCGTATTCACTAAACTCCAATACCACTATGTCACACAAAATTTATTCTTTTTTTATAAATCAACCTTCATATTTTCTTCAACGTTCACCTTCAAATATTTTTTTTGAATTCTACAATTTTCTTCCAATCATCTAAAATAATTTCTATAACGTAAAATCCTTGTGTTCTCTCTATCTCTAGTCACCATCTTACAATATCTAGTTCAATTTCGCATAATCATTTTATTCGATTAAATTCTTCTTTCCATCTCTAAATTTCTACATAGCCTTGTAATAGTTTCCAAGAATCAATAACAAAGATTTTTAAGTTCTCAAAACTAGGTTGACCTTAAAAATCCTCATTAGTTTTGAAATACATCCATGAATTATTCATAACCCACTTTCTGTGATTGTTTCTAAATTGATAACATTTATCCCTCGATTTCATTTTAAACCTTTACCACATCTCCATTTCAAATTTTTCATATTTGACATCCAACACTCTGATTCCTACAAAATCATCATATGATAAACAATTACATCATTTCTGAACTAGATGATTTATATCACTTCCTCAACATTTCTCAGATAAAAATGATATAAAGATTCAAGAGTTTTCAAGGTATAGCTGACAGAATTATATATGAGACAGAGAATTGATATAATCAGGACAGGTATATAAGACAAGGAATGATGGTAGTAAAAATATTGGCAGGAAAAGAATGATAATAGAATCTGTTCTGCTTATCTATTTAAAAGAGGGACCCATTTTTTTGAAACAAGAATTATAATACCAAATCCAAAATAAGGCCTAGCAAAATCATTGATTTATTATATTAAGAAGAAATAAATTTTTGTAAGAAGTTACACAAGGTTTATAAAAATAGCTAAAGCTACATCCTAAGTAAACAATGAGAAACAAAACAAAACAAAACAAAACAACAATAATTCCTTCTCTTTTTTTTGAATGACTGAAACAAAAGTAGCAAAAACATGTTCGAAAATATTTAAGGTACAATCTGATAATCATATGCGTCTATCCAAAATTATGGTACTCTAAATTCTCGTCATACTAGTGAGCAAGGCTACGATAATCACATAGTCCTTGACTTATGCACATACCTCTAGAATCATGGTATTTAACATTTTTGCGATGCCGCTAGCTTGGCTGCAAAAACCTTAAATTTCCACACCCGAGAAATATATCCAAAATAAGACTATATGTCCTCACCATGATGGCTAATGTGACTATAGAAGACAAGATTTCCATAACTTAGATGACCTAGCCCATATAATTTCATCTTGCCAAAAATTAAATTAAATCAACAATAAATACCAAAAAAATCAAATTTATCAACGAACATCAAAATTCAGAAATGAACAAAATCCTTCAAATCATATAACTACAAACTCGGATGCTATAGCTAACATCAAGATTCAAATTTCAACAATCTTCATCAAAATCAATAAATACAAACTCAAATTCAATAATAATCCATCAAAATCAAATTCAATAGCAGAAAGTAAAGATAAATCAAATCAAGAAAAAAAAGAAAAGAGTTTTCAAATCGGAGTTAAACAAGATTCTCAAGGGTCGTCCCAAGAATCTCTCAAGGGTTCCTAACTGTGATTGAGTATCTTCAAAATATATTCTATTTCTAGTGCAGGCTGTAGTGGTACTCTAGTTCGAATACCACTACATAAACTCGACCTGCATGGGCCACCACTAAAAACGTGTCATGACCCGCATCCACCGTGAGGGTACGAGTACGTAACAACGCCCAGCCTACGCCGCAGTGTCGGCGGTAGAACGCTGTCCTAGGTCTCAATGCATATAACAGTATAAGACTAAACAGTTTATACTCCCCGAATGGGGGTGACATAGCAGATACAGTCTCAATCACATCTAAGGTAGAGCATGATAAGGATAGATAAAACATGAAATCCAAAAGAGATACAGGAGATAGAAGTCTAAGTGTCTATGATACATAAACCCATAAATACATCTCAAAACTCAATATAGTATTCCACAAAGTAAAATACAACTCCAGACAAAATGAAATAACTACCTAAACAACCTCTAATGTGTCTCCTCTAGGCTAGCAGGCACCTCCAGGCTATCTGTAAAATTTATCAACAGGTCCAGTCAGGACGAGAGCGAGCACAAAACATCTCACGCAGTTCATATCGAGTTAGGAAATATAAAGCATGCAATAGAGTAAAGTACATGAAACGCTGAAAGAAGAATGTATAGAAAACAGTAGAGATTTAATAACAGGAAATATCTAAATATGATAAGTAAGAACTGTAAGGAACATGTGATTTAGAGTACAATCTGGTTATGTAAACGGGCTAGGAAAATGCAATGGTAACTCCATTGTACGTGGGTGTACAATAGACATATACAATAGTTATACAATATTGTACAATAGGATTTGAGTACATAACCAATTCTACTCCCCCTCCCCAATCAATACACAAGGATCTACTCCAGTTACGTTATCTTATACAATAGTGTACAATGTTATACAATGGATGTACAATGTTATACAATAGTGTACAATGGTCTATCCCTGGGGCTCATGTGATAATGAGAGTACAATATGCACAATGAGTATACAAGGATATGTGTATTCAATAAATACAATATGGAAGTGAAACGCACGTCACAATATGTATTTAGTGAATACAAGGAGATAACATCTCAAAAGAAGATCCATATAGTACCAATCCGTGATAACAGTCGTGTCAGCATCAAGTACAGTAATCTAGAGCAAGAATGTAAATCCATACAAGTATGAAACGGTCAGAGAATGTACTCGCCTGATGTCTGAATGTCCAAAGTAAATATACTGTCCGAGGAGAGGTGTCTGGCTCCTAATTAGAACAGCACAAGTCACAACATGTCTAGAAGGGTAATATAAAGTACTACAATGCATTCTACATGAATCTAGGTCAAGCTAGACCAAAGTCAACCCTTGGTCAACTCTGGTCAACTGCACTAGTTAAACTAGGTCAAACTAGGTCATGTCCTAACCCAGTAAGTCTTACTAGGCCTAACCAAGACTATCCTTGCAAGCACACATCAATACAAGGCTATACAAGCTAACATACACCCAACTCTATATAGCATGCAATTATTCAATACTCAAATAGGCAAGAATTCACATTGGATATATACTAGGTAATCTATTACTTTAAGCTATATATGTCTACACATATATAAACATGCATATATTAGTATTCAACATTAGGTCTATAATCATGGCATTTCAAATGGTTATATAAACTTATATATTACAACACAATATGCTAACATATATATAATATACATACATAGCTAAGTTAACTATATTCATAAATACTTATTTAAGAGGCTATGTGTGTGTATATGAACATAGCAAAGGGGCAAGTGGGCATACATAGTGTATACATATCAAAGAGTGTCAAAGTGTAAGTGAACAATGTGTCAAGTGTGATAGTGTCAACATAGTGTAAGGGGGTACATGAGGTAATATAGGATTTGTGTTAACATAGAATATTACATCTCATTAACTTGTATATTGCATACATTACATCTATTATTATATTATATTCATGCTTGCATTCATTCATCATTCATTTATTCTCTTGCACTACTATATGCACCATACATTACATACTATGGAACCTACATATTCATTACAAGCCATACTTATACATGCTTACATTAGATAGGATACTTACACCTCATACATCATTTATTTAAACATTTACTCATGCTTGCATTCTCTATTTAGTTACATAATGTATATACATTAACATGGGTTAAAATCAATTAGAACATTATATTACACACAAGGGTGCACAAAATACATATGCCGAATAGTAACTCCTACTAATAATGAATACTGTACCATCTCAGCATGAATTAAACTCTATGATTAAAGTATGTTATAGATCTATGTGTTAGCTTTCCGAAACTTTAAACGGATCGCGTTTTCGTTTCCGGAAACTCTCGAAATCGCGAAAACACCGAGAACGCGTTTGTTTTTCGTACAGCTGACACTCAAATAATTCTCCAGAAAGTTACAGAAAGAATTAGGACTACTAATACATGTTTTTGGAAAGCTAACTTCAATACGCTTCTTTTAAAAAAACGGAAGATTAAACCGAGCTTTGAGCTAGAAGTTATGACATTTCGAATTTAGGGCTGAAATTAAAAACGTGGATAAAAATCATGACGGATTTAGATAGTTTGAGCCAAAAGAATACACAATATATATCCTAATTATCCACAACAATAATAGCAATAATAATATGAGGAACCACACTCACAAACTTGATTATATAATCATCATGAACCATTTATTACATATATAAATATAGATACACTCTCATTACAATATATATATATATAAATCTATATATGTAACATGAACACATCCACAACACAAAGGAAACTCCTATGACCTCCAAATGGACACAAAATAGACACAAATGGAGATACAACCATGGGGGTCATTCCTATGGGTTCAAAATAGACCTATATGTATGAGGAAATGAAAAGGAGAAGGGATTTATACCTCCCGGTAGATCGAATCGAAGAAAAACCTTCCCGGAGCGACACCGACACGTAGAGATTCCAAAAGGACACGAACGAGCTCCGAATCCTCCCAAACTTGGGTAGCTTCCTCCTTGACTAGAATGGATAAGGAAAGAAGAAGATTTGGTGGTGAAATGGAAGGATTTGGTGGAAAAATTGCTAGGGATTGCTCTCTAGGAATTTGGGGAAGAACAAGAGAGAGAAAAATAGATGGATAATGACAAATGGGAGGCTCAACCCTATCCTTATTGTGGCTGGCCATAAAGGTGGTTTTGTCCTATTAGAAAAAGTCCAAAAGCCCCTACTAACCTATTCTATGAGTATTAGGAAAGGACTAATTGGTTGGGGCTAAATTAGTCATTCTAAAGTCTCTAATCACACTAACCTTATTCATAATAATTAGTCTAACCTCTAACTAAAATATTTCTATCATGTGGACTAAAATTAATATCATGTGGGCCATGCGTAACTAGTGTGTGGGTCCCACTAGAGTCAAACTACCCCCGGGTCCCCGTTTCAAGTCGGATTGAGTTGAAATTCGAACCCGACTCAAATAACCCTAAAACAATATCATAAATAATAAAATAATATCAAAATAATTCAATGAGGTCAAATGCAAAAATATACTTAGGCCAAAAATGATATTAAAATATCATAATCACATGGTTAAGCTCTAGGTCAAACAGTCTCTAGGGTTTCACTAGCAAAACGTCAAAACCACAAGTCATTGATTTAAATAATGTTAAAATAATTTAAAATCACCAAAAATCATATCATGAATTAAATATCATTATTAAAATAATTATAAACACAAAATTTCAAAATTACCCCCAATCAGAAAATTAAAATAAAATAAAAAAAAATTAACCCAAAATTTAGGGTGCTCACATAATATCATGCCATATAAACTGAATAAATATTGCTCAAATAAATAAGTCAATCGAATTATAACATAGTCCAATACGCACCTACTGAACGAGCTTACCATCCCCCCAACCAAACAAGGACAGGAGATGGTAAACTAATTCATGGTGACGTATCTTTCCATGCTAAGAATCCAATATGGTATTAGAACCCCAACAAGGTTCAATACCTTCTCATCGAAGTAGTGAGCTACACCTACAACCAAAGAAGGACAAGATGTGACGAACTAATCCGCGACAAGTTATTGTTCCAAGCTACGGTCAGATACAAGTACCCAAACCAAAAGTACTCCTACCTAACGGATAAAGGTACCTAACTGTTCTAAGTGAAATGTAGTTAAGAACAATCCTTCCTACGCATGGACCCTGGCTGAATAAGATCGGCATAGTCCCCCCTTGGGGCACTAGAGGCCCAATCAATAAGAGCATGATGTTCCGCAGAATCGTCAGTGGCCGTCAGTAATCATGGGTCAACAACCCCGTATCTTCAGCGGAGAATCCGGGTCACAAGGGAAGTGCATCGAAGCCCATACGCAAAGGAATTATCCTTCCCGGCCAATGCCTACTATGTTGTATCCACAACAATAACCTCTATAACCGCTAAGTCAAACTAGCATGCATGCAACCTCTATTAGCGGTTATTCCTATCGTACGTCTTGTACGTACTGGTGGCAAGCCAATCACGCACTTTCGTGTCCTATATGCGACACACAACTTCGTGTTACAACGTGTCAAGGCCAATGAATGCAACACACGAGGTGGTCCCTTAAATCTAGATTTAATGTGAGAAAAATAATACATAGCAGAAAATATAAATGAACAGTAAGTTCTAACAGGTTATGCCATGTATCACAGTTTATTTTGCATAAAGAAAATAAGTAATACAAGAAATATGAGCTAAAATAAATAAACAGCTAATGACAAGGTGTCTTGCCTGGTAGTACGCCTGGTGTGCTGCGATGATCAAGGTGGCACAATTTGCGACTTCGGTGCAACAACTATACAAGTGGACCTCTGTTGTCGGCACGGACGGTTCCATCGGGTCCAGGACGGTCAATTTGGTTAGGGTCGATAGGAGGAAGGCCATATTGGCGAGGGAATATGAGAATGGGTTTAGTCATGGACGGGATGATAATCGAGGGAATTTGGATAAACATTATATATACTATTTTAGAAACTATTTATAATAGTTGGAAGTATAATTTATTAGTAGAAATAATATTCGATAAATACTTAAAAATACGGAAAAACTGATTTGGGGCTAAAATTCTAAGTTTTGTAAAGATAAAATTTTGATAGAAACCTATATCTCATTAGTGAAAATATTTAGAAAAAGTGTAGGAAAAAAATATTTTTAGTCAACTAACATTTTAATTAACTAAAATACTATGGTAATAATTAGATCAAATATCACAAAAATAATAAAATTATTTGTCTTTGGAATCTAGTTTGAAATTACATATAGGGTCAAGTCCCTAATAATTTTATTTTGTTACTAAATAGTTTTAAAATAGTATGTCAATATTAGTAGCAAAGGTACTAGTAATAATAATAGAATTTATAATAAAATATAAAATGGAACAACAACACTGTGCTCTCTCCATAATAATAGTTATAAAGGCTCTAATGATAATAATAATAATAATAATAATAATAATAATAATAATAATAATAATAATAATAATAATAATTATAATATTAATAGATACTAAAAGAAGAAGACAAAGATAATAAACATAACTAGACAAAAATACCAAACAATCTAAACAAGCAAAACTAAAACTAACAAAGAAGCTGCTTGTTAGTAGCCCCCTTTGTTCCTCTGTTTTCGGGAAGCAAAGTAGTCAAAGTAGGATACGAAATAAAGTATGAATTCAAAACAACAAACAAAAAAACAAATAATCAAAACAACAAAAAAAAACAAAAAGTAAGAAGGAGGAGAGAGGATACAACAAAACCCATTTGGAAAGAGAGGGAGAGTAAGCGCGAGAGCGAGAGTGAGCGAGAGAGGGCGGAAGGAGAGAGAAAGGGCGGCGTTCGAGATCGAAGAAGAGAGGGACGGGAAGGTGAAGCGGAGGCTGAGGGAGGAACGGAGGGGGCGCTGCTTCGCGGGCGCTGGACGGAGGCGAGCTCGCCGGGATGGCGAGGAGACAGGGCACGGTGCTCCGGTCGCGGAGGCCAGCGCGGCGGACGCACGCGGAGGGGCGTGGACTCCAGGCCAGAGCTGCCATGCCCAGGCGGAGCTTGGGGGTGACGTGGTCGGGAGGCTCGCTGGCTGGGTCGACAAGACGCCGGCAGCCCAAATCGAAAGGGGAGATGGGTTTCCGGTAGGGTTTCGGCTGTGGGCTGTGCGGCGGGCGGCGGTTTGGCGCGGAGGAGGTCGGCCGACGTGCTGGGAAGCACGGCCACGGGTTCGACTCGCCGACGGGCGCGACAAGGCGCGGCGGGGAGGTCGCGGTTCAGGTCGGAGGTGAGTACAGTGGTGGCGATTTTCTTCCTGAATTTTTTTTTCTTTTTGGGGGTTTGGATGGGTGTTTGGAGGTGGCGTCGGGTTCCGGCCAGTGGCCGTGGCCGCGGTGGCGGTCCTGGTTGTTGGGATGGTCGGAGGAGTTGTGTGGACGGGATGCCGGTGGTGGTTTTGGTGACGGGTCCCGTGGGTGTACTGGTGGTGACGGTGGTGGTGTTTCGGTAGGCGATGGTGAGGGTGATGACGATGGTCGTGGTGATGATGGTGGCAGCGGTTGGTGTCGGGGAGGTCGCGGTGGTGACAGGCTCAGGCCAAAATTAGGGTTAGGGTTAGGATTAGGGCTAGGGTTAGGAATTGGGATTGATGTATCGTGCCGGGGTTGTCGGCACGGAGGAGGAGCAATGTATCTGTATAAATAGTGGAATAAGAATTTGGACGGGGAACACGGACACGATGCACGCACATTTTGTTGTGGCAGAACCTGGAGGATAATGAATACATGGATGAGTACCTGCCTATTTATAGGATGTGAAAATTCCCATTAAGATGAAGTTTAGGATTTGTTTAAACCCAAAATAGATAATTCGTAGTTTAATTTAAAAGCAATCAAATCCAAATCCAAATACATATTCAATTTAAATCAAATTAAATTTTTAGTTTAAAAATCAAATGGGGTAAATCAAATTTCAAATATTTAACTATTTAAATAAATCCATAAATTCAAATCAAGATTTAAATCGCCATAATAATTCCGAAATATATTTTCCAAAAATACTAATATAATAATTTCGAAAATACATTATTATTTACAATTAAACTCAATAAATATTTACTAATTATATATGTATGTCCAAATGATATTTACATAAATATACTTTTCTAATATACCATTTTATAGAAAAAAATTATTTATTATTATCACTATGTAAATAAAAGGCTTTATAAATAAAATAACAAACTTGGAATTTTGGAACGATAACTAAAATACTTATTATATATATATTTTGAAACTATAAAAAATAAAAAAATATTTTTCTAAAAATATGTATGCTCGCACATATTCGCACTCGTCGAGCAATTACAAAAAAATAAAATTTTGTGTGCGACGTAAAATACGACTACGCGACGTACAATACAATTTTTTTTAAATCAGTACTAAATTTATTAATAAAAAAAAGTAGAAATTTAAGGGTTTTACTTCCTACCCAACTTAAAAGAATTTCGTCCTCGAAATTAAGAATTGTAGGGGGGTGAGAAGACACAAGGGGTATTGATGGGGAACAATCAATAACAAAATCATGTCGTAAGAATTCACGATCTAGATCATAGAAAAATAATACAGTATGGTCACGGATAATGAATGAGGGTCGCGATTAAGAGAATGAAATAGATTCACTTAAATTAAGCGATTAGAGGGTCTTGATAGGGCCGAGTAGTTTGGGATGAAAATATAGTACATCGAGTGAGAATGGTCATAGCCGATGGGGAAGGTTAGAGGAAGTTCTAGTATGACGCTTTCGTCCTCCTAAAATAGGTGAGGGCGAAGCAATAAGGAGTTTCAAGACGATATTATCGAATACGAGTACGTGATTCAAGGACGACCAAAAATTTCAAAGAAATTGCCAAGGTAGTCGCAGATGGGACTCTAAAGGACAAGTTTAGCTATGTCCCTATCCACGTAGAACGATAGATAAAAGCGAACCAAAATGCACTCGGTTGATCAGACCATCATGCACCGTTCTGAGTAGACAATATGTTAGTGGAAATTCTTTCAATAACATATGTCATGAACAAGCTTGATAAAGATTTGAGCGTGCAAAAACTAGGCTACATTAGCATCATTAGTCTAGATAGTAAAAATATAGGCACGAGATTAAGATTGAAATAAAGAACAAATATGAATAGTCTAAAGTCATAAGGATCTAAGTCTTGTTTATTCCTATACCATCATTCTATGGTTTTATTTACCAAGGCTTGGTTGACAAAATGAGTTAAATTCCTCTAGTCTCTATGGTCTAGTTAATACTATTTGTATTCCCTTAATGATCAAGGCATGTGTCAAGTCGTGGGGTATTCTACCCAACTTAAAAAATTAAGCTAAGGGTGTTTGGGACATCTAACTTAGTAGGGTCAATCTCTAGCAAGCACGAAGGGAAGATAATAATAGAAGGAATCAAGCAAGATGCAATCGATGAGTCGGTTGAATATGGAATCGAAGAAAAGGTCAAGTATGTGGATGAGATCCTAGACTTC
The DNA here is from genome assembly GCA_029216955.1 of Iris pallida. Classification (NCBI taxonomy): domain Eukaryota; kingdom Viridiplantae; phylum Streptophyta; class Magnoliopsida; order Asparagales; family Iridaceae; genus Iris; species Iris pallida. The sequence goes on from JANAVB010009598.1 coordinate 1,925,659, forward strand.
TAATCCTATTCGCAGGCTTGTTTGGTACGGTAAAGTAACCAAACAATTTATCTTGACCTGCATGGGCCACCACAAAAACATGTAACGCCCCAGTCCCAAAATACGTAGGACTAGGAACGTAGACATGCCAGCTGTATCCATACAAAGTACACTACAATATATGGAAACCTCGTATGAATACATAAGCTGTAAAATGCAGTAGAACCATAACTAATCTCATCCACACAAAAATAAATGAATAAAAGATATCATATAATGAGAATGAATTTGTCTTGATACAATATGTTGGGCGGAGACAAATTCACTACCAACAAAATAAGGAAAAATACATAAAAAATGTAATGAGTGGCGAGCGAAGCGAAGACGATCCAAGTGCAATCATCCTCGAAGAAATAGCGATGATCACGGTTAGAGCTAGAACACCTGCGAAAGACAATAGCACACACCTGACGAGATAACCAGGTCCTCAGAGGGACGTAACAAGACACATAATATTATGCCATATAAATTGAATAAATATTGCTCAAATAAATAAGTCAATCGAATTATAACATGGTCCAATACGCACCTACTGAACGAGCGTACCATCCCCCCAACCAAACAAGGACAGGAGATGGTAAACTAATTTACGGTGACGTATCTTTCCATGCTAAGAATCCAATATGGTATCCGGACCCCAACAAGGTTCAATACCTTCTCATCGAAGTAGTAAGCCACACCTACAACCAAACAAGGACAAGATGTGATGAACTAATCCGCGACAAGTTATTATTCCAAACCACGGTCAGATACAAGTACCCAAATCAAAAGTACTCGTACCTAACGGATAAAGGTACCTAACCGTTCTAAGTGAAATGTAGTTAAGAACAATCCTTTCTACGCATGGACCCTGGCTGAATAGGATCGACATAGTCCCCCTTGGGGCACTAGAGGCCCAATCAATAAGAGCATGACGTTCCGCAGAATCGTCAGTGCCCGTCAGTAATCATGGGTCAACAACCCCATATCTCCAGCGGAGAATCCGGGTCACAAGGGAAGTGCATCGAAGCCCATACGCTAAGGAATTGTCCTCCCCGCCCAATGCCTACTATGTTGTATCCACAACAATAACCTCTATAACCGCTAAGTCAAACTAGCATGCAACCTCTATTAGCGGTTATTCCTATCGCACGGCTTGTACGTACTGGTGGCCAGCCAATCACGCACTTCCGTGTCCTATATGCGACACACAACTTCGTGTTACAACGTGTCAAGGCCAATGAATGCAACACACGAGGTGGTCCCTTAAATCTAGGTTTAATGTGAGAAAAATAATACATAGCAGGAAATATAAATGATCAGTAAGTTCTAACAGGTTATGCCATGTATCACAGTTTATTTTGGATAAAGAAAATAAGTAATGCATGAAATATGAGCTAGAATAAATAAACAGCTAATGGCAAAGTGTCTTGCCTGGTAGTATGCCTGGTATGCTGCGATGATCAAGGTGACATAATTTGCGACTTCGGTGCAACAACTATGCAAGTGGACCTCTGTTGTCGGCACGGACGGTTCCATCGGGTCCAGGACGGTCAATTTGGTTAGGGTCGATAGGAGGAAGGCCATATTGGCGAGGGAATATGAGAATGGGTTTAGTCATGGACGGGATGATAATCGAGGGAATTTGGATAAACATTATATATACTATTTTAGAAACTATTTATAATAGTTGGAAGTAAAATTTACTAGTAGAAATAATATTCGATAAATACTTAAAAATACGGAAAAACTGATTTGGGCTAAAATTCTAAGTTTTGTAAAGATAAAATTTTGATAGAAACCTATATCTCATTAGTGAAAATATTTAGATAAAGTGTAGGAAAAAAATATTTTTAGTCAACTAACATTTTAATTAACTAAAATACTATGGTAATAATTAGATCAAATATCACAAAAATAATAATATTATTTGTGTTTGGAATCTAGTTTAAAATTACATATAGGGTCAAGTCCCTAATAATTTTATTTTGTTACTAAATAGTTTTAAAATAGTATGTCAATATTAGTAGCAAAGGTACTAGTAATAATAATAGAATTTATAATAAAATATAAAATAGAACAACAGCACTGTGCTCTCTCCATAATAATAGTTATAAAAGGCTCTAATGATAATAACAATAATAACAATAACAATAATAATAATAATAATAATAATCATAATAATAAAAATAATAATAATTATAATAATACTGATAAAAATAATGATAATATTAATAGATACAAAAAGAAGAAGACAAAGATAATAAAAATAACTAGACAAAAATACCAAACAATCTAAACAAGCAAAACTAAAACTAACAAAGAAGCTGCTTGTTGGTAGCCCCCTTTGTTCCTCTGTTCTCGGAAAGCAAAGTAGTCAAAGTAGGATAGGAAATAAAGTATGAATTCAAAACAACAAACAAAAAAACAAATAATCAAAACAAAAAAAAAGGTAAGGAGGAGAGAGGATACAACAAAACCCATTTGGAAAGAGAGGGAGAGTAAGCGAGAGAGAGAGTGAGCGAGAGAGGGCGGAAGGAGAGAGAAAGGGCGGCGCTCGGGATCGAAGAAGAGAGGGATGGGGAGGTGAAGCGGAGGCTGAGGGAGGAACGGAGGGGGCGCTGCTTCGCGGGCGCTGGGCGGAGGCGAGCTCGCCGGGATGGCGAGGAGACCGGGCGCGGTGCTCCGGTCGCGGAGGCCGGAGCGGCGGATGCACGCTGAGGGGCGTGGACTCCAGGCCAGAGCTGCCGCACCCAGGCGGAGCTCGGGGGTGACGCAGTCGGGAGGCTCGCTGGTTGGGTCGACAAGACGCCGGCGGCCCAAATCGAAAGAAGAGATGGGTTTCCGGTAGGGTTTCGGCTGTGGGCTGTGCGGCGGGCGGCGGTTTGGCGCGGAGGAGGTCGGCCGACGTGCTGGGAAGTACGGCCACGGGTTCAACTCGCCGACGGGCGCGACAAGGTGCGGCGGGGATGTCGCGGCTCAGGTCGGAGGTGAGTAAGGTGGTGGCGATTTTCTTTCTGAATTTTTTTTTCTTTTTGGGGGTTTGGCTGGGTGTTTGGAGGTGGCATCGGGTTCCGGCCAGTGGCCGGGGCCGCGGTGGCGGTCCTGGTGGTTGGGATGGTCGGGGGAGTTGTATGGACGGGATGCCGGTGGTGGTTTTGGTGACGGGTCCCGTGGGTGTACTGGTGGTGACAGTGGTGGTATTTCGGTAGGCGATGGTGAGGGTGATGACGATGGTCGTGGTGATGATGGTGGCAGCGGTTGGTGTCGGGGAGGTCACGGTGGTGACAGGCTCAGGCCAAAATTAGGGTTAGGGTTAGGATTAGGGCTAGGGTTAGGAATTGGGATTGATGTATCGTGCCGGGGTTGTCGGCACGGAGGAGGAGCAATGTATCTGTATAAATAGTGGAATAAGAATTTGGATGGGGAACACGGACACGATGCACGCACGTTTGGTTGTGGCAAAATTTGGAGAATAATGAATACATGGATGAGTACCTCCCTATTTATAGGATGTGGAAATTCCCATTAAGATAAAGTTTAGGATTTGTTTAAACCCAAAATAGATAATTCGTAGTTTAATTTGAAAGCAATCAAATCCAAATCTAAATCCAAATACATATTCAATTTAAATCAAATTAAATTTTTAGTTTAAAAATCAAATGGGGTAAATCAAATTTCAAATATTTAACTATTTAAATAAATCCATAAATTCAAATCAAGATTTAAATCGCCATAATAATTCCGAAATATATTTTCCAAAAATACTAACATAATAATTTCAAAAATACATTATTATTTACAATTAAACTCAATAAATATTTACTAATTATATATGTATGTCCAAATGATATTTACATAAATATACTTTTCTAATATACCGTTTTATAGAAAAAAATATTTATTATTATCACTATGTAAATAAAAGGCTTTATAAATAAAATAACAAACTTGGAATTTTGGAACGATAACTAAAATACTTATTATATATATTTTGAAACTGTAAAAAATAAAAAAATATTTTTTTAAAAATATGTATGCTCGCACATATTCGCACTCGTCGAGCAATTAAAAAAAAATAAAATTTCGTGTGCGACGTAAAATACGATTACGCGACGTACAATACAATTTTTTTTTTAAATCAGTACTAAATTTATTAATAAAAACAATAGTAGAAATTTAGGAGTTTTACATAGGCCATGAATTGGTTTGTCCTAAGAACAACGTACAATTTGCTGTGTGTTACTCTACCCTGGCGGTCGAAGAAACACAGGATTGGAGACTCCCATTTATTGACTTCGTTGTCTTCGGCATCTTGTCGGAGAATCCGAAAGAAGGCACTTCTATCAAAAGATGTTCTCTCAGGTTCTTTTACGATACAGAGACAAAAATGCTGTATCGGCGATCCTATGATAGATTGCTGCTCCGGTGTTTATCAAATATAGAAGCCAAAGAAGCTATACGCGAAGCTCACGATTGCGTTTGTGGGGCCCATCAACCTGGCCCGAAATTGCAAGACCGCCTTCGCCGGATAGGATATTTTTGGCCTACGATGGTAGCAGATGCGATAGACTACGCAAGAAAATGTAAAGCTTGTCAGGTCCACACAGATTTCATACACCAACCTTCCGAATTTCTACATCCGACGTTGGTATCCTGGCCATTTGAGGCATGGGGAATGGATATCCTCGGTCCAATCACCATGCCTTCGTCCAGAGGACACCGTTTTATACTGGCAATTATGGACTACTTCTCCAAATGGGCGGAAGCTGTTCTGCTTGCAGAAGTAAAGACATCAAACGTGATCAGCTTCGTCAAGCACCACGTCATCTATCATTTTGGACTGCCTCGAAGGATCATCCATGACAATGGTCCGCAGTTCGCAAGCCATGCCTTCTATCGATTTTGTGACAAACATCGATTCCAGAATATTGCTTTAACACCGTACAACCCGGCGGCTAACGGTCTGGCTGAAGAATTCAACAAAACTATAATCAAGCTTCTCAAGAAGTTCGTGTCCTCAAACAAACGCGATGGAATAAAAAGCTTGGCGAATGCTTATGGGCGTATCGTACTACAGTCCGGATAGCCACTGGAAACACACCATTCTCTCTGGTATACGAAAGTGAGGCAGTTCTTCCATTGGAGACTCAAATTCCCTCGCTCCGTGTCGTCCTTACTTGTCGATTGACGACGGATGATAATTACCGTCGTCGGCTACAAGAGTTGGAGGCCTTAGATGAAAAGCGCCTGCTAGCTCAACAACGAATCGAGCTTTATCAAGCCCGCATCTCTGGAACCTTCAACAAGAAGGTCAAGCTGAGAACATTCCAAGTAGGCGATCTCGTCTTGGCAGTTCAGAAGCCGATGGTTATGACTCACAAAACCGCCGGTAAGTTCCAGCCAAAGTGGGAAGGTCCATTTATCCTCGAGGCTGTATTCTCCAATGGTGTATACCATCTCGCGAAGCAAAACGGAGACTTGCTCATGATGCCCATCAATGGCAAGTTCCTGAAGAAATATTATGTCTAAATGACATCCGTCGAATCAACCGAATTGTTGAGTTATGTACCTTTAAGTACCGTTGAACTTACACTCTGGTCATTCCAAATGAATCCATATCGCATCTTCTGGGTAGTGAGTCATGTATAATCATACGTCTGAACTTCTTCCCTAAAAGAGCATCTTCCTCATAATTTATTACCCGTGCTTTCAGCGCATAAAAAAGGGTAACAGGTTCACAAAATTCTAGAAACAACCACGTCGATGTCACCTCTGAGTTGTTTCTCTTCCATCACAAATAAATCACCCCTTACATAGAACTTCCACGTCCATATTACCTCTGAGTTGTTCTATGTACTTTTCGTTGAGTCCACTCCTGCCACGTCCTTATTACCTCTGAGTAGGAAGACTCCGCAGTAAAACTCTCATATTTACCACGTCCTCATTACCTCTGAGTAAGTATGTTGGTTTTTTCTCGACTTATTATCCGTACCCAAAACCAGGGTACGCCAAGGATAATAGGCCCACAAATGTCCACAGTTGACCACAAATGTCCATAGTTGACCACAAATGTTCGCAGTTGACCACAAATGCTGTACTTGGTCCTCTAGTACATGCGCCTCTTTTTTCACCATCATATGCCTCTGGGACCCAGCTGTTCCATGGCATTCTTTCGCCCAATACCAAAAATTTCCATGCCCACCTTACCATGGAGTTGTTCTAGGTATCTCTATTAAACTTATTATCCATACCTAAAACCAAGGTATACCAAGGATAATAGGTCCACAGAAAGTCCCCCAGTAGAGTAAATACCATAATACAAAAGAAACGGTACAAGCACAACAGATAAAGGATGATGTAAACATAGTCATTCATTTAAAATCAAGAGTATTACATTTTTTGGGACTACGTCCCTGTTAAAAAATAGAGGAACATAATAATAAAAGAAAGAAAAAGTCGATCATGGTTTGGCGACACACAATTCTCTGAGCCGGTCCCTCAGCTTGGTCGTTGACCGCTCAATCCTCAGCTTTGTTTGCCATTAAAATCTTTTTATTGCAATTTCAATTACAAACAGAACAATATTATAATATAGGACTTAGATGTAGTCCTAGGAGAACACTTTTGTTTATCTGGGTCCCTGTGTCGATGGGGCGAGTGGTAATGCGTTAATTCCAATGACGATCTGACGATGGTTTTCTGTTCTCTGAAGATCTGAGTTGCTCTCTGTACTGGAGCTTACGGAGAGGAAGAAGACGTTGAGTGTCTCTTCCGATCTCTGGAAGTAAACTCTGATGCTTCGGTTGACTATGTGTCTTGATCTCTGACAGTCTCTATGTATCTCTGTATGTGTATGTGAGAGGAAATGATCCTTCTATTTATAAGCAGCAGGTTTGCTGCTCAAACGCGCATATAGGATGTGCCTGTTTGTGGGGATGCCATGTGGTAATTGCTGATAGAGGCACATAGGCGGCACACTCGGATTAAGGAGTTGAACTCTTCTTGTTGCATTTATGGGCTACGACAGAGCTGACACGTAGCAATGGAGAAGAACTTTCGGTTGCTGAGATCTTGGGTGATTAGTACCCCTTTATCGGCTGAACTGAGTCAAAAGACACATGGCCCATATCCGTAGCTCAAAGATCTCAAATTTGGTGGAGAGTAATCTGGCGGGATGCGCCTAGGATTGGGCGCATGAGTAGACTTTGGCCTGTAACCTTTAGGAGTCACGAACCAGTCTGGGCGCATGGCTTTTGAGGCGCATGCGGGGCTTCAGTAGTGACTTGACCTCTGTCTTTAGGGATCAGAGAAAAGTCTGAGGCACATGGATTTTGAGGCACATGCAGAGATTTGGGTACATGGCTGCAGAGGCGCATGCAAAATGGTGGGCCGGCCACGTGGCTTGTAACCGCCAGAGGAAAGTAAATGATGATGCTGACGTCAGCGGCGCTTTGTCTTCTGAAAAAGCTGTTAAGTGTTCAGTCCTCGGGGGACGTGCTGCCAACTATGTCACTTGAGCATTAATTTCTCGATGGGTGACGAGCCGAAATGGGTGCATGGGTCCATGTTGATTAGGACGCATGGATCTGTGCTTTGTTGGGTGCATCCTTACGGGATGCTTTGGAACGGGCGCGTCTGTATGATGTGCGGTGTCTGGCCGGCGCATCCGTTTGCATGATGTACCTTTATTGGTCTGACTGTTGCGTTCTTCGAGTACTTTAAATAGCCATTTTTGACTTGGTCGAATTCGAAGCGTCAGGTTCATCACCATAAATGCAAATTTATTGCACGGGATTCGGAGAGCCCGCCACTTGGCGCATGGGTTTGATTTGCCCGGCCTATAAATAGTGGTAAGGAGAGAGTTTGCTTCTCATTCCCTGACATCCTCCCGAAATGAACATGTTTGCTCGAGCACATTCTGTTGACGAGATGTTCCCGAGGGTGAAGATACGATGACTTGTCTTCGTTCATGCGCTTGAAGGTGACTGTTACATTCGAAAGTCAGAGTCGAGGGCTACTGAGGCAGGCAGAAGGTGTCTGTTGTATCCGAAGATTGGGATGCTTGAGCCTCATCTCCGTTATACTGGAAGAGCCGCATATCGGAATTACGGTGCTCCCGGCTTTGGAGGCTCTTTCTTCTGTCAGAGTGGGTGTTGCCCATTCTAGTTGTGTTGAAAGCCTTCTTTTGCTGCGGATCGATTGCGGTGCTCTCCTCTTCCTTTGGAGAGCTCTTCCTCCCACTAGGGTGGGGTTGATCGCCCACCCTTGTTCAATAAATGCTTCATTAGTCGAAGCACCCGATCGGGTCGAAGTGGAGCACATATGCTGAGACTTCATGATGCGCATGACTGAGATGCGGAAGGGATGCACATAACTGAGCTGCTGGAGAGATGCACCTGACTGAGACGCTGAAGATGCGCGCCTGACTGAGACGCTGAAGAGATGCGTCTGACCGATGTAATAGACTTTTATATGAAATAAAAATCTTTTTTTAATGTCTGTACTTTTGCTGTTTGCTTGTGCCAAGTACTTTATCTGAGCTCCCTGGCGCATGTGATGTTAGGCGCATAGGATTTCTGTTCCTAAAATTCCATGCTTCTATAAGACCCCCTTCAAAGTTTTTAAAACTTTTCGTCAAGTTTTGGAATATTTTGAATAAGAAGCATGGTTGTGTCTTCTCTGGGGCGATGACTGTCCAGGGCGCATAACTGTTCTGGGGTACATGCTCCTCCCAGTTTTAAATGCCCAAATGATAACGCTTCGGGATAAATGAAAAAGATTTAATGATGATCTTTTGGACTATCCACGGTTATCACTTCACAGAACCCTAAATGGCGGTTGACGTCACCCAAGCCTATAAATAGGCGTCTGATAGAGAGAGAGAGAGAGAGAGAGAGAGAGAGAGAGAGAGAGAGAGGGAGTTCTTCCTCTCTTTGCCGTCTTCTTCTTTAGAGTTTTTTCTTCCAAAAACCCTAATATCCTTTTCTCGAAATGGCTCCCAAAACTCCTCGCGGTAGGGCTGGCCGAGGGCAAAGCAAAGGAAAAAAGCCCGTGGAGTTCGATGAGGAGGATTCTTTCGTCGTTGCTGCGGCTCCTGTCGACGTCCGACCAGTGGTGACGGGTGAGTGCTTCTTGACATTTTTAGACGAGTTCGGTGCACAAACGGATGAGTTGCACCCTGTTGCTGTGTCCTAACTATTTGTTGCCGACGCGCATGGACTTTTGTCCTGATTATGCGCCGAGGCTATCCCGCTGACGCGCATGGACTTCTATCCTGATTATGCGCCGAGGCTTTCCCGCTGACGCGGATGGACTTCTGTCCTGATTATGCGTCGAGGCTTTACTGCTGACACACATGGACTTCTGTCCTGATTATGCGTCGAGGCTATCCTGCTGACGCGCATGGACTTCTGTCCTGATTATGCGCCGATGCCTCAATACATATAGGCCTTTTTGGGCCCTGATGAGGCGCAGAAGCTTTGAACGTGCCCCAAAATGTTTCGTCCTTCTCTTAAGCCTCTTTCTCTTCTTGTTGCCTGACTTTTATTTTGTGTCAGTGTCAATGACAATCCCTTTGCTGAACGAAGTCCTTTTGGATGCTTCCCTCTGCCAAATGGGGATTGACTTCAATGAGGAGATTGTTAATCCAGCGAGGGCTACTATCATGCAGGACCAGTCTTCCGGGAGGATATTGCAAATCCAGGATCAGTCGCCCATTTTTCTTCAGAACATGATGGAGAGTGGCAGACTAAAATCAGCTGAATTCGTTTGAAGCCTGTTTTTCTGTTCGGTGATCGGTTGACCTCTACTGAGGCAAAGATATTAAAGATTAAAGAGGACTGGTTCTTCTCGGCGAAGGGCGTAGCCCTGTACATGCGGCAGTCTGAACGTCAATTGCCGCTAACGGCTTTCTACCGTTTGGCTTCCAAAAGGAGGATGCCATGGGAGCTTACTCCTTCTTAAGGAGAGGTAGTAGGAGGTACCCTTCGTATTGATGTTACTTCAAATCAGAGGGATACCTTGGCCGCCTCGCGAGCTGGGGACTCGTTCAGTTGCCGAACTTTGTGCCCTAGGAGCCTCTACAGTGTCGTTTCTCCAGGTACCTTTGCCTTTGGGGTTTCAACTTTTGTAAGTCGGATGCTGACATCGCAGATTACGTATCCGAAAGGAGGTTTTCGAGTTGAGGGGTGGTGCCATCACGTATTGAAGTAGGATGAGTTGACCCTCTGGGTTATGTCAAAGTTCAAAACTGAGCTCAAAGCGATTGGGCTGACTGCCGCTCTTCGTACCATGCAGGGGGCATCGATATCAACAAGCCCATGTTCCTTGCGCTCCTGGAGATGTTCAACTCCCAGACTGGCACCTTCTTTACTCCAGTGGGGGAGCTGGGATTGGCTCTGCACGATATGTATGTGGTTTCCAAACTTCCCTGGGGTTCGGAACCATACGAGGAATATTTTCCGACGAATGAAGATATCCAAGTCCTAGAAGAAAAGGACAAGGAGATGATGGCTGTTTTCAAGGAGGTGGCGAGCCACCATTATCTATTACAACGGAAGGATAGGGGTGGGTCGCAGCCCTATGTGACTACTTGGAGGGACTACGTCTTCAAGCAGGACTCGACGAACCCTTGCAAGATTCGGTTTGTGACTCCGCAGGGACTGCCTCATGCGGAGGTGACCTCCGAAGTGGGCCGTCTGGACGAGAAGGTTCCTCGTTCAAATGAGAGTGGCGCTGATGTATACAGTTGCTTCTGGCATTGCGTACACCGGATGTCTTCTAGGGCCGTGTTAGCCGTATACTTGATGATATGGCTCCGGGACTATGTGTTCTCGGGCGGCTCTGGATCTGTAGAAAGTGTGAGCAGAAATCTCATCTTGCTAGCGGTAAAGCTGGTTTTTGGTCACCCTCTGGCCCTTCTTCCCGAGATGGTGTGTAACCTGTTGCGGGGTCTGAAGACTTTTACTGACGATGTGATCCATGGGAGGGGTAGGAACGACAACTTTCCCCGGGCTGAGCTACCATTCCATTATCTGATGGGATGGCTGATTCTGCATCATCCGAACGTGACAAGCCAAGGCCCTGAAGACGATCACGTTGTAGGTGACGCCTTTATCCGCCGTTTCTATAAAAGAAAGTAGCTATATACTGGCGTCCCTGTTTGTAGAAGGGTCTTGTCTTATCTTCAGGGGTGGAAGATCTCTAAGATCAACCCCATCTTCATAGACTTCGAAGCCGACGAAGAGTTGGAAGACTTTGGCGATGATGCGATCGCCCTGCCGATATAGGGGTTTCGCCGGTTACAGAGCATTCGGCCTTCCCATCTGGTCTACCGCAACAAGAACAACTACTATCTAGAGCCATATCTGCCGAGCCGATTTGCACGTCAGTTTGGCTATATCCAGCTGATGTTAAGGAACCCCAGTAACAGTATGGGGTTTATTGGGAGTTTACTGGATGGAGCCCGGGGTTGGCAATATTACAATGCCGGATGCACCGGAGTCCGTTTTACCATACCAGTTCACAATCCTCGGCCGCATATCTTGTATTCGGCTGTCACGCTGTATTGTGCCATGAACGTTGCGTCCCTTGAGTATGACATGGAGACTAGTTTCATCATTGGCACACAGCTAGAGGCGACAACCAACATGTTGGCGGTGGCTCGATCATATCGCCCACCAGAGGTTACGGGTTAAAGGTCAGCTGCTGTAGCCTCAACGGAAGGTAATCAGGAAGAGACCCCGGCTGGAAAGAGGCGGGCTGATACGGAGGTCGGTTTGTCTATGCCGAAGAGACCAAGGAAAGCTACGACTCCGAAGGCAGGAACTCCGGAGGTGGCACCTGTCGTAGCAACAGGATCGGCTCCCGTGGAGGTAAAGACGTCCCATATAGTTTGGTTTTACTCTTTGATTTTTGTGACTCATGTCTCCTTTTTGTAGGCGGTGCCGAAGAAGAAGTCCCGGGCTTCGAAACCAGCTTTGGTTAAACTGAAGGAGGTAGCGAGCTCTTCTGACGAGCGTGTTCCTCCGATTACCGCATCTTCCAGGGAGGAGAGTGTTGATGATGCCGTTTGTCTGAGGACTTTGGTATCTCCAGATGGTGTTGAGGGGGAAGCTGAAGGTGCAGACGTCCCCAGGATGATGTAGAGATCTCTGATATCGAGGTCCCAGTAGAAGTTATGCCTTCGGAAGAGGAGGAAGAGTGGAGTTCATCTTCTTCTGATGACGTTCCGCCAGATGTTGATGAGCCTGCCGTAGGGACAACAGGTGTGATTGAAAAGAGGAGAGGATTGGTTCCTCCCCTCGTCAGGATGAAGCGGGGCCAGCTGTTTCATTGCCGAGCCCTACCCCGGACCCAGCTGCAGAAATCGAACTGGCTGTCGCCCCTGAGGTAGCAGCAGACTTTAATTCCGTAGAGGGATTTGATCAGGAAGGAAAGACTCGTCTGCCAAGCCCATTTTCCCAGAGGAAGTGCCCGACAAGGAGACGGGTGCTGATCCCGCTAGCTCGCCAGAGGAGGAAGGTCCTGCGTTGGTTACAGATCGTGCCTCGGAGGTGGAGAAGGCAACTCCGGATGTTGGTGGTCCCTCCGAAACGGGAAAGGCAAGGACCTGCTGGTACAGGAACCCTCTGTTGCTTCTTCGACTTGGGGAACGATATCGATACCCCACTTAGCTCCTTCTGCCCTCTTGGCACCTCGGGCTAGTAGCGGAGTTCAAGTCTCTGACGAGGGAGGGTCCGCAAAAGTTGAGATTCCGACCTCGCAGATTGAGGTCGACGGGTCTTCTGCATGTCCGTCGTCTAGAGTAGCTCTTCCAACTCCTGCTATGATGCCGCAAGTGCTGGCGGATGCGGATGAGTATGTAAAGTTTATCATTGAGGCGGTGTACAAGATAGTGCAGAGGGGCGAATCGGCAGTGATGAATGCTAATAGGAGTTTTCCGATGGCAAAAACCATGGCGCTCCCTCACATTGGTCTGATACGTTCCCACCAGGGCCATAATCATATGGCCGAGATTCTGGAGGCATCGGTGGCCGAGCTCGACCAGCTGCTTTCCGAGTTTCAGAGTATCCAGCAAAATGATCTCTCTGCTCTGATAGAGGCAGAAAAGAAGAAGTTGATCGCTGAAACTGAGTCATCTTATCAGGCCACCATGGCTGTCTGGGAACGCGAGGTGGCCGAAGCTGAGGCTGCGGTAGAGAGGCTATCTCAGTTAACGCAGAAGAAGGTGGAGTTGCGAGCTGCGTTGGATGCTTGTATAGCGGAAGTAAATGCCAAGATTCGCCTTCTTAAAGACCAGGGGGCCCAACTCTTGTTAGATACTGAGCGAGTCCAGGCTGAACATGTAGCATCTAAGGAGGAGAAAGCAGCTTTCATCCGCCAGGATCTTTCCCTGGCCCAACAGCGGCAACAGTTGGACGAGAAGTATGAGGATGACAGTTCCCCTGAGGCCATGGAAATGATGCGTCAAGAAGCCGAACGCCGAGTCCTGGCGACCACAGGGACTCGGGCGGAAGACTTGAAGCGTCAGATCGAAGAGCTTTCAGCCAATCCCGGTGATGCTTAGGGATTGTAGCCTCTCCTTTTTTTGTTATCTTGTGTAATTTGTAACTCCTGCTGGGGATATAATCCTTTACTTTTTAAATAAAGAATAAAGAGTTTTGTGGTGTGTTCATTCTTGCTGTCATGAACTTGATGATTTGTGTGGATCTATTATCTTTTGTGCACCTTGGTTTTTTAGGTACAGATAATAAGTTTGAGAGAACCAACATATTTGCTCAGAGGTAATATGGACGTGGTAAATATAGGGTTCAAATGTCAGAATCTTCCTACTCAGAGGTGTTATGGACGTGATAGGAGTGACTCTGGGGAGATACGCGGAACTACTCAGAGGTAATATGGACCTGAAAGTTCTGCGATCAATGTACGGCAACACGGGAGTGCTCTGTACGGAATGTTTACTCAGAGGTAATGTGGATGTGGTAAACATGATAAGCAGCATAATCTTCATGATGTCAGATTATGCTTTGCAGGGCATAGAAGGGTAACTTAGAGGTAATGTGGACGTGGTTGTTCTTCTACTGAAGATAGAACGCCACGGAACAGCTGGGTTCCGGAAGCGTAAGATTTTGTGGAAGGGAGGTGTACGTGAGCCCTGATGATTGGGTCCGCAGACTCCCTTGTTGGGTGGAGATAGAAATACATGTCTGAAGGATGTCAAGAGTAGTACTTCTTTAGGAACTTGCCGTTGATGGGCATCATGAACAAGTCCCCATTGGGTTTGGCGAGACGGTAAGCACCGTTTGAGTATACCGTCTCTATGATGAAAGGTCCCTCCCACTTGGGCTCGAACTTTCCTGGTGTCTTGTGAGTCAACACCATCGGCCTCCTGACTACCAAAACCAGGTCGCCTACTTGGAAAGTCCTCTGCTTGACCTTCTTGTTGAAAGCCTGTGATATACGGGCTTGATAGAGTTCGATGCGCTGTTGAGCTAGGAGACATTTTTCGTCAAGTGCCTCCAATTCTCGCAGACGACGACGTTGATTGTCTTCTTCTGTGAGTTGATTTATGATCGCTACACGGAGTGAGGGTATCTGGATCTTGAAAGGCAGTACCACTTCGCTCTCGTAGACCAAAGAGAATGGTGTGTTGCCCGTCGGGGTCCGTACCGTTGTGCGGTAGGCCCAAAGGTATTCGTCGAGCTTTTCGTCCCAGTCATATTTATTGGATGATACGACCTTTTTGAGTAGCTTGACGATAGTCCTGTTAAATGCCTCAGCCAATCCGTTTGCTGTCGGATTGTAGGCGGTCGATGCCACGTTCTGAATACGATTCTTGTCACAGAATCTGCTAAAAATATGGCTGATGAACTGTGGACCGTTATCGTGGATAATCCTTCGGGGTACCCCAAAACGGTAGATGACATGGTGCTTAATGAAGCTGATCACCCTAGAGCTCTTCACTTCCGTCAGCGGAACTGTTTCTGCCCATTTGGAGAAGTGGACGTTGATGGCTAGGATGAAGTGGTGTCCCTTCAATGAAGAAGGGGTGATAGGTCCTACAATGTCCATGCCCCAAGCTTCGAAGGACCAAGAGGCGATCGTAGGATATAGTGGTTTCGATGGTGTATAGATGAAGTCGACATGAAGCTGACAAGTATGGCACTTCTTATCATAGTCGACAGCATCGGCTGCCATGGTCGGTCAGTAGTAACCCATGTGTCGCATTCGATCCTGCAACTTAGGCCCAGGTTGATGAGCCCCGCAAGTTCCATCATAAGCTTCTCGAAGGGCTTCGGCAGCTTCTTCGTTGGACAAGCATCGAAGGAGAAGTCCATCGTAGGAGCGTCGGTACAGCATTTTATAGCTGTATCGTAATAGAATTGAAGGAAATGCCTCCTGACTGAGATGGCTTCTCTCGGGTCTTCTGGAAGAATTCCGTAGACAGCGAAGTCGATGAATGAGAACCTCCAGTCTCAGACATTAATACCAGCACTTGTTGACATGGCATGGGCCATTTATGAGCATAGGTTGTTTTTAGGACAGACCAAGTCTCGACCAACTACCGTGACGTAGTGCTGAGTCCCGAAGGGTGCTGCCAACGAGGCTACGAGGCTAGCCAGAGCATCAGCCTCCAGGTTTTGTAATCGGGGTACGTGTTCAATGAAAAACTTGGTAAAAGTTGAAATAATGTTCAATGCCACTTCATGGTAAGGAACCAGATTTTTATGGCGAACTTCGTATTGCCCTCTGATCTGGTTAACAACGAGTTTTGAGTCACCATAGGCTTCCAGATGATCCACCTCCAGCTGTTACGCCAGCTGGAGTCCCATGATGAGAGCGTTATACTCGGCAACATTGTTGGAGCACGGCTTCGAAAGGGAGTAAGCACGCTGGATGACCAGCTGATCTGGGGAGACTAAGACTACCCCCACTCCTGCGATGATTTGGCCTTTGGGGCCTGTTCTTGAAGCGCCATCGAAAAACATCCGCCAGACGGGGCCTTCTTCGGTGACGTTTGATTCTTGGACCTCATCTGGGATGTCTTCATAAAGTCTGGAGGACTCTGGGATGGGGTGCACGGCTAAAAAGTCGGCCAGAGCTTGACCCTTGACGGCTTTTTGTGGGACGAACACCATATTATACGGCGTCAATAGGATTGCCCATGTAGCTAGCCGGGAGTTCAATGATCCTGGCTTCGTCATGAGAACCCTCAGTGGATTGACTTGGAAAATGACATGAATTGTCTGGCCTGAGACATAATGGCGAGTCTTCTAGATGGCGAACTCCAAAGCCAGACACTCCTTTTCTACGGAGTTGTACCGGTGTTCGGCCCCGATCAGTATCCTACTGAGGTAGTAGATAGCTTGCTCATAGTCTGTATCGCTGTTCTGAGCCAGCAAAGCGTCGAGGGAATGATCTATGGTACGGACGTAGAGGAGAAATGGTTTGCCTGCGACGGGTGCCACTAGAACTGGCGGGCTCGTCAAGTAAGTCCTGATATCATCGAAAGGTTTCTGGCATTCCTCTGTTCAGGCGTAAGAGACTCCCTTCTTCATGAGCTGGGTGAAGGGTTGACATTTTTCGGAAAGGTTTGCTATAAACCTTCGGATATATGCAAGACGTCCTTGTAGGCCTCGAAGTTCTTGGAGATTCTTCGGAGGGTCCATGTCGAGGATGGCCTTGGTCTTCTCGGGATCGACATGAATGCCTTTCGCCGTGATAATAAAACCCAGGAACTTTTTGCTAGAAACCCCAAGAAAGGATTTAGCGGGGTTCATCTTGAGTTGGTGCGCTCGCATGAGATCGAAGACTGTCTTTAGGTCTTGTAGGTGATCACCTTTGAGACGACTCTTCACATCGATATCATCAACATAGAATTCGACTGTTTTGCGAAGATGTTGACGGAAGATGATACTCATAGCTCATTGGTATGTAGCACCAGCGTTCTTCAAGCTGAAGGGCATCACTGTGTAGCAGAAAACCCCTTTCGGCGTCCTGAACGACGTGTGTTTTGTGTCATCAGGAAACATCTTGATCTGGTTGTAGCCCGAATACCCGTCCATGAAAGACATGCGTTCGAAGCCATATGTATTGTCGATCATCACATCAGTGATCGGAAGCGAGAATTCGTCTTTCGGGCAAGCAGTATTGAGATCTCTGAAGTCGATGCAGACCCGTATCTTCGTATTCTTTTTGGTGACAGGGACGACATTGGCCACCCAATCCGGGTGTTGTTCTTCACGGATAAACATGCTGGTCAGAAGTTTGTCTACCTCTTGATCGATAGTGTTCATGATGTCAGGACGAAAATGTCGCTGCTGTTGCTTTACAGGCATAGCATCAGGTAAGATGTTAAGTCTGTGCATCGCGATCTAGGGATCAAGTCTCGACATATCTTCGTAGCTCCAGGCGAAGACGTCGATATATTCTTTAGCCAGTTGGATTAAAGATTCTCGGTCTGGTTCCTTTAGACTATTGCTGACGAAGATGGGTTTGGAAGAAGATCCATCCCCAAGGTCGATCTGCTCGATTTCGTCTTTGGTATGGGGTTCGCGTAATTCAAAACGAGACTCCCACTGTGCTCCTAGGCGTTGAGCCCAAGGTTCTTCTTCAAAAAATTCTGGCGTTTGGTCTTCGCCTTCATCTTCTTGAGATTGTGCAGATGCCATGTTGACTGATAGCACCTTCTTGAAGACTGAGCCGATACTGGTATCGGAATCCCAAGTTGATGCTTCGTATGAATGAGAATGTTCTACTTCTTTCGCCTCCGAACTCTCTGGAGTTGCCGGTGGCGTTACATAGTCTACCCCCCATCGAGTCGATGATAGTAATCCTGCGGCTTTCCTTTAGGTATTGGGAGCCGGATAGGAAGACGTCGGCCTTTGCCGTAGTTCAGGCATTTGTTGCTTTTCAGATCGTAACCCATCTTTTGGATGAGGTACTTTGCCTTGTCCGTGTACCGATAGACTTGTATTCTGTCGGTATCTGGTTCTTGCTCGAGTAGCGGGAGGTCTTGATGACGCTCGACTTTGCCGAAGATGATGGATTCTTCGTCTCGATTCTGGGTGGGACTATAAAACAGACCCCTTGTGACGGGACTACTCGATTTACATGATTGACGGTCGTTATTTGTGTTTGTAATAACCGTAGAGCATTATCTAATGTATACATGGCATTCCAATATGGAAGACTAGAATAATTAAAAGCCACTCTATTATTGATGAAATACGAGATTTTATCCAGCGGGATTACATTGTCCAGAGAGGGTGCATCTACATCAGCAGATATGTATTCTCCTAGCTCTTCATCTGTGAGTACTGGAGTTGGTTCGGGAGAGTCCACCGCAGCTTTGACCTTAGGGTCCGAGAGGGCTATGTGAGCCATTTCTGGCAGCTTGGATGATTACGGAGGCTTGCCTTTGAGACGCACCTTCAGGGGTGCCTCGACTGCGCCTTCGATGACAGGTGGCTTCCCCTGTAGTTTTGCCGCAAGGGGAGCCGATGTTTGAGGCGGCTTTTCCTTGAACTGTATCTTCAAGGAAGCTTCAGTAGGTATTCTACCTAGACAAGTTGGTGCTTTTTCAGGTAGCTTGATGGTCATGGAAGGCAGCGTCTGAGGCGGCTTCCCTTTGAGTCGAATTTTTAAAGGAGCATCGGGAATCACCTCCGGCTCAATGTCCTGCTCTGTTACCATTTCTGCTTCATCGTCAGCATCATTGGCTTCCACTTCATCGGGAGACTTGTACAGGGTAGAATCAGTGAAGTAGGCTTCGACCCCCTTGAAAGGGTCAATATCCGCGAACTCTGTCCGGATGATGTTGTTGGTGGACACATACTTCATACATTGGTGGAGTGTAGATGGCACCACCATGTACTCATGCAGCTACGGACGACCCAGTAGGAGGTTGTAGTTGATGTCAGCGTCCACGACATAGCAAATCACCTCAGTTCGGAGGTTACCGATATGACACTTCAGCCGTAATTTGTCCAGCGGCACGCTTTTGCTAGCATTGAAGCCGCTGATTGTAGTATTGAAAGGTGCCAGATGGTACATTGGGATCCCCAATGTTGAGAGTAGCATCTTCGGAATGATGCTGAGGAAAGATCCTGTATCGATCTGAATCCGCTTCACCTTGACGGAACCGACATATCCTGTATAATTCAGTGGCCTGTTGTGTCGGTTGTGCTTAGCAGCATGTCTTGTTGGGTGAAAGTTATGTTGGGGATAACTTCATCCGCAGAATGGCAGTGCGCACATGTGGTCGGGGTATCCTCAGGCTGCTTGACCTGACTGATGAAGGATTCAACATCCTTCAGGGCTTCACAGAGAGCTTCACGGGTGTCCTTGGAGAGACGGAGAAGCTCAAACAGAGACAGGCGGATAGGAGTACCGGCAAGTTGTGCCAGTATGTCGAAGTTGTGGGGCTTGGCTAGCCTCGAAGTATTCTCCTTTCGCAAAGGCCTGTCGAAACGGGCCTCTACATGCTTCTGTTTATTGGCCGCTGGAGGCTTGGATGGACCTCCTTCTTCAGCAGCAAGGGCAGTGCAGGGAGGCACCACCTCAACGGCAGCTTGGTCGGGTTGGACGTTCAGCTGCGAACGAGTTTGTACAGGAAGAGCCTCTTCTGCGGAGGAAGAGACTATACGGCAAGACTTGATCTTCCTGCCCTTGGTTTTGGAGGCAGAGAGTACCTCCGGTTGAGTAACCTCGGAGACGAGATCGGGGTGAATCCATAAGATCTCTTCCTGAGATGTGGTGAGTGGGATGAGTCCACTCACGTTGTCACGAGTAGGTGGTGGATTGACCACCTCCATTATCGCCTTTGGGATGGGGACGACGCCATCTTGTATTGTGGTTGGCGGTAAGGTGCCAAATTGGAGTGACACCAGGTTGGCTGAGACCGTTTTCTCCTCGTAGTCGATGGAGGTGACATCCGCATTAATCATGTGCTGGATGTAGTTCTTAAGGACGTAGCAGTCCTTAGTTGGATGTCCGATAAATCGACGGTAGTGACAGTACCTCGGATTGTCCACTTTTCCAACCTCGTCTGGATGCTTCGGGTCCGACAACTTGATCTTGTCACCCTGCTTCAATATCTCGAAAAGTTGCAGGATGTCTTCATCATTGAAAGAATAAACCTCCTTTGGCCTTGGTGTAAGTGGAGGCTTCTGAGCGGGTGCTGATGCACCTTTAGAGGCATTGACAGTCAACGCCTGCTTCCCCTTCGTCTCTCATCCAGGGTTGTTGGCTGCAGGCCGTTTTCCCTTGTCCTCAAAGACAGGGAAACTGACTCCCAGAAGACGAGCATTGGACGCCTTCTTTTCTGCTGCTTCGGCCTCGATGATCAAGGAACTCCAGTCGGGAGGAGGAGTGGAGTTGAGCCAGAGTTTGATCGCATGCAGCATGTTCATGCTGCAGGAGGAGAGGAATGCATGTTCTGGCATACCCGGGGGCAGTCTGAAGCAGGCTTGTCGGAACCGTTCGATGAATGCTCGAACTGCTTCCTTCTCCTTCTGACGTATCTCTATGAGGGACGCCATTGTCATGTCCTTTCCTCCGTCGTAGAAACAATCGAGGAAGAGACGTATCAAGTCGTCGAAGGAAGATATGGAGTTGTCGGAGAGACTGTAATACCAGTCGTAAGCCACTCCTTTCAGTGCCCCAACAAATATGCTGGTGAGTAGTGCTTCTTCTTTTGGGAGATATCCTGTTTGAGACTGGAAGTATGTCAGATAGCGACATGGAGAGTCCTTTCCATCGTATGGCATCAATGTTTATGGTTTATATTTGGGAGGATAAACCACTTTGTTCCATTCGAGGGAGTATGGTTGCGGGATCCCCATCTTCTGGCGCTCCTCTTGTCTGTTCTTGGACTCAAAGCGCTCGCGCAAGTCCCTGATCATCTCAACCACGTCTTCCGTGGAGCTGGGAGTCGAGGAAGGTGGTACAGCCTGGAGTTGAGCATTTGATGGCTTCGACGTCCGTGGTGCTTCACGACGATCTGTATCTAAGGATACCCATTGAAGGGGTACACTTGATTCTCTATTAGCCCCTGGGTCAGGGCCGGTAGAAGGTGCCCTTGCTAAGGTGGACCATATCTCAAACACTGCTTAAGTCAGTGTTTGCATGGAGGCAGAGAGGGTTTTGAGTCCTCCCTCCAAGGTATCCATGCGCTGGACGAGATCTGCTAGCGGCGCATCTGACTCCGCATCACCAGCTCCCATTATGTACACCGTCATGACACGATTGGAAGTGGATGGATCGGTTAAGGCTTCGCTTTCGGCCCTGCTCTCTTGTAGAAGAGGAACTTCCCCCTGGGCTTCGTCTTGGCTACCCCCAGCTATGTTCTGGAGATCATCTTTGTCTTCGGGAGAAGTATCAGCAAGGGTCTGACTACCTCCAACTTTGTCTTGGAGGACTTCTTCGTCTTCGGGACGCAGATCCCCAGGGGCTTGACTACCCCCAGCTATGTCTGGGAGGCTGACTTCGTCTCCAGGATGAAGATCCACAGGGTCTTGACTACCCCCAGCTTCTTCTGAGATTTTCTTTCTCCTCCGAGTGCCCTCAAACACTCCTGAGGACGAAACAATTGTCTTGGTCTTCCTCGGCTGGTTCTTGGATGAGAACAAAACTGAGGAGCCGCCAGTCGCCTTTCGAATTGATGGGGAGTTGGAGACTACGTTGCAAGAAGCAACCTGTAGTTCTGGTTCCATTTCAGCTGACACCTTCTTTCCGAGGCGATGTTGGAGAGGTGTTGATGATTGCAGCTGCTGGAACACCGACTGCCTTGGTGGAACCGCTGTCTTGCAACAGCAGTTGATGGTGACTATAGCACACGTGTGCCCTGTGAAGGGCATATTGTGCTTGTCAGTTGACTCTCCTGGTCGGCGTTTGTGAGTGATCACGTTACGCAGATCATTGGAGGAGAGTGCCACCTTTGTACCCCCATCAGGCGCATGGGAAGGCCAAGCGACAGGGTGGTCAAATAAATGCTGCGCCCCCTGATCCAACGTAAAACATGTGCTCAGATCAGTAGTGGGGGCACAATATTTAAAGTGACTTGAACGAGCCTCAGACGCACAACCAATGGAGGTACGGGAGTTCAAGACCACAGGGTTTGCCTTGCTCGACTTGGTTACAAACACAGCAGATGCGCCCAAGTGAGACAAGGACTTTGAAGGTTGGCTCGTTTTTGGCGCAGAAGCACCCGAGTTGACCTTATACAGCTTACCATCAGCAGCATGCATGATCGTGAGCGCATGCTTCTGGTTTGTCGCTGGCATAGCACGTTTGAGGCACATGGCCCGTGCTGCCTTGGACTTCTTCGTACCAGCCCGCTGGGATGCATAGTACTCAGAGTCCAAATTCTACTCGCCACGACAGCGAGTGAGTCGGTCAAAGACAGAGACCTTCTTTGGCGCATCAGAGTTACTGTGCAGGGCATTAGCTGTGCCCCTGCTCCGTCGGCGCATCTTCTTCGTCTGAGAGGAAGATGGTCGGGGAATGTGGTCGGCCCCATGTTTCCTCGAAAAATGTGCAACGGCGGTGGGCGCATCTTGGCTGCTGAGGATGTCAGCAGGAAGGGTAGGTTGTATCGGCGCATCCCCTTCGGTGGTGGTGCCAGAGGCGTCGACCTTGCGCACCCAGACTTGGCGAGTCTTCTTCGGCTTTGGCAGGCGCTTTGAAGGACTTGCGCTGCCTTCGGAGATGAACTCCTCATACGCCTGTTGATTGAGGTGTACGACCAGCATCTTGTGGGAGGAGCCCACCTTCACGTTGTCGGATTGCGACATAGCTTTCTCGGCGGAGGAAAAAGAGGTCCCTAGCAGAGTCGCCAGCTTGTTTGCCATTAAAATCTTTTTATTGCAATTTTAATTACAAACAGAACAGTGTTACAATATAGAACTTAGATGTAGTCCTAGGAGAACACTTTTGTTTATCTGGGTCCCTGTGTCGATGGAGCGAGTGGTAATGCATTGACTCCGTTGACGATCTGACGACGGTTCTCGGTTCTCTGAAGATCTGAGTTTCTCTGGGTGCTGGAGCTTACGGAGAGGAAGAAGACGTTGAGTGTCTCTTCCAATCTCTGGGAGTAAACTCTGATGCTTTGGTTGACTATATGTCTTGATCTCTGACAGTCTCTGTGTATCTCTGTGTGTGTGTGAGGGAATGATCCTTCTATTTATAAACAGCAGGTTGGCTGCTCATACGCGCATATATAGGATGCGCCTGTTTGTGGGGATGCCACGTGGTAATTGCTGATGGAGGCGCATGGGCGGCACGCTCGGATTGAGGAGTTGAACTCTTCTTGTTGCATTTGTGGGCTACGGCAAAGCTGACACATAGCAATGGGGAAGATCTTTTTGTTGATGAGATATTGGGTGATTAGCACCCCTTCATCGGCTGAACTGAGACAAAAGACACGTGATGCGTATCCGTAGCTCAAAGATCTCGGATTTGGTGGAGAGTAATCTGGCGGAATGTGCCTAGGATTGGGCGCATGAGTAGACTTTGGCCTGTAACCTTTAGGAGTCACGAACCAGTCTGGGCGCATGGCTTTTGAGGCGCATGCGGGACTTCAGTAGTGACTTGACCTCTGTCTTTATGGATCAGAAAAAAGTCTGAGGCGCATGGCTTTTGAGGCGCATGCAGAGATTTGGGCGCATGGCTGCGAGGGCGCATGGCTGCGGAGGCGCATGCAAAATGGTGGGGCGGACACGTGGCTTGTAACTGTCGAAGGAAAGTAAATGATGATGCTGACGTCAGCGACGCTTCGTCTTCTAAAAAAGCTGCTAAGTGTTCAGTCCTCGGGGGACGTGCTGCCAACTCTGTCACTTGAGCATTAATTGCTCAATGGATGACGAGCCGAAATAGGCGCTTGGGTCCATGTTGATTCGGACGCATGGATCTGTGCTTTGTTGGGCGCATCCTTACGGGACGCTTTGGAACGGGCGCGTCTGCATGATGCGCGATGTCTGGCCGGCGCATCCGTTTGCATGACGTGCCTTTATTGGTCCGACTGTTGCGTTCTTCAAGTGCTTTGAATAGCCGTTTTTGACTTGGCTGAATTCGAAGCGTCAGGTTCATCACCATAAATACAAATTTATTGTACGGGATTCGGAGAGCCCGCCACTTGGCGCATGGGTTTGATTTGCCCGGCCTATAAATAGTGGCAAGGAGAGAGTTTGCTTCTCATTCCCTCATGTCCTCCCGAAGTGAACATGTTTGCTCGAGCACATTCTATTGATGAGATATTCCCGAGGGTGAAGATGCGACGACTTGTCTTCGTTTATGCGCTTGAAGGTGACTGTTACATCCGAAAGTCGGAGTCGAGGGCTTCTGAGGCAGGCGGAAGGTGTCTATTGCATCCGAAGATCGGGATGCTCGAGCCTCGTCTCCGTTATGCTGGAAGAGCCGCAGATCGGAATTGCGGTGCTCCCGGCTTTGGAGGCTCTTTCTTCTGTCAGAGTGGGTGTTGCCCATTCTGGTTGTGTTGAAATCCTTCTTTTGCTGCGGATTGATTGCGGTGCTTTCCTCTTCCTTTGGAGAGCTCTTCCTCCTGCTGGGGTGGGGTTGATCGCCCACCCTTGCTCAATAAATGCTTTATTAGTCGAAGCACCCGATCGGATCGAAGTAGAGCGCATATGCTGAGACTTCATGATGCACATGACTGAGATGCGGAAGGGATGCACATAACTGAGCTGCTGGAGAGATGCACCTGACTGAGACGCTGAAGAGATGCGCCTGACTGAGACGTTGAAGAGGCGCGCCTGATTGAGACGCTGAAGAGATACGCCTGACCGAGAGCGCATGGCGTTTGCTGTGCCTAGCTGTAGACTTAGGGTCTTTTCTTTGTAGAAATTCTTCTTTGTAAAGCCCCTTTTTATAGACATGTAATAGACTTTTATATGAAATAAAAATCTTCTTTTAATGTCTGTGCTTTTGCTGTTTGCTTGGGCCAAGTACTTTATCTGAGCTCCCTGGCGCATGTGATGTTAGGCGTATAGGATTTCCGTTCCTGAAATTCTATGCTTCTACAAGCTTGGCCCGGTGCTCAGTCTCCTGAGTCAACCTCTCCACATCCTCCAGATGCGCAAGTGCCTGCCAATCGTCTTCAAGTTTCTTCAGGGCACGCTCCAAGGCATCAGAGGTTCGGGTGATCTGGTCGATCTCCCGAAGAATTAGCTTCTTATCTTTGCGGGAAGCCTGGAGCTCAGACTCTAAAGAAGCCAATTTCCTCTGAAGCTGGAGGTTCTGCTCGTTCGTGTCGGCTATCCCACGAGAGGCGACCTCTTTCCGAGCGATACAATCCTCTCATCTGCGGCTTAGTTCATCATACTTCAGAGATAAATCCCGAAGGTCCTTCACTAGAGCAGGTTTGGACGTATCCCGTACCGTCCTTGCCTTTTCCATGACTGTTATAAGGAAGACACGCTCCTGATCTATTTCTAAAGATGGATCGACTTGCCGCAGTCCTTGAAACTGAGCCACCAGCTGATCAACTCCTACTAATTTAGGCTCCAGGAGCTTGATCATCCCTGTCCCGCCGGGGAGTGTTCTGAGGAGTTCAATCTGACCATGGGCACATTGACAAGCCAATGCGAAAGATGTCCTCCTCTCCAAGGTAGCTTCGACCCCTCGCTTCAGATGGCGGTAAAAACTATCAACCACATCCTTTGACGATTCATCCAGAACTTCCAAAGAAGACGGTGTCAAACGAAGAGTAGCTGACAGGGTTGAAGACGGTCGTGAAGAAGATGCGCCAGAACTTGATGCCCCTATCACTAGGGAAACAAGTTTCGAGCGATAGGACGCCTGAATAGCAGCCATATCCTCCTCCGCGGCCCGAATGATCCGGAGACTCGGTAGGGCAGAAAAGTCAACTTCCGGAGTTGGAGCCACATGAACCAAGGAGGGTACAGGAACCAATTCTCCCCGCCCTGGCAGTTCTACTACGTCTCCTCCTGAACTTGATCCGGTAGGAGGTCCCTCGGTATGAGTTAAAGGAGGAGGAGGCATACTTTCTTCCACCAGATCCTCCTGGCGACTTTTTCCCCGATGATGTCTTCCGTCGGCACCGAAGGAGCAGGACCTGTATGTCCGGAGCAACCATCGATCAACTTAACCCGAAGGATATGGAAATAGAGCAAATGAACCTCCTCACTAGTCAAGAGATGACTTAGATGACCAGGGGAGGGTTGCTGAAGCTGAGGCTCACTTACAGCCACCGTCTTCTCTTCAACGGCGACACTTGAGCCGATTGCAGCCGCTTTCTCTGCCCCGGCCGTCCCGGAGGAGGATACAATTGGGTCAGCATCAACCGGCTGAGGTTCAGTAACCTCGAAGATTGGTTCAGTAGAGCCCACATCGCCCCGGGTTGAGATGTCAGCAGCGGAAGGAATCTCAGCCGTCGCCGGGACGACCCTGGTGGAAGTAAGCTCGGCTGTCATATCTCTAATTAAGGCGGCTAGAGCCGGGTCAACCTTAGAGGCGGTAGCCGGCTCTGAGGAGTTCACTTCTCTCGATGCCTACAAAGAAAAGGAAGATGATCAGATTATTTCAGAAAAAAGAACAAAAAAAAGAGGATCGTAACTCGATTCACCTCCGAAACGGCGTCGACGTCTACACTGCTCTCCCTAATGATCGGCCCGTGAGGCTTGACCGCAGCCCATTTTCGGGAGTAAGTCATGCCGCTGGCAGAGGGTGCACGCCTGCTACATTTTTGGAAAGGATTAGGCGCAACAGAGGGCTGACCTGCCACCAAATCATCCGCAAAAGGAGGAGGCAAGTTATCAGGGTCATCATCTTCATCCACATTGGTAGACTTTGAGTCAGATACATCAACTGTCCTCCCTTTCTTGATCCTTGGCTTCTCCTCCAAGATAGTACCAACAATAAAGCTGGTACTTGGGTCAAAGCCTACAACGCCCTAGAACCGGAATACTGGTGAGCGGGGGCGGACATAGCCAGCTACGTATATTGAGGTGCAACCCACCTCGCTATACGGTCACGGCTATCTAGGTACATGAGGGTTTAACTACAAGCCATCAGTCTCTTATGGTCATGAACAAGCCTATTGTCTCAATCTCATGCAAGTAATAGCAGTTACAAGATGTCAGAGCACCAAATATACAATAGTAAGGCGTCCCATACATTACATATTTGGATGATCATGAAGCTAGTCATACAAAATGTGAAGACTAGCAAGAGTTCAGTCATACATGATCAACCCTAGGATTTGTTAATCATGCTATACCCGTAGGCAGACAGTAAGTAAAGGTGCAATCGAGCTAACACGTGCTCGTCGGCTAAACGCCTCAAAAGAATATTTTTATAATAGAGTGGGAGAGCAAAATAAAACTCACTCGTTGCCAGGGTTACGCCTGGTGGTCACCATCTGGCTGGAAGACAGGAAGATCCTCTGGTGCTACTCCGGTATCTGGTCATGCAAAACCAGTAGGGTCAGATCCCAGAAAGAGCAAATGCCATAAAGGAGGCTTCAATTAAGAACTAAAACCAGCAATTAGCACAAAACATATTAATATAATAAAAAAAACTGGAGATATGGTCAATCATGATGATATACGGTAAGATAACCATGGAAATATTCAGATAACCAAGTTACAACCATTAAACCAAACAAGGACCAGGATTGTAACCCTTCATCTTTACGGAACCTGGTTTCCTATCATTTATCGATAAAGTAAAGCACAAGCATTCAGGTCATGTAACAATCTTGTACAGGATCAGGACAAGACTAGACTGGTTAAGACTCCATCCAATCAGATCACGGATAAGAATGAGTAAGGCTTGATACTTTAACTAACTAGGGTTATCACAGGCCTAATTACTAACAAGATGCAATGAGATTATTCCACATCCACAAGCCCTGCAGACCATCCAGGCTATCCGGACGCAAATTAGGGGTTGAATTCATGTGCATACATTGTCCAAAGATCACATGTACCCTTAAGTAGCTTGAAGGGTGCAACACATAACAGTGTGCTGGAAATGTGCCATACTCGACGGCAGGCTACAGATCCCATGATGGGGCGCCCAGATAACGGGATTGCCTGTAGCTGGAAAATTTCTTTATGACTACTAGATTATTCTAGTTATTAGCCTTAATCAGTTTAAGTAGGTACCCCTGACCGTGGTACTCAGGGTTCTCTGTCCTAGACATGATGTAAGACCATACTGGTTCACTTGTACAAACATAATCGTCTACGGTGTCCAGGCCATTCATTCTTGTCATATCATTCTTGTCATGCCATACTAGCCGTCGCAACAGCTTTCAATAGTTTCCATCATGATTGCTTGTCATATCATGTTATGTCATGTCTACTTCATACCATGTCGTATACAATTATCATTTCAAACGTATTAAATAATTTGTGATTATCAAGTTCATGACAAAAGGCGTAAGGATATAAAAGGGTAAAGGTGTACGCCATAGGGACTCAAAGTCTCTACGTGCGTACCTCTATGCTTGGCCAAGGGACCTCAAGCGTAAAGTGGCTTACGCTAGCAAGAGCAAGGTGAGATAGCTCTACGCGAGCAAGGGTGCGTACGGGTGGGGTTTTACGCGAGCCCAGATTTTACGCTAGCAAGCAGTAGGCATGCGAGGCTCTACGCGAGCAAGCTCTACACGAAGAAACACTCGAGCAAGACTTTACGCATGCAAGAGTCTGCTCGAGCCAGGGTTTTACGTGAGCAAGATTTTACGCGAGCGGGAGGGCCCCGAGCGTAAAATTCGAATAAACTCGGCGTAAAACGGAGTACGCTAGCACACAAATGCGTATGCGTAAAAGGCTGAATAATACGTGTCACGTAAAACGTGGACGTAAAGGCTAAACACTACGCTAACACGTTAGAACGTGTGCATAAAACTTTATCTTCTCTCCTTGGCCAGGACAAGTAGGCGTAAAAGTTCACGAACTCAAGCAAGCCCCATCTCGTTCAAGTCTCGATGAAATCCAACCATTCCAGAGCCAAACTTGCGTGAAATCGAAATCCCTACTAAATGTGACTCTCCATTTCGAAAAGAACCCAGTTTTAGAAGATCAAAACCATGAAGATAAAAAATACTAAAACTTAGATCTATATGAAATGAGCCATGGAATTCGAAAATGCTAAATACTAAAGTGACTTAGAATCTCATGATGAAGAAAATGGAACAACAAAATCTGAGTTCCTCCATGAAGCAAGTTGCACTTGTCTAAGCCTCTCTCTCTGGTCGGTAGAGAGAGTTAATGGAGGAAGGAGAAGAGTAAATGAAGAAGTGAATGAAAAGAGAGAATGGGTTGTTGGGATTAATAAATGATGGAGGGTGGTAGGTAGGGGTTTGCATTCCAACCCAAACCGAACCAACCAAGCCGAACCCAACCGAACCCGATGCATGCCAGAACCATGAAATGCTAACTAACTCATGCCAATGCAGAACCCAAGGCTAGCCAATCAGGACAAGTCTATATACAGGTCTGAGATTACGTACACATATAACAAAATACGTAATACGAACTACAGGCGTTATAACTCTACCCACCTTAAAAGAATTCCGTCCTCAGAATTTAATTAAGAGGCCAGAGAGGCAAGAACAAGCTATATTAATCACAGACAAGCTATACTAAGCAGTCTATCTTGCAATCATTCATTCAAGCAAGGAATCGAGAGTATAAGGCATAAGAAGGACATTATACCTTACGAGTCAAATAGGTCGGGATATCGCGATCGGATATCATCTTTACGCTCCCATATTGACTCACCCAGAGAGTGATGACCCTAAGCAATACGGACTAACTTGATAGTCATGTTCTTGAGTATCTTCTCTCTCCGGTCCAATATGGATACGAGCATCTCCTCATACAAAAGGTTGGTACCAACAACCAATTCCGAATGATCAAGGATATGACTCGGATCCGGGATATACCGTCGTAATTGGAATACATGGAAGACATCATGCACGTCACGTAACGACGGCAGAAGAACAAGACGATAGGACAGATCTCCTACTCGCTCTAGAATGTCAAACGGTCCTATATACCTAGGACTAAGCTTTTCCCGTACGGCAAAACGAATGACGCCACGGGTAGGCGAGATCCTCAGGAATACATGGTCGCCGATAGAAAATTCAAGGGGATGCCGATGAGAATCGGCCTAATGACGCTGGCGATCTTGTGCGATACGAAGATGATCTCTAACTTTTCTGACCACCTCAACTGTCTGAGTAATCATTTCCGGACCGAGCATCTACATCTCTCCAACGTCGTCCCATGCTAGCGGAGATTTGCACTTCCTACCATAAAGTACCTCGAACGGTGCCATCTGGATAATGGCCTGGAAACTGTTGTTATACGAGAATTCTACCAGGTGCAGGTGATCCTTCCACGAACCATCGAAGTCGAGTATACAAGATCTTACCATATCTTTCAAGGTTCGTATGGTACGCTCTGACTGACCATCTGTCTGCGGATGATAAGCTGAGTTGAACTGAAGACGAGTTCCCAAACTCTCTTGCAGACTGCGCCAAAAGTGCAACGTAAATCTTGAATCTCTGTCCAAGGTGATACTGACTGGTACACTATGAAACCTGACGATCTGCCTGAGGTACATCTCTGCTATCTGAGCCGTCGACTGACCAACTCTGAACGGGAGAAAGTGAGGTACCTTCGTAAGCCTATTGACTATAACCCAGATAGCATCTCTCCCAGTTGGGGACCTAGGTAATTCCGTTACAAAATCTATAGTTATATGCTCCCACTTCCATTCTGGAATCGGCAAGGGCTGAAGAAGTCCAGCCGGTCTCTGATGTTCAGCCTTAACTTGTTGACAAACCAAACATCGAAAGACAAACCGGGCTATCCCTCTCTCATGCCATTCCACCAAAAATGCTGCCGGATATCTCGGTACATCTTTGTACCATCGGGATGAATCGAATACTGAGAACTGTGAGCTTCTGCCATGATATCCTGTCTGATATCACCACTAGGTACACAAGGATGCCTCCTATGCCGAAGTGTACCGTCCTCATGGATACAAAACTCTGGTCTTCGCCCTGCTACACATTCTGCCCTAAGCCGTTGAAGCTTAAAATCTGCTGACTGAGGTAACTTGATCCTCTCAACTATATTGGACTGAACTTGCATACTGGCCATCAATGCCACGTGGATAGGAAGAACAACTTCAATACCCATCTTCTGAAGATCTGCTAATAACTTTGGTTGTGCTGTTAGAAAATAAGCTCCGGCTTTCCTGTTCAATGCATCTGCTACCACATTGACCTTCCTTGGATGATACTGCAGGTTGACATCATAATCCACAAGTAGCTCTAACCACCTTCTCTGACGCATGTTAAGATCCTTCTAGGTGAACACATACTTCAGGCTCTTGTGGTCGATAAAAATCTCCACCATATTTTCGTACAAGTAATGCCTCCACAGCTTAAGTACAAACACTACTGCTGCCAGCTCTAAGTCATGGGTTGGATAATTCCTCTCATGATCACGAAGTTGTCATGACGCATAAGCTATTACTTTTCCGTGCTGTATCAAAACACATCCTAAACCTCTGCCTGAAGCATCACAATACACTAAAAATCCTCCAGTCCCATCTGGAAGCGTAAGAATGGATGCCGTCATCAAGCCTCGCTTCAACTTCTCAAAAGATTCGTGACATTCTGCTGTCCAAGCAAACTGCACATCCTTGCAGGTCAACTGGGTCATAGGTGCTAAAATCCGAGCAAAGTTTGAAACAAATCACCGGTAGTAGCCGGCCAAGCCAAAAAAACTCCGAACTTCTGCAATTGTGCTGGGTACTGGCCACATCTCAATGGCCACGATCTTCTAGGGATCCACTTCTACTCCACCTCTGGTGATGATATGACCCAAGTATGAAATGTGATCGAGCCAGAACTCGTATTTATTGAACTTGACATACAACTGGTGCTCCCTGAGAATCTGAAGAACTACACGAAGATGTTGCTCATGCTCCGCCTCACTCTTGCTATAGACCAGGATGTCATTTATAAACACAATCACGAACTGATCCAAGTATGGCATAAAAATGCGATTCATGAGGTCCATGAATATAGCTGGCACATTGGTTGCTCCAAATGGCATAACAAGGAACTCCCAATGCCCATATCTCAATCTGAATGCTGTCTTCGGGATATCCTGCTCTCTGACTCTGATCTGGTGGTATCCTGACCGTAAATAATTCTTCGAAAATATGGACGCCCCTTTGAGTTGATCAAACAATTCATCTATCCTCGGAAGAGGGTATCTGTTCTTGATTGTCACTGAGTTCAAGGTACGATAGTCAATACATAATCTGGACGTACCATCCTTCTTTTTCATAAGAATCATCGGGGCTCCCCAAGGCGATCCACTAGCACGAATGAATCCCTTGGTTCTAAGTTCTTCAATCATCTTGTACAAGATCTCCAATTCTGACGGCGCCATCCGGTAGACTCTCTCCGACACTGGTGCTGACCCGGGAATCAAATCAATGGTGAACTCAATTTCCCTCTCTGGTGGCATACCTGGAAGCTCCTCGAGGAAAATATCGAAAAACTTTTCTACAATTCTGGGAAACTGAACTGCTACAGCCACTGCCATCCGCAACACTGGAGGTGAAGGTTCTACTCCGCCTCGGAAGAATGAAAACTCTGGCTCACCAGAAATACTAAAAATAATCTTACCGATATGGCAATCTAATATTCTAGCATACTGGTCCCTCAACCAATCCATCCATAAGACCACATTATAATCGGCCATCGAAAATTCTATCAACCTAGCGGGAAACTCTCTACCGCTAACTACGATCTGACATGAGAAAAATACTCTATCTACTCTGACAAGACCGTTACCAGTAAGTATATTAAGCCTTACTGATAATGACTCGGGCTCCAGTCCTATCCGTGTCGTAAATCGTACAGACATAAATGAATACGATGCACCCGAATCAAATAATGCTGATGCTGGAAAGGAGTTAAAGAGAATAGTACCTGCCACTACCTCACCTGATGCTAACTCCTCCTCCACGGTCAAAGCCATCACTTGACCGTGCCCTCGGGGTGCTGGTCCCCGCTGCTGGAAACCTCTTTGGCGGTTCTGGGTCTGAACTTGGACTTGTGCATACTGCTGGGGGTTCTGCTGCTGAAATGCTTGAGCCTGAGGCGGTAAGGGCCTCGGAAACGGGTACTACTGCTGGACTGGTACTGGGGCTGGTCCCCTAACCGAAGGACTAGAAAAGGTCGAAGAAGTGGAACTCCCCCTATTCGGGCAGTTCCCAACCCTGTGGTCTGGTGTACCAAAAACCAAGTACAAACCCTGTGCTATGTGACACTCTGACACCACGTGCCCTGGCTTCCCACAATAAGTGTAACCCATTGCGAAAGATGGCTTCTGCCGCTGCTGGGGATACGCCGGGGTCGAATGCTGAACCGACGTAACAAAAGCCCTCCGCCTCGGAGCTCCAATGGTCAAAGCCCGAGCGGCCGGGGCTGGTGCTGAAGACTGGTTCATCTGGCCATGATACCTCTTCCGGCTCCCGGTCCAATCTACAATCCTCTAGGATGTATACTCATGCCTCCTCGCTGCTCTCAATACTGCATCAAAAGTCTGATGCTTAAACTGCTCCACTGTCAGTAAAATCTCCAGGTGGAGTCCCTGCTGGAACCGCTGAACTCTGTCAAACTCGGTCGCCACCAAGGTGGGAGCAAACCGACTAAGCCTCGAAAACTCGGCCGCATATCCATCGACCGTCCTGCCCATCTACTTCAAATTGGTGAATTTCGTCTGTAGATCGTACCGAGCTACAGCGTCAAAGTACTTGGTTCGGAATCTCTCATGGAATACTGTCCAAGCAATAGGTGCCACTAATCCATCAGCCTGCGACGCCCACCAGCTGCGGTCTAGATCCAGTAACTGTAGATGCACCACGGCCACCTTCTCGTTCTCTGGGGTCCTGGATGCTTCTAGAATAACCTCAGTATCCTGTAGCCAAGCGTCTGTGGCAATAACATCTTCGTTACCATCGAAGAAGGGAGGGTTCAAGCACTTGAAGCTGTTGGCCGCACTGCTACCTGGATGACCACCTCTGTTCAGAGCATCTTGTACTGTCTGGTACAATGCATTACCCCGTCGATCCTGTGATGCAATCAACTCTTGGATGAGTCCAACCAAGACTCCATCATCCTACCTTACAGGCTGGGCTAGCTGTACTGGGAGCTCTGGACCTCCGGGAAGCATGACTCAGAAAGCTACCCTTGAGTGCTGAGCTTGATCTTCTTGTTGCGGGGGTACTCGCGGAGCTTCTTCCGGCTAGTTGGCAGGACCAGGAACAATACCGCTGAAGAAGACGACATAGGGAACAATAAGGAAGGACCGGGACAGATCAAAGATACAAGCATGTGATCAGGTCAAGATTTTCAGGAATTTAGAGGATACGAGCAGAGATCAAGGACGAGTGCTGATTGAGACATCTATTCGGTAAACCCTCACATATTTTAATTTTTAAGACCTGCATGGGCGACCACTAAAACCATGTAACGCCCTAGAACCAGAATACTGGTGAGCGAGGGCGGACATAGCCAGCTACGTATATTGAAGTACAACCCACCTCGCTATACGGTCACGGCTGTCTAGATACATGAGGGTTTAACTACAAGCCATCGGTCTCTTATGGTCATGAACAAGCCTATTATCTCAATCTCATGCAAGTAATAGCAGGTACAAGATGTCAGAGCACCAAATATACAATAGTAAGGCGTCCCATACATTATATATTTGGATGATCATGAAGCTAGTCATACAAAATGTGAAGACTAGCAAGAGTTCAGTCATACATGATCAACCCTAGGATTTGTTAATCATGCTACAGCCCGTAGGCAGACTGTAAGTAAAGGTGCAATCGAGCTAACATGTGCTCGTCGGCTAAACGCCTCAAAAGAATATTTTTACAATAGAGTGCGAGAGCAAAATACAACCCACTCATTGCCAGGGTTACGCCTGGTGGTCACTATCTGGTTGGAAGACAGGGAGATCCTCTGGTGCTACTTCGATATCTGGTCATACAAAACTAGCTGGGTCAGATCCCAGAAAGAGCAAGTGCCACAAAAGAGACTTCACTTAAGAACTAAAACCAGCAATTAGCACAAAACATATTAATATAATAAAAGAAAACTGAAGATATGGTCAATCATGATGATATACGGTAAGATAACCATAGGACTATTCTGATAACCAAGTTACAAACCTTAAACAAAATAAGGACCGGGGTTGTAACCCTTCATCTGAATGGAACCTGGTTTTCTACCATTTATCGATAAAGTAAAGCACAAGCATTCTGGTTATGTAACAATCTTGTACATGATCAGGACAAGACTAGACTGGTTTAGACTCCATCCAATAAGATCACGGCTAAGCAAAGAGTATGGCTTGATACTTTAACTAACTAGGGTTATCACAGGCCTAATTACTAACAAGATGCAATGAGACTATTCCACATCCACAAGCCCTGAGACCAACCAGGCTATCCGAACGCAAATTAGGGGTTGAATTCATGTGGGTACATTGTCCAAAGAACACATGCACCCTTAAGTAGCTTGAAGGGTGCAACACATAACAGTGTGCTGGAAATGTGCCATACTCGACGGCAGGCTACAGATCCTATGATGGGGCGTCCAGATAACTTGATTGCCTGTAGCTGGAAAATCTCTTTATGACTACTGGATTATTCTAGTTATTAGCCTTAATCAGTTTAAGTAGGTACCCCTGACCGTGGTACTCAGGGTTCCCTGCCCTAGACATGATGCAAGACCATACTGGTTCACTTATACAAACACAATCGTCCACGGTGTCCAGGCCATTCATTCTTGTCATGCCATACTAGTCGTTGCAATAGCTTTCAATAGTTCCCATCATGCTTGCTTGTCATATCATGTTATGTCATGTCTACTTCATAGCATGTCGTTTACAATTATTATTTCAAATATATTAAATAATTTGTGATTATCAAGTTCATGACAAAAGGCGTAAGGATATAAAAGGGTAAAGGTGTACGCCATAGGGACTCAAAGTCTCTACGCGCGTACCTCTACGCTAGGCCAAGGGGCCTCAAGCGTAAAGTGGCTTACGCTAGCAAGAGCAAGGTGAGATAGCTCTACGCGAGCAAGGGTGCATGCGGGTGGGGTTTTACGCGAGCCCGGGTTTTACGCTAGCAAGCCGTGGGCAAGCGAGGCTCTACGCGAGGAAACTCTACGCGAGCAAGCTCTACGCGAGAAAACACTCGAGCAAGACTTTACGCACGTGAGAGTCTGCTCGAGCCAGGGTTTTGTGCGAGCACAATTTTACGAGAGCGGGAGGGCCCCGAGCGTAAAATTTGAATGAACTCGGCGTAGAACGGAGTACGCTAGCACGCAAATGCGTATGCGTAAAAGGCTGAATAATACGCTGTCACGTAAAACGTGGGCGTAAAGGCTAAACACTACGCTAACACGTTAGAACGTGTGCGTAAAACTTCATCTTCTCCCCCTGGCCAGGACAAATAGGCGTAAAAGCTCACGAACTCAAGCAAGCCCCATCTCGGTCATGTCTCGATGAAATCCAACCATTCCAGAGCCAAACTTGTGTGAAATCGAAATCCCTACTACATGGGACTCTCCATTTTGAAACAATCCAGTTAGAAGATCAAAACCATGAAGATCACAAATGCTAAAACTTAGATCTACATGAAATAAGCCATGGAATTCGAAAATGCTAAATTCTAAAGTAACTTAGAATCTCATGAGGAAGACAATGGAACAACAAAATTTGAGTTCCTCCATGAAACAAGTTGCACTTGTCTAAGCCTCTCTCTATGGTCGGTGGAGAGAGTTAATGGAGGAAGGAGAAGAGTAAATGAAGAGTGAATGAAGAGAGAGAATGGATTAATGGGATTAATAAATGATGGAGGGTGGTAGGTAGGGGTTTGCATTCCAACCCAAACTGAACCAACCAAGCCGAACCCAACCGAACCCGATGCATGCCAGAACCATGAAATACTAACTAACTCATGCCAATGCAGAACCCAAGGCTAGCCAACCAGGACAAGTCTATATACAGGTCCGAGATTACGTACACGTATAAAAAAATATGTAATACGAACTACAGGCGTTACAAAGTCTCTTAGGGGCTTATTCGCCATAACATGGTACAAGGCTGCCATGTATAAAATATGTTCCGACTCGTTAGCATCGGGAACAGAGAAGGTGGCACGGGGGTGAACCGCGCTGTAGTAGTGCCAAGCCCGGATGCCGTCAAGGACGCTGCCCTCAAAGCCCAGGCAGGAGCTGGGATTGTCCAAAAACATCTGACTGTACCCAAATTGTCGAAAGAATCGGCTGGGTAAGTAAGGCTCCAAAAAGGCGCAATTACGATTACGATACTCCAGATGTGCAGGACGAATGTTCTGCAACCAAAGGAGCATCTTCTCGGGCAAGAATTTGGGAGACACAACTCCATCAAGATGCACGACACATACTTCTTCATCGATAAAATAAGGAACAGACACGAAAAAGGAGTATCTGTCCACTCACGCCAGCGCCATCCGACAGACGGGCATGGTGGTGTACTCCCAAGGCATGCAACGGTACTGATAGATGAAGGCATCATCAGCAGTCACGTCATCCTCGGGGCCAGGCCTCATCAGAGACTGATAATGCATCAACAGCAACCCCATCAGATAATGGTAGGGCAGCTCGATTCGTTCAAAGTCTTTTACCATGTCGTGAGCGATGACTTTGGACAAGAATACGCGGAGGCCACGATATACACTGCATACCATGGCGGGGAGAAGAGCTAGTCTGGCCCCAAAGACTAGCTTCACTGCAAGGAGGATCAGGTTACTGCTGATTCTCTCGATAACACCAGCCCCTCCCGAAACTATGCAGTTCTGCAGCCACACCATCAGAAATCCCGCCAGGAGAGCCTTATTAGACATCTTCTGGGTATCCTGATAAAAATAATTAAAGGTGTCAGTTTGGCTCCCAAATCTGTCGCTCGTGGTTTTCACCCTCTTGGCGGTCGACACCTGGTTCTGCACCTCCTCCCGGGTTCGAGGATGTCGGGGGAAAACCCGGTCTGAGGCGCCTAGCTCAAAAAGATAGCTGAACCAGGTCCTGGTATGAGGAAGGTTCCCTTTCGAGCTATCGTTCTTCTTCTTTGATATCTGCTGGCACGTACTATGGTGGCATAGTAGTTCCCGGTAGACAGCCACAAAGCCCGGGAATCGTTGCTCGAACTCCTCAAATTTTTCATTCGTAGGGGTACACGCCTCAAAGACTTCATCTCCCCAGGGCAGTTTAGAGACTTCACGCATCTCGTGGAGAGCGAGCTCCATCTCCCCTCCAGGCGTAAAGAAGGTCCCCGTTCGGCGGTTGTACATCTCAAGAAGAGTCATGAACAACTTCTTGTTCATGGACAGGCCATAACAGATGTCCCGAATGGCATGATACAGGCCAATCTCGAGTAGGAGATCCTTGTATGTCCTCAAGACCCACGAGGTGGGGTTCATCCAGTTCATCAGTGCCAACCGACCAATGGGATAGGAACCCTTCTGAGCAAGATGGTTCATGAAAGCCTGGGAGAACCGAAAGTTGGGACACTGCACATTTATGAAGCTGCTCGGGGCCAACCCTATCACAGAGCGGCTGATTTGTAGCTTGCTTGCAATTATCGACCGTGATGTTTTATTATAGTGGATATCACCCACGAACATCTCCTGCTGGCTCAGAGTCAGGGAGTCTGCCATTTTTCTGTCCATCGGCAGCATATTGAACCAAGACAGCGGGAAGTGATGCTCCATCTAAGGAATTTGGATCGCCATCCTGTTGAAGAAAAACTCCAACTTTCAGAGATATCTAGAACGTTGGGGTTATTTACAGTCAGAGCATCCCCAAAGAGGAACGAGGGTTTCAGATGTGTGCCCCCTAATTTTCCCGAGTTCATCATATCCGAGAGAAAAAAGAAGGATTGGTTCCTGATATCCCTCAGCCTCTCCTCATATTGATCTTTGGTGATTTGGGCCGACACATAATCGGCCACATGATCGAATCTCACACACACAGTAGATTGAGCTTGACCTACCAAAAGCTCTCCTGAAGGATTGACCGACAACTTTACTGAAAAAGACAAAAGAAAGAAGTCAGGAGATAGCCAGAGAAAAACCACTTAATGACTTCTGAGCTTATGTGGCTCTGTTAGGTGGGTCCTTATGCGGTTCAGTTCATAAGGAGCTTATGCGGATCTGTTAGGTGGGTCCTTATGCGGTTCAGTTCATAAGGAGCTTATGCGGATCTGTTAGGTGTGTCCTTATGCGGTCCAGTTCATAAGGAGCTTATGTGGTCAGGTAACAACTTTCATGCGGCTCGGTCATGAGACAATTCTCATGCGGCTCGGTCATGAAGCAGCTCTCATGCGGCTCGGTCATAAAGCAGCTCCCATGCGGCTCGGTCATGAGACGACCCTCATGCGGCTCGGTCATGAAGCCACTCTCATGCGGCTCGGCCATGAAGTATCTTTCACGCGGCTCGGTCATGAGACAACTCATATGCGGCTTGGCCATGAAGCATCCCTCATGCGGCTCAGTCATGAGACATTTCTCATGCGGCTCGGACATGAAGCATACCCCATGCGGCTCTGTCATAAGGCGTTCATGCGGCCCATACGGCACAGCTTATGCGGATTCATCATACTGAACTTGAGCAGTCCAATGAAGACGAAAACTGCATTAACTATGCCGAAGCATGATAGGGAAAGGCCCGCACATAAAACATACGACATAGCCACTTTGGTTAGGGTTTGAAGTCATGCAGTCTCTTCCCAACGCTCTTACCATCGATTGAGGGATGAACGTCGGGGTGAATCAAACTCGTAGTGCTCGACGAGGAGGCAAGTCCTTTTCCCTTCGTTGCAGCACTTGAGGAAGCCTTGGGAGCCGTTGATGATCGAGAAAGGAGAAAAAGACGGCGACTAGGGCAATAGAAATATTGAAGAAGGAAGCAAGTAATGAACCCCTCTCTTTAAAACTGTTCGTATTTATAGGCTGTCAGAGGCGTGTGAACCGATGAACACCGCTTCGGACTTCGTGCTAGCCGAAGAATAAAGGCAAACTCTTGGGATTCTATCCCCTTTCATGCAAAATACAACTCCGAATCACCCAAGCAAATCAAAAGTTTTAAATGCTGACTCTTGGGATTCTATCCAAAAGACGGCTTTAAATCATTAAAGCAAATCAAAGAAGCAATTAATGTCGAAGATACGGGACGCCCACGTGGCATGAAAGCCATTATACGGCCAGAGAAGCCTATGCGGTATGAAGAGCTCGACCAAGCATGCGGCCCAAGAAACCTATACGGCATGAAGAGCTTATGCGGACAGACCCATGCTTCTTATTCAAAGTATTTCAATATTATAAAAAAATAATTTTTGCTATCCATTGGGCTTCATGCGGCTCACAAAACATAGGAAGTTTCATGCGGCTCAAAATCTCAGAAAGCTTCATGCGGCCTTATGCGGTTCAAAATCTGCCTGTACAGCTGACCATAATTACTCTGACATAAAGGCAACAGCTCTGACAGAGATGATGGCTCTGACATAAAGACAAGACATGACATGCTCCTAAAAAGACGAGAAAATTATCATGAGATCTGGCACAGTTCACAGATTCTAAAGACAACTCTTTATGCGGATCACCCATGAGGCCACTCTCATGCGGCTCAGTCATGGGGCCACTCTCATGCGGCTCGGTCATGAGACCTCTCTCATGCGGCTCAGTCATGGGGCCACTCTCATGCGGCTCGGTCATAAGACCACTCTCATACGACTCGGTCATGAAACCACTCTCATGCGGCTCGGTCATGAGACTACTCTCATGCGGTTCGATCACGAGGCCTCTCTCATGCGGCTCAGTCATGAGACCACTCTCATGCGGCTCGGTCATGAGACAACTTTCATGCGGCCCGGTCATGAGACACTCTTTATGCGGCTCGGCTATGGGACAATCCTTCATACGGCTCAGCCAGGATGCATCATTCATGCGGACTCGCCACAGAGTAGCAATTTAGACACGTGGCAGAAATTGACCAAGTCTTGACAGTTCGGATTTGGTGCAACAAACAGATCATGATCAATCTTAACCAATCCCTAACTTCCCACTTCTCGAGGCAAAGTTACAAGAATGTGGCCCAAAATTAGCCACGTGGCTGTATACCCCCATTACTCATAAGTTTCTATAAATAGCAAGGTGCTATTCCCTTGTACACACACAAAAAGACACAGAGACATACAAAGAGAGAGAGAGCATTTCTTCGCCGGAGCCGAGGTTGCGTTCGATCGTCCAAGGAGTAAGGCAGAGTTGATAGCACTTTTCCGAGCCTCTACCGTCACCCCCAGAATCAAAACTAAATAATTGTACTTAGATTATTTTTTCTAGGTTTTGTTCCTAGGCTCTCTTTTGTACTAGCGAGTTTATAATTGTGAGTTAAAGTTCAGTCCTCCTATAAAACGGTTGTGTTTTACGATAATCAATGGAAAACAAGGGGTAGGGGGTGTTAGGTTAGAGTTTGCACATGGGCCAAGCACTCCATGAGTTGCTAAAAAGGCCTATGTCAAAAAGACTAAAAAGGCTTTAAAAGAAGTAGCTAAAAATAAAATAAATGATTCTAAAATAAACAATAATTCTAATTTAAATTTTAAAAGGCCAATAATACTTCTAATTACATTATTAGGCTTCTGGTCAAGGTTGACTAAGGTCAAACCACTTATACTACCAAAATACCAATTCAGCTACAAATCAAACCGCACAACAAGCAATTTAATTAATAAATTAATAAAATTCAAAGTAATGCATAATGACTAAAATACTCTTAGCCTAAAAATAGGTAATTAGCCAATCTAGTCACATGGTCGAGTCTCCTTGGTCATAGTTAGTCTCTAAGTCAAGCAATCTTTAGGGTTAAGCTAGCAACAACCAACATCACAATTCACCCATCTAAATAACATAAAATAAATAAAAAAATCACCAAAAATCATAATATGATTTAAAATATTATTATAAAATAATAAAAATTACAAAAGTTTAAAATTATCCTCATTTTTGAAAAGTGGTGGTTACACTATATAAGGGGGAGTTTTTATGAAGAGTCGCATCTTCCTTTCTTAGCATTCCCAACATCATGCTTGACCCAGACTTAGCTTCGAACGACCGTCGTTGGCCTTGCACAAGTTGGCTGTTGGTTGTGGATCCCTTCGTTCAAAGTGTAGGACCGATTGTAGGAACGAGTTGTAAAGCGTAATACTCTAGAGGGGGGTGAATAGAGTAGGCAGCGGAAATTAACTATTTAAAAATGTTAGTAACAAGATCACATATAATATATCACAGATATGTAAATGAAAAGTAGAGAGTAGAGAGCAAACGCAAACACAAGGATGTATACTAGTTTCTCTCTTGTGAGGACTAGTCCAGTCGGAAGAACTCTAGCTTCCAGTTGAATCCACTATGGAAAATCACCACAAGTTTTCATCCGAAGTTCTTGCAACTTCTACAACGCGAGCTTTGATCCGAATTACTCGACCAACTTCAATTGTGAAGAGTCTTTCTTCAATCAAGCCTCCGATTACAACCACTCTGAAATTTCTAGACCGTACCGCACTGGCAAATCGACTAGAGGATTGTAACTGGCTTGGAATTTGAAAATGAATAGCTCAGAATACTTTGGAAGAAGTAGTAGGCTTATAGAGAAGAGATATAAAAGTAAATGAGTGAGTTGAAATGATCGAAATCCTTCTCTATTTATAGTTTTTCCAAAGGCAGAATTCTGGCAGAATTCGGGCAGAATTCGGACAGAACTCAATGAGCAAATCTTGGTGGGATCCGTAACTGCAGGAAGACCAAGTTCAAAATGCAACGTTCACTAACCGAACTTTGGCCAAACTCTGGCCGAATTCGGGCCGAGTTCTGCTAGGGTTCTGTTAGGTTTTTGCAAACTGGTTTTTGGGCTTTTTGAAAAGTCAAACAGTTAGGAAGTAGTTTGGGCTTTTGTAAGTGGGCTTGTTTTCAAAATGAAAGGGTATTTTGAAAACGTTTCTTGGGTAGCCTATTTGCCAGTACGATGTAGTTTACATCGTATTCCTAGACTCAATAAATATGAAAAATACATTGATAAAATAGGAAAACCAAGAGCCCTTTGATGACGTATTTCTTCAAATATTTTAGGAGACTTGAAGATGCCTTTTTTACTAGACGGCGGTCGTCCAAAGATAAACAGATCTGGAAATCTGAACCCCCGATGCGAGGCCCCGGATAGGTCGTTAGGCGGTTCAGAGAAATCTTCTTGTGTAACGCCGTCTTTGGCCCATCATTAATTCTCCATTGCATATGTCCTAGTTTGACAAAGCTTGATCATGCTTATCGCATGTCTACAAATACATGTTAGACAAATAAAACAATATGATATAAGCATAGCAATATTGATATAGAATATTAGGACAATGCTAATAGTAGGACAATGCTAAGTTTAAGTAGCAACATGATAGTGATTACATGAATATTAGTGATGTCATTATAGTAAACTGAATTGATTAGCCATATTCAAAAATATGATATAATCATTGGGCTAACAATCTCCCCCTTTTTGATTATGACAAATCCTTTAAGTTTAATATATATACAATAGATGCATGTATCACTAATAAACACATAATACTAGAATATTGTGTGCTGACTTAAACTTATTTCTC
The DNA here is from genome assembly GCA_029216955.1 of Iris pallida. Taxonomy (NCBI): domain Eukaryota; kingdom Viridiplantae; phylum Streptophyta; class Magnoliopsida; order Asparagales; family Iridaceae; genus Iris; species Iris pallida. Next base: position 1,969,461 of record JANAVB010009598.1, read on the forward strand.
CCCTTTGACATGATCAAAAAATAAGCTCCCCCGTAATTAGAGCTAAAATAAACTCAAGCATAAGTAAAGAAGGAAAGCAAAAATAATCATGATCAAGGATAAGGAGAACAGTGTAACGACAAGTTTTAGAAAATTTCTAAACTAAGGTATAAAAACATGTCAAAAATAGTTGGTTGAACTTTAAAAAAATGAAATCACTCAATAAATAGTTTACCAACTAGAAAACCAAAAATGAAATATGTTTTGAATGTCATTTGACCAAAAAAAATATGTCAATATAGTAGGAATCAATCATTGGTCATAAATAAATCATGAGGAATAGAAATTCGCAGATCTAGTATATATAAAAAAATCAAAAATATAATGAGACTTTTAACAATGATCACAAAAAATATGATTCATAATTTGCCCATACAAATTAGTGAATCACTTCCAGAAGGAGTATAATCATCGAAAAGAGATCAAAATAAGTATACTAGAATCTATGCAAAAATTTATACCAAAGTTCATACATTTGAATTCAATTACCTTAGCATGATATATATCCATCAGATAAACAAGAAGGTAATGAAGACAGAATACTTGAATGCTCCCCCGCAAAGTATGATCAGTCTAAATATAGATAATCATGAACTTTGAGATAAACTCTCAATAAGAAATGCCAAAAGTAATTTTAAACTCAATCGAATAAGGATAATTAAATATATATTTGGCAAGATAACTTTTAGAAACTCAAATGAGAGAATTAAAAATAAATAATAATAATCATATATTCTCTCATCCAATACAAATCCAAATATCATGAACAACTCAACAAGATATTTAAGGTAAAAGAATACATGTCCATGATGAACTAGGTATACCACATATTAAGGGCATAAAAGAATTGAAACAATTAATTTGCTCCCCCTTAAAATATGCGTATATAGTTCAAAAATAATTTATATGCATAAAATAGATAAAATAAATAATCACAAGATCTAAAGGATGTCCAAGATATGCATCTTTTCTTTTCTTTGATCAAATGCATATAAAATTCTGAAAACAAATGTCATCTTTAGGCAAATAAAAGAAATATCCAATAAATAAATGCTTAAAGATGAACAAGCAAAATATATCTCCAATTTATATGTAAAAGAAATATTTTAAGACATTAAAAGATTTTGAAAACTGTCTTTAATAATAAAATTTGAGTACCGGACAGATTCAATAAATTAAAAGACTTTTCAAAAATATGGAATTTATTACGAAAAAAAACTGTCTTAGTAAATATTCGAATGCATCCATTTAGTCCTAAGACTGAAAGATGGTGATTCGAATCACGAAAACAATTTCAAATAAAAAAAATCCATAAATCATAAATAAATCCATTTTGAACAAATAAGCATAACTAGATAAATGTCCAATGAAAAATGTATTCTAGATATATGGCATGTCAAGGGGATAATTGATTTGAAACAATTAACTGCTCCACCTTTACATGGCTATATCCAAAAATAATAATATTGACAAAATTATAAAAATAAAATTTAGAGACATATTTTTGGAAGTAGGAAACTAATTCAAAAAATATTAGGTCTTCTTATCAAAGTTTATTTCTTCCCTGTTAAAGCCTTAACACGGTGTCTACCTGACAACCGTAAGGTGTAAAGAAAAGAAATGCTTTGAGAGAGAGACATTCAATATGCATGACTTCTCCCCTGTAAAGAGTTACTGTTGTAGACAGTAAGTAACTTAAATAAGAAGATAATAATACAAAGCTCAAAATCATTAATATTACGAATATTACACAAGCTAAAGACGAAATCACAATACCATAATATTCACTGATTAGTCACGAATACGAAAAACAATCATCTTTAGACAAAAGAAGAAATATCCATTAAATGAACATTAAAAAATAAAACAATCAAAAGATATTTCAAATTAGCATGATGAATAATCGTATAAGTCAAAAGATGACATAAATTGATCTATGCTCTAGAATCTCACAATCGACAAGATAGATCAACATATGCTACCTTTTGTGAAAATATAAAGAGAGAATATTATCCATCAAATCTAAAATTTAAAATCCATCATATAACAATTGCAACTAGATCTCAATAAATCTTTAGTTTATAAAGCGTTGATCAATCTTGGGTTAGCTGTAGAGGTACTGTCCCAGCTAACGGAGGTTCACCGGGGAACACTTAAGTACCGCTTCGCTTCGACCGTAGTCGTGGTGACAGACAGACCCTTTGTAGGCTTGTACCAAAAATAAATCTCTTCTTTAATAACCGAAGACTTAAGAAGAATTAGTGCAATAAAAAAATTATATTCTATGGACTTAAAAAAATCTTAGAATAATGTAGCATACAGCATAAGATGTATGAATTACATTTATCCATATGTGCTACAAAATCATTGGGTAATAATAAAATATAAAACATTTGTAAATCAAAATATAAGACCTAGATACGTTGATGTATTCTGGAACCTAGAGGATTGGATTCAGTACCTTGGATCCAGAACTAGACGATAGTTGCAAGTACACCTTAATAAATCTTAAGTCTATAAAGTATTGATCACTTCGGGTTAGCTGTAGGGGCCGGTTCCCAGCTAGCGCTAGTCCGAAGACTAGTGCACCGTGTCGCTTCAGGCTATTTACACCTGTATGACAGAAGGACCCTTTTGGCTTGTTTCCAAAATAATTTCTACTCTTAAGAACTTAGATTCAAAGGAATATATGCAGTATCATCGAACAACATTAAAATCCAGAATCCCTAAAAGTAAATAAGTAAGTACCCAAAGAATGGTTTATCAAGATCAAGATATTAAAAATAATATTTCAATAAGAGTCATATATCTAAAAATGTCTACCAAAAAGCCAAGAAAAATATACATCATTAAAAGAGGCTTTGAGGAAGAAGCTGATAAAGATAAGAACATAAATTGTTCAAAGAAATCAATAGCTAAAGTATGAGACAAGCACAAGTTTGAAAATAATTTTCAAAATAATATAATATAGAACTTGAACTTAACTCATATATCCCCATAAAGATATTTATACAAAAATATAAGAAATATATCAGCAATATATGAATGAAAATGAATTATGTATCCTTAATAAGCATAAGAAAATATCAGAAGATCAAAAACATGCATAAATAAACTTTATCAGACAAAGATGTTATTGATTCATAAGAAGTTAATCAAAATAAAATATGCGAATCAATAGTGAAGTATATTATGCTAGCACAAGATTAAAATAAAATTATATGTATATACTTTTTTTCAAGTAAACAGGAGACTTGTGCTAAACATACATACTCATAAAATACAAATCAAAGTAAATACGACATGTTAAAGACAAATCGGTAAGAAGTGACCATTAAAAATATTAAAGACGAAGAGTCAAAAACATATTCACCAAAACAAAATTAAGCTCCTATGCATGCTTCAAGGATAAAACTAAAATAAAGAGCATACATAGATAAATGTGTCACACTAATAGAAAATAAACAATATATAGTGTGAACTAAACATTTAAGCTAAACAGCTAGTCAAGCTAGGATTATGTCTCACATTGATTCAAATAATAAATAATTTAAAAGACATCAATGAAAGCTAATAGTAAGAAATCAATAAGAACATGCTAGATATTAAAAACTATTTAGAAAACATGTTACCAAAGTGGTTCTAGTGACCACACTTATGTTGGTGCAATTACTTGAAAGATGACCTTTGTAGCTTTGCAATCACCAACATGTTCCATGGTTCTATTTGATATGAGAAGCTTCACCTGCAATATTAAGTGAAGACTTTGGTATCCAATACTTGGATCCACATTTGTTAGCTTTGGGAACCCATTTGCATAAGTTCATATCAACAAGTTTTCTAATCTGACAATGATTAGAAACATGTCCATTCATACCACAATAATGACAGAAAGAATTAACATTAGTACTATGTGCAGTAGTATGAGAACGTGCAGTAGTGTGATATGATATGCATGGATACTTGTAATAGAAGGCATGGTTGTGTGAAGCTTTAGCTTTGCTTGCTTCCTTTCCAGATGATCTGTCGTGTGTGACTTTGTGATGTGCTAAGTGTCTTGTGTTAGACTGAGTCGTAGGTTGTACTACCTGCTTTCCCAGTCTAATCTTTAAATTTTTAGAGTTAGCACAGATCTCATCATACTTAGCAGAAAGGGCATCAATTCTACATGAAGCAATAGAATACTTCTTCTTTTCTGATTCTAATTCCTCCTTAAGTTTAGCATTTTCTTGAGTACTTTTCTCAATGCAATCAAGTGCCTCATGCAATCTAAACTTCAGTGTAGAAATCTCAGTAGAATTATCAGAAGGAGAACTATTTCTAGCATCATTCAATAAGCAAGTAAGCTTTTCATTCTCACGCTTATAGGATAGAATATCCTTTCTAGCTTGCTTATTCTTATCTAATACTTTTTTGTGTTCTTCTAATAGATCACTGAAAGCATCAGATAAATCATCATAAGAAAATTTACTATCTTCAGAAAAAGAATTATTTTGTACCTCGTTAGATAATGCCATTGAGCATAAATTTGCAGCTTGATGAGGTTTCTCTTCTTCTTCGAAATCGCTTGCTTCGCTTTCACACCATATGCTCGTGCTAGTGTACTTGTGAGATGATGATCTTTCTTCTTTTGATCTTTCGTAGTGACTCTCCTTTCTAGCAGTAGTACAATTTTCTTGGATGTGGTTTATCTTCTTGTAGTTGTCACATACAAGCTCTTCTTCGTATAGAGGATTGTGTTGTACCTTAAATCCCATATTTACATCATTAAGATGACTATCCTTCTCTCTGGAGTTGCTAGCTTTGCTTTCATACATGCACTCATAAATAGCTTCAAGAACTTTTCAAATTTTATGAGATGTTGTGCAAGTATTAATAAGATTAAATACATTTGTGTCTACAGCACAATAAAATATATGCATACCTTTTGCATCAAGGCTAGCTAACTTATTCTCTTCCTCCGTGTAACTATAATAGGTCTTGTTGATTATAGAGGATGTGAGAATAGAAGTGATAGTGGACTTCTTGTAGCCGATGACAATAATTGACCATAAGTCAAAATCTAGAGACTTCAAGTAGAAGCCCATCCGTGTCTTCCAATAGCTATAGTTTGTTCCATCAAATAGTGGGAGTCTATTTGAGGATTGCTCTTCAGTTGTGAAGTACATACTTGCCATATGTGATATAGTGATCTATGTAACAGCAGTTATATAATAACAATATTATCTTGCTTTACCTGTATAACCCGCTCTGGTAATGAGGATCTGCTCCAAGAATGTTAAGCCAAATAATAGAGTCCTTACTAGGAGACCAATTAAAGGAGCAATTAGTATAAGCAATAATATCTCTATAAGGAGCACCTGCAATAATATCTGTAGAAGGAGCACCTGCAAAAATATCTCTAGAAGGAGCACCTGCTCTGATACCAATTGTAGGAGCAATTGGTATGGACAGCAATATCTATATACCAAGCACCCGCTCTCTAGTTGTAGCACTGGCTCTGATACCAATTGTAGGAACAATTGGGATCAGAATATATTACCTCTACTTGCAGTACTGGCTCTGATACCAATTGTAGGACCGATTGTAGGAACGAGTTGTAAAGCGTAATACTCTAGAGGGGGGTGAATAGAGTAGGCAGCGGAAATTAACTATTTAAAAATGTTAGTAACAAGATCACAGATAATATATCACAGATATGTAAATGAAAAGTAGAGAGTAGAGAGCAAACGCAAACACAAAGATGTATACTGGTTTCTCTCTTGTGAGGACTAGTCTAGTCGGAAGAACTCTAGCTTCCAGTTGAATCCACTATGGAAAATCACCACAAGTTTTCATCCGAAGTTCTTGTAACTTTTACAACACGAGCTTTGATCCTAAGTACTCGACCAACTTCAATTGTGAAGTGTCTTTCTTCAATCAAGCCTCCGATTACAATCACTCTGAAACTTCTAGACCGTACCGCACTAGCAAATCGACTAGAGGATTGTAACTGGCTTGGGATTTGAAAATGAATAGCTCAGAATACTTTGGAAGAAGTAGTAGGCTTATAGAGAAGAGATATGACGGTGAATAAGTGAGTTGAAATGATCAAAATCCTTCTCTATTTATAATTTTTCCAAAGGCAGAATTTTGGCAGAATTCGGGCAGAATTCAGACAGAACTCGATGAGCAAATCTCGGTGAGATCCGTAACTGCAGGAAGACCAAGTTCAAAATGCAACATTCACTAACCGAACTCTGACCGAACTCTGGCCGAATTCGGATCGAGTTCTGCTAGGGTTCTGTTAGGTTTTTTCAAACTGGTTTTTGGGCTTTTTGAAAACTCAAACAGTTAGGAAGTAGTTTGAACTTTTGTAAGTGGGCTTATTTTCAAAATAAAAAGGTATTTTGAAAACGTTTCTTGGGTAGCCTATTTGCTAGTACGATGCAGTTTACATCGTATTCCTAGACTCAATAAATATGAAAAATACATTGATAAAATAGGAAAACCAAGAGCCCTTTGATGACGCCTTTCTTCAAATATTTGAGCAGACTTGAAGATGCCTTTTTACTTGACGGCGGTCGTCCAAAGATAAACAGATCTGGAAATCTGAACCCCCGATACGAGGCCCCAGATAGGTCGTTAGACGGTTAAGAGAAATCTTCTTGTGTAACGCCGTCTTTGGCCCACCATTAATTCTCCATTGCATATGTTCTAGTTTGACAAAGCTTGATCATGCTTATTGCATGTCTACAAATACATGTTAGACAAACAAAATAATATGATACAAGCATAGCAATATTGATATAGAACATTAGGACAATGCTAATAGTAGGACAATGCTAAGATTAAGTAGCAACATGATAGTGATTACATGAATATTAGTGATGTCATTATAGTAAACATAATTGATTAGCCATATTCAAAAATATGATATAATTATTGGGCTAACACAAAGAAGCTGTGTCTATGTACAAGAGCTGCTGATGAGTGTCGAGATGTACCGGAATGTCCACCATGAGGAGTTAGAACCTGAGCGACGTCTTGGAGGTCCTGATGACAGGGTTTGGGTTGATTGCCAACCCGAAGAGCCATAGGTTGTTCTTGGTCCTGCTCATAGCGGCTGCACGCCTTTGTTAGGCTGGAAGAACCTCAGGAGCTGCCGCGAGCCAATAGCTGCTTCAGGAAGTGGTCTGCTCTGACGAGGTAATGGCTCGCTGCGCGTCTGGGGAGTTCTATGGACGCAGACCTTGATGGCGACTGTATTCACATCTTCTATCCGTAATCTCTTACCGCAATGGTAGAAGTTGTGGAGCTATTCAGTGTAGAGCAACAATTGCTTAGTTCTCACAAAAGAGTTCTACGATCATACTGTGAAGACTAACCCCATTATAGATTTTTAGGAGTTCTTTCCATATAATGTCACCCTCATTTCCCGTATTTCCAGTATTTCGTATTTATACTCGTATCTAGATTTTGGCATGTATTTTTATTTTTTTCTCAACTTGTGGAATTTTGGTATTTCTCGTATTTTGGGTTTTGGCATGGCTCGGTTTTATTGGGGATGGTTCGGTTTGGTTCGGTTTTATGTGTTGGAACACCCTAGCCCTACACTCCACCCTCAACACACCACAACTCCTCCTCTTTATATCCCCACCTACCACTCTCTCTCCTTATAACTTCTACCATTAATTTCCTTCTTCTTCTTCTTCTCCTTCCTCCACAACTCTCCCAACCCTAGGCAAGTGCACCTTGCTACTTCATGAGAGCCCTAATTTTTTGGTTCATTTGCTAGATTAGGACATGGTGACCAACATTAGAACTTGGTGTTTTGAGATTTGAAGTCTCCTTTGCTCTAGATCTAAGTTATTTCTATTTTCGGATTTTGCATGGTTTGATCTCTTTAAGTTGGATTTTCATGGGTTTTGGTGTTTCCAAGTGGAAGAGCATTCAGTTTCACTCCAATTGGAACTTTGGAAATCTGGATTTGGAGTTCGGATGGCCAAGTTATGATACTTTGAAGCCTTGGGTTCATCCATGGTGTTCTGCTGTTTGGAAAAGACAGTGAGCAGTGTGCAGAGCTGTTTAGCTTACGCACACTGAGCTGCGTGTGCTCTTTAGCGTGCGTATGCAGACTTGAGTATGCTTCCTGTTGGAAACGTGTCTCCTTGAGCGTGCGTGACTTTTCACGTACACTGCTCCCTTGAGCGTGCGTGACTTTTCATGCACACTGCTCCTTGAGCGTGCGTGACTTTTCACGCACACTGTTCCCTTCAGCATGCGTGACTTTTTACGCATACTGTTCCCTTCAGCGTGCATGACTTTTCATGCACACTGTTTCCTTCAGCGTGCGTGACTTTTCACGCACACTGTTCCCTTCAGCGTGCGTGACTTTTCACGTACACTGTTCCCTTCAGCGTGCGTGACTTTTCATGCACACTGCTCCCTTGAGCGTGCGTGACTTTTCACCTACACTGCTCCTTGAGCGTGCATGACTTTTCACGCATACTGCTCCCTGTAGCGTGCGTGACTTTTTACCTACACTATTTCCTTCAGCGTGCGTGACTTTTCACCTACGCTGCTCCCTGTAGCGTGCGTGACTTTTCACCTACGCTGCTCTCTCAGCGTGCGTGACTTTTCACCTACGCTGCTCTCTCAGCGTGCGTAACTTTTCACCTACGTTGCTCTCTTAGCGTGCGTGACTTTTCGTACGCTGCTCCCTTGACCCCTTGCTTAACCCATTGGCTCTTGGGGTTGTGGTCTTATTTCTTTAAGCTTGGCTTTTCTATTGTCCTCTATATTGATATTTTATTAGATATTTTACGCCCATTTTATATCCTTACGTCTTTTGTCATAAACTTGATTTTGCTTAATATGTTTGGAATGACTATTGTACATGGCACGGTATGACAAAGAACTAGCATAACACGACAGTAACCCGTAGTGGTGCACTCCTGACATGACCAACCTGACATAATAGTGGCCCGTCGTGGTGCACTCCCGACAAGTACCCTAACATGATTTATCTTGATAACTTAACTTGACCTGCCTTGACACCGTGGGTGGTTCTTTCTTGCTTGCTTGTTAAATCCACTTGTCCTGTCTTGCATCATGTCTAGGATGGGACTCCTGAGTACCACGTTTAGGAGCACCTACTAAAATGGATTAAGGTTAATAACTAGAATAACTCAGTAGTCATGAAGAGATGACACAGCTACAGGCAATCCCGTTACCTGGGCGCTCCTGGGATCTGTAGCCTGCCGTCGAGTAGGGCACATTTCCAGCACACCGTCGCGTGTTGCACCCTCTAAGTCACCTAAGCGTACATTTGTCTTCTGGGCGATGTACCCACCTGAATTCAACCCCTAATTTTCGACCTGGATAACCTGGATGGTCTGCAGGGCTTGTGGCTGTGGAACAATCTCACTGCATCTTGTTAGTAATTAGGCCTGTGATAACCCTAGTTAGTTAAAGTAGTAAGCCGTAGTATCTGCTTGGCCGTGATTGATTGAATGAGGTATAACTAGTTTAGCCATGTCTTGATCCAGTACAAGATTGCTCCCTGTCTTGATTTATTGCATTATTATCTTGTCGATAAATGGTGGGAAACCAAGTTCTGTTCAGATGAAGGGTTACAACCCCGGTCCTTGTTTGGTTTACGGGTTGTAACCTGGTTATCGGAATAGTTCCATGGTTATCTCGTCGTATATCATCCTGACATGTTTTCGTACAATTCTAGTTTTAATATTAGATTTTTTTGTGCTAATTGCTGGCTTTTGTTCTTATTTCGTGGCCCCCTTGTGGCACTTGCTCTTTCTGGGGTTGACCCAGCTGGTTTTGTGTGGCCAGATTTTGGAGCAGCTTCCGAGGATCTACCAAGCTTCCAGCCCAATGGTGGCGACTAGAAGGAACCCAGGCTACGAGTGGGTTTTCTATTTTGTTTCGCTCACTCTATTGTAAATTTATTCTTTTGAGGCGTTTAGCCGACGAGCTCCTGTTAGCTCGATGCACTTTTACTTACTGTCTGCCTACGGGCTGTAAACATAATTAACAAATCCTAGGGTTGATCATGTATGACTTAAACTCTTGCTAGTCCTCGCATTTTGTACGACTAGCTTCATGATCAGCTGATATGTAATATTTGGGACGCCTTTTATTGTATATTTGGTGGTCAAACATCTTGTAATTATATTACTTGCTTGAGATTGAGACAATAGGCTTGACCTTAAGAGACTGTTGGCTTGTAGTAAACCCTCATATCTAGACAGCCGTGACCGTATAGTTGAGATGTATTCTATTTCAATATACGTAGCTGGCTATGTCTGCCCCCGCTCTCCAGTATTCTGGTTCTGGGGCGTGACATGGTTTAAGTGGTGGCCCATGCAGGTCTTGTCAATCAAGAAATGTGAGGGTTTACCGAATAGATGTCTCAATCAGTATTCGCCCTTGATCTCCGCCCGTATTTTCAAATCCCTGAAATTCTTGCCCTGATTATATGCTTGTATCGTTGATCTGTCCTGGTCCTTCCTTATTGTTTCCCTGTGTCGTCTTCCTCAGCGGCACTGTACCTGACCCTGCCGATCAGCAAGGAAGAGCACCACCCGTGGACCAGCAGCAACCTGGAGATCAGGCCCAGCATTCCGGAGTCGCCTCCAGAGTGATACCTACTGGAGGAGAGTCACCAGTTTGGCCCGTCCAGCCCGCAGAGCCAGATGATGGTACCTTAGTAGGCCTCATCAGAACCTTGATAGCTTCCCAGGATCATCGAAGCGACGCCCTGCACCAGACAGTTCAAGATGCTTTGACCCGAGGCAGACATCTAGGGAACCAGGCGGCGAACAGCTTCAAGCGATTGAACCCTCCTTTCTTCGACGGCACCGAGGATGCGATTGCCGCGGATGCATGGCTTCAGGATACCGAGGTGATTCTGGAAGCAGCTAGGACACCCGAGAATGAGAAGGTGGCGGTGGTACGCCTGCAGTTGTTGGACTTGGCTCGCAGTTGGTGGGCGGCACAAGCCATGGGATTAGTGGCACCCATTGCTTGGGCAGTGTTTAGAGAGAGATTCCAGACGAAGTATTTCGATACTGTGGCTCGGTACGACCTGCAGACCATATTTACCAACTTAAAGCAAGGAGGCAGAACAGTCGACAGTTATGCATCGGAGTTTTCCAGGCTCAGTAGGTTTGCCCCCACCTTGGTGGCGACCGAGTTTGATAGGGCCCAGCGATTCCAGCAGGGGCTAGATTTGGAGATCTTGTTGGCGGTTGAGCAGTTCGAGCACCAGACGTTCGATACAGTCTTGAGAGCAGCTAGGAGGCATGAGTACACCTCCCAGAGGATCGTGGATAGGACCGGAAGTAGGAAGCGGTCCCATAGTCAGATGCACCAATCATCAGCTCCAGCCCCGGCAGCTAGGGGATTGACCATTGGAACTCCGAGGCGAGCGGCCTCAGTAACGTCGGTTCAGCATTCGACCCCGATGTACCTACAGTAGCAGAAGCAGAAGCAGACTTTCGCGATGGGATGTTCTCATTGCGGGAAGCCAGGGCATGTGGTGGCAGATTGTCGCAGGGCACAGGGATTGTGCCTGGCTTGTGGAGCAGCAGATCATAGGATAGGGGCTTGCCCGAATAGGGGTGGTTCGTCAGCATCCAACCCTTCTAGCTCTTCGGTGAGAGGACCGGCCCCAGCACCAGTTCAGCAGCAGCAGTATCAGTCTTCGAGGCCCTTGTCGCCTCAGTCTCAGGCATTCCAGCAACAGCACCCCCAGCAGTATGCACAAGCCCAAGCTCAGACCCAGAATAGGCAGAGAGGTTTCCAGCAGAGGGGACCAGCAGCCAGGGGACAAGGTCAGGCCATGATGATGGCTATAGAAGAAGAAGTTGCACCAGGTGAGGTTGTGGCAGGTACTATTCTCGTCAACTCCTCTCCAGCGACTGTATTATTTGATTCTGGTGCATCGCATTTATTTATGTCTGCACGATTCGCGACACGGATAGGATTGGAGCCCGAGTCATTATCGGTGAGGCTCAATATACTTACTGGTAATGGTCTTGTGGAAGTAGATCGAGTGTTTTCCTCATGCCGGATCGTAGTTAGCGGTAGGGAGTTCCCCGCTAGATTCATAGAGTTTCCTATGGCAGACTATGATGTAGTCCTAGGCATGGATTGGTTGAGGAACCAGTATGCTAGGATAGACTGCCATATTGGCAGAGTTGTCTTTAGTATCCCCGACGAGACAGAGTTTTTGTTTTCCAGAGGCGCAGCGGAGCCATCTTCTCCAGCATTGCGGATGGCAGTAGCAGTAGTGCAGTTACCCCGGATAGTTGAAGAGTTTTCAGATGTCTTTCCAGAGGAGCTTCTAGGGATGCCGCCGGAGCGGGAGATTGAGTTCACTATAGACTTGATTCCCGGGACAGCACCAGTATCAGAGCGAGTCTACAGAATGGAGCCTTCAGAGTTGGAGATTTTGTATAAGATGATTGAAGAACTGAGGACCAAGGGATTCATCCGTGCTAGTGGATCGCCTTGGGGAGCCCCGATGCTTCTTGTGAAAAAGAAGGATGGTACATCCAGGCTATGTGTTGATTATCGTACCTTGAATTCGGTGACAATCAAGAACAGATACCCTCTTCCGAGGATAGATGACTTGTTTGATCAGCTCAGAGGGGCTTCAATATTTTTGAAGATCGACTTGCGGTCGGGATATCACCAGATCAGAGTCAGAGAGAAGGACATCCCGAAGACTGCATTCAGATCGAGGTATGGGCATTGAGAGTTCCTTGTTATGCCCTTTGGAGCGACCAATGCGTCGGCCGTATTCATGGACCTCATGAATCGTATTTTTATGCCTTACTTGGATCAGTTCGTGATCGTGTTCCTAGATGACATCCTGGTCTACAGCAAGAGTGAAGCAGAGCATGAGCAGCATCTCAGAGTCGTCCTCCAGACGCTTAGGGAGCATCAGTTGTACGCCAAGTTCAGTAAATGCGAGTTCTGGCTCTATCGTATTTCATACTTGGGTCACATCATTACCCGAGGGGGAGTGGAAGTGGATCCCCAGAAGATTGTGGCTATCGAGTCATGGCCGGTACCCAGCTCAGTGGTAGAGGTTTGCAGCTTCCTTAGATTGGCCGGCTACTACCGGCAGTTCGTTTCAGATTTCGCAAGGATTTCAGCGCCGATGACCCAGTTGACCCGCAAGGATGTACCGTTTATTTGGACAGCAGAGTGTCAGGAATCATTTGAGAAGTTGAAGCGAGGTTTGATAACGGCTCCCATTCTCACCCTTCCAGATGGGATCGGAGGATTCACAGTTTATTGCGACACTTCAGGCAGAGGATTGGGGTGTGTCTTGATGCAGCATGGAAAGCTAATATCTTATGCGTCATGTCAACTACATGATTATGAGAAGAATTACCCGACCTACGACTTGGAATTAGCGGCGGTAGTGTTTGCTTTGAAGTTGTGGAGACACTACTTGTATGGAGATAGAGTGGCGATCTTTACTGATCATAAGAGCCTGAAGTATGTTTTCACCCAGAAGGACCTTATGCGGCAGAGAAGATGGCTCGAGCTACTGGTGGACTATGATGTGGATTTGCAGTATCATCCCGGGAAGGCCAACGTTGTAGCAGATGCATTGAGCAGGAGAGCCGGAGTTTATTTCCTGACGGTGCAACCAGAATTATTGGCAGATCTTCAAAAGATGGGAATTGAAGTGGTTCTTCCAACCAGCGTGGCATTGATGGCCAGCCTACAGGTTCAGTCCAGCATAGTTGAGAGAATCCGGGTGGCGCAGTCAACAGATTCAAAGATCCAGCGACTCAGAGCAGAGTGTGAAGCAGGAAGAAGGCCAGAGTTAGGTATCCATGAAGACAGTACACTTCGGCACGACACTCGTCTTTGTGTACCCAGTGGAGATATCAGACAGGAAGTCATGACAGAAGCCCACAGTTCACAATATTCTATTCATCCGGGTGGTACGAAGATGTACCGTGATATTCGTCAGCATTTCTGGTAGAATGGCATGAATAGGGAGATAGTCCGGTTTGTCTCTCGGTGTTTGGTTTGCCAACAGGTTAAAGCTGAACATCAGAGGCCCGCTGGACTTCTTCAACCCTTACCGATCCCAGAATGGAAATGGAAGCATATAACCATAGATTTCGTGACCGGATTGCCTAGATCTCCGGCTGGCAGAGATGCTATTTGGGTAATTGTGGACAGGCTTTCCAAGGTGGCACACTTTCTTTCATTCAGAGTTGGGCAATCGACGGCTCAGTTAGCAGAGATGTATCTCAGGCAGATCGTCAGGCTTCACGGTGTGCCAGTCAGCATCACCTCAGACAGGGATTCAAGATTTACATCACACTTTTGGCGCAGCTTGCAGAAGAGTTTGGGAACTCGCCTTCAATTCAGCTCAGCTTATCACCCGCAGACGGATGGACAATCAGAGCGCACAATCCAAACTCTTGAAGATATGTTGAGATCCTGTACCCTTGACTTCGGTAGTTCATGGGAGAATCATCTGCTCCTGGTGGAATTCTCGTACAACAACAGTTATCAGGCTAGTATCCAGATGGCACCATTCGAGGCTCTTTATGGCAGGAAGTGCAGATCCCCGCTAGCATGGGACGATGTCGGAGAGAGGCAGATGCTCGGACCCGAATTGATTTCCCAGACGGTTGAAGTGGTCAGGAAGGTCAGAGATCACCTCCGAGTTGCCCAGGACCGCCAGCGCCATTGGGCCGATGCTCATCGGCGTCCCTTAGAATTTGCTGTCGGCGACCATGTATTCCTTAGGATCTCGCCTAACCGTGGCGTCATTCGCTTTGGCGTGCGGAGAAAGCTTAGTCCTAGGTATATAGGGCCGTTCAATATTCTAGAGCGAGTAGGAGATGTATCCTATCGTCTCGCTTTTCCGCCGTCGCTGAGTGAGGTGCATAATGTATTCCATGTGTCCCAATTACGACGGTATATTCCGGACCCGAGCCACATTCTAGACCATTCGGAATTGGTTGTTGGTACCAACCTTTCGTATAAGGAGAGGTCCGTGTCTATTTTGGACCGGAGGGAGAAGATACTCAAGAACAAGACTATTAAATTAGTCCGTGTTGCTTGGGGTCATCACTCTCTAGGTGAGTCAACATGGGAGCGTGAGGACGACATCCGATCGCGATATCCCTACCTGTTTGACTCGTGAGGTATAATATCTTTCTTATGCCTTACGCTTTCCCTTCCTTGCTTGCATTGTATGATTGTATGATTGAACTGCTTAGTGTAACTTGCCTGTGCTTAATGTAGCTTGTCGTGACAATCTCTAGCTCCTTGATTAAATTTCGAGGACGGAATTCTTTTAAGGTGGGTAGAGTTGTCACCCTCATTTCCCGTATTTCCAGTATTTCGTATTTATACTCGTATCTGAATTTTGGCATGTATTTTTATTTTTTTCTCAACTTGTGGGATTTCGGTATTTCCCGTATTTTGGGTTTTGGCATGGCTCGGTTTTATTGGGGATGGTTCGGTTTGGTTCGATTTTATGTGTTGGAACACCCTAGCCCTACACTCCACCCTCAACACACCACAACTCCTCCTCTTTATATCCCCACCTACCACTCTCTCTCCTCATAACTTCCACCATTAATTTCCTTCTTCTTCTTCTTCTCCTTCCTCCACAACTCTCCCAACCCTAGGCAAGTGCACCTTGCCACTTCATGAGAGCCCTATTTTCTTGGTTCATTTGCTAGATTAGGATAAGGTGACCAACATTAGAACTTGGTGTTTTGAGATTTGAAGTCTCCTTTGCTCTAGATCTATGTTAATTCTATTTTCGGATTTTGTATGGTTTAATCTCTTTAAGTTAGATTTTCATGGGTTTTGGTGTTTCCAAGTGGAAGAGCATTCAGTTTCACTCCAATTGGAACTTTGGAAATCTGGATTTGGAGTTCGGATGGCCAAGTTATGATGCTTTGAAGCCTTGGGTTCATCCATGGTGTTCTGCTGTTTGGAGAAGACAGTGAGCAGTGTGCAGAGCTGTTTAGCTTACGCACACTGAGCTGCGTTCGCTCTTTAGCGTGCGTAAGCAGACTTGAGTACGCTTCCTGTTGGAAACGTGTCTCCTTGAGCGTGCGTGACTTTTCACGTACACTGCTCCCTTGAGCGTGCGTGACTTTTCACGCACACTGCTCCTTGAGCGTGCGTGACTTTTCACGCACACTATTCCCTTCAGCGTGCGTGACTTTTTACACACACTGTTCCCTTCAGCGTGCGTGACTTTTCACGTACACTGTTCCCTTCAGCGTGCGTGACTTTTCACGCACACTGTTTCCTTCAGCGTGCGTGACTTTTCACGCACACTGCTTCCTTGAGCGTGCGTGACTTTTCACGCACACTGCTCCCTTGAGCGTGCGTGACTTTTCACCTACACTGCTCCTTGAGCGTGCGTGACTTTTCACGCATACTGCTCCCTGTAGCGTGCGTGACTTTTCACCTACACTGTTTCCTTCAGCGTGCGTGACTTTTCACCTACGCTGCTCCCTGTAGCGTGCGTGACTTTTCACCTACGCTGCTCTCTCAGCGTGCGTGACTTTTCACCTACGCTGCTCTCTCAGCGTGCGTAACTTTTCACCTACGTTGCTCTCTTAGCGTGCGTGACTTTTCGTACGCTGCTCCCCTGACCCCTTGCTTAACCCATTGGCTCTTGGGGTTGTGGTCTTATTTCTTTAAGCTTGGCTTTTCTATTGTCCTGTATATTGATATTTTATTAGATATTTTACGCCCATTTTATATCCTTACGTCTTTTGTCATAAACTTGATTTTGCTTAATATGTTTGGAATGACTATTGTACATGGCACGGTATGACAAAGAACTAGCATAACACGACAGTGACCCGTAGTGGTGCACTCCTGACATGACCAACCTGACATGATAGTGGCCCGTCGTGGTGCACTCCCGACAAGTACCCTGACATGATTTATCTTGATAACTTAACTTGACCTGCCTTGACACCGTGGGTGGTTCTTTCTTGCTTGCTTGTTAAATCCACTTGTCCTGTCTTGCATCATGTCTAGGATGGGACTCCTGAGTACCACGGTCAGGAGCACCTACTAAAATGGATTAAGGTTAATAACTAGAATAACTCAGTAGTCATGAAGAGATGACACAGCTACAGGCAATCCCGTTACCTGGGCGCTCTTGGGATCTGTAGCCTGCCGACGAGTAGGGCACATTTCCAGCACACCGTCGCGTGTTGCACCCTCTAAGTCACCTAAGGGTACATTTGTCTTCTGGGCGATGTACCCACCAGAATTTAACCCCTAATTTTTGACCTGGGTAACCTGGATGGTCTGCAGGGCTTGTGGCTGTGGAACAATCTCACTGCATCTTGTTAGTAATTAGGCCTGTGATAACCCTAGTTAGTTAAAGTAGTAAGCTGTAGCATCTGCTTGGCCGTGATTGATTGAATGAGGTATAACTAGTTTAGCCATATCTTGATCGAGTACAAGATTGCTCCCTGTCTTGATTTATTGCATTATTATCTTGTCGATAAATGGTGGGAAACTATGTTCTGTTCAGATGAAGGGTTACAACCCCGGTCCTTGTTTGGTTTACGGGTTGTAACCTGGTTATCGGAATAGTTCCATGGTTATCTCGTCGTATATCATCCTGACATATTTTTGTACAATTTTAGTTTTAATATTAGATTTTCTTGTGCTAATTACTGGCTTTTGTTCTTATTTCGTGGCCCCCTTGTGGCACTTGCTCTTTCTGGGGTTGACCCAGCTGGTTTTGTGTGGCCAGATTTCGGAGCAGCTCCCGAGGATCTACCAAGCTTCCAGCCCAATGGTGGCGACTAGAAGGAACCCGGGCTACGAGTGGATTTTCTATTTTGTTTCGCTCACTCTATTGTAAATTTATTCTTTTGAGGCGTTTAGCCGACGAGCACCTGTTAGCTCGATCCACTTTTACTTACTGTCTGTCTACGGGCTGTAAACATGATTAACAAATCCTAGGGTTGATCATGTATGACTTAAACTCTTGCTAGTCCTCGTATTTTGTACGACTAGCTTCATGATCAGCTGATATGTAATATTTGGGACGCCTTTTATTGTATATTTGGTGGTCAAACATCTTGTAATTATATTACTTGCTTGAGATTGAGACAATAGGCTTGACCTTAAGAGACTGTTGGCTTGTAGTAAACCCTCATATCTAGACAGCCAGGACCGTATAGTTGAGATGTATTATATTTCAATATACGTAGCTGGCTATGTCTGTCCCCGCTCTCCAGTATTCTGGTTCTGGGGCGTGACATGGTTTAAGTGGTGGCCCATGCAGGTCTTGTCAATCAAGAAATGTGAGGGTTTATCGAATAGATGTCTCAATCAGTATTCGCCCTTGATCTCCGCCCGTATTTTCAAATCCCTGAAATTCTTGTCCTGATTATATGCTTGTATCGTTGATCTGTCCTGGTTCTTCCTTATTGTTTCCCTGTGTCGTCTTCCTCAGCGGCACTGTACCTGACCCTGCCGATCAGCA
Organism: Iris pallida; assembly: GCA_029216955.1. Taxonomy (NCBI): domain Eukaryota; kingdom Viridiplantae; phylum Streptophyta; class Magnoliopsida; order Asparagales; family Iridaceae; genus Iris; species Iris pallida. The sequence goes on from JANAVB010009598.1 coordinate 1,988,023, forward strand.
AGGAAGAGCACCACCCGTGGACCAGCAGCAACCTGGAGATCAGGTCCAGCATTCAGGAGTCGCCTCCAGAGTGATACCTACTGGAGGAGAGTCACCAGTTCGGCCCGTCCAGCCCGCAGAGCCAGATGATGGTACCTTAGTAGGCCTCATCAGAACCTTGATAGCTTCCCAGGATCGTCGAAGCGACGTCCTGCACCAGACAGTTCAAGAAGCTTTGACCCGAGGCGGACATCCAGGGAACCAGGCGGCGAACAGCTTCAAGCGATTGAACCCTCCTTTCTTCGACGGCACCGAGGATACGATTGCCACGGATGCATGGCTTCAGGATACCGAGGTGATTCTGGAAGCAGCTAGGACACCCGAGAATGAGAAGGTGGCGGTGGTATGCCTGCAGTTGTTGGACTTGGCTCGCAGTTGGTGGGCGGCACAAGCCATGGGATTAGTGGCACCCATTACTTGGGCAGTGTTTAGAGAGAGATTCCAGACGAAGTATTTCGATACTGTGGCTCGGTACGACCTGTAGACCAGATTTACCAACTTGAAGCAAGGTGGCAGAACAGTCGACAGTTATGCATCGGAGTTTTCCAGGCTCAGTAGGTTTGCCCCCACCTTGGTGGCGACCGAGTTTGATAGGGCCCAGCGATTCCAGCAGGGGCTGCATTTGGAGATCTTGTTGGCGGTTGAGCAGTTCGAGCACCAGACGTTCGATGCAGTCTTGAGAGCAGCTAGGAGGCATGAGTACACCTCCCAGAGGATCGTGGATAGGACCGAAAGTAGGAAGCGGTCCCATAGTCAGATGCACCAATCATCAGCTCCAGCCCCGGCAGCTAGGGGATTGACCATTGGAACTCCGAGGTGAGCGGCCTCAGTAACGTCGGTTCAGCATTCGACCCCGACGTACCCGCAGCAGCAGAAGCAGAAGCAGACTTCCGCGATGGGATGTTCTCATTGCGGGAAGCCAGGGCATGTGGTGGCAGATTGTCGCAGGGCGCAGGGATTGTGCCTGGCTTGTGGAGCAGCAGATCATAGGATAGGGGCTTGCCCGAATAGGGGTGGTTCGTCAGCATCCAACCCTTCTAGCTCTTCGGTGAGAGGACCGGCCCCAGCACCAGTTCAGCAGCAGCAGTATCAGTCTTCGAGGCCCTTGCCGCCTCAGTCTCAGGCATTCCAGCAACAGCACCCCCAGCAGTATGCACAAGCCCAAGCTCAGACCCAGAATAGGCAGAGAGGTTTCCAGCAGAGGGGACCAGCAGCCAGGGGACAAGGTCAGGCCATGATGATGGCTATGGAAGAAGAAGTTGCACCAGGTGAGGTTGTGGCAGGTACTATTCTCGTCAAATCCTCTCCAGCGACTGTATTATTTGATTCTGGTGCATCGTATTCATTTATGTCTGTACGATTTGCGACACGGATAGGATTGGAGCCCGAGTCATTATCGGTGAGGCTCAATATACTTACTGGTAATGGTCTTGTGGGAGTAGATCGAGTGTTTTCCTCGTGCCGGATCGTAGTTAGCGGTAGGGAGTTCCCCGCTAGATTCATAGAGTTTCCTATGGCAGACTATGATGTAGTCCTAGGCATGGATTGGTTGAGGAACTAGTATGCTAGGATAGACTGCCATATTGGCAGAGTTGTCTTTAGTATCCCCGGTGAGACAGAGTTTTCGTTTTCCAGAGGCGCAGTGGAGCCATCTTCCCCAGCATTACGGATGGCAGTAGCAGCAGTGCAGTTACCCCGGATAGTTGAAGAGTTTCCAGATGTCTTTCCAGAGGAGCTTCCAGGGATGCCGCCGGAGCGGGAGATTGAGTTCACTATAGACTTGATTCCCGGGACAGCACCAGTATCAAAGCGAGTCTACAGAATGGCGCCTTCAGAGTTGGAGATTTTGTATAAGATGATTGAAGAACTGAGGACCAAGGGATTCATCCGTGCTAGTGGATCGCCTTGGGGAGCCCCGATGCTTCTTGTGAAAAAGAAGGATGGTACGTCCAGGCTATGTGTTGATTATCGTACCTTGAATTCGGTGACAATCAAGAACAGATACCCTCTTCCGAGGATAGATGACTTGTTTGATCAGCTCAGAGGGGCTTCAGTGTTCTCGAAGATCGACTTACGGTCGGGATATCACCAGATCAGAGTCAGAGAGCAGGACATCCCGAAGACTGCATTCAGATCGAGGTATGGGCATTGGAAGTTCCTTGTTATGCCCTTTGGAGCGACCAATACGCCGGCCGTATTCATGGACCTCATGAATCGCATTTTCATGCCTTACTTGGATCAGTTCGTGATCATGTTCCTAGATGACATCCTGGTCTACAGCAAGAGTGAAGCAGAGCATGAGCAGCATCTCAGAGTCGTCCTCCAGACGCTTAGGGAGCATCAGTTGTACGCCAAGTTCAGTAAATGCGAGTTCTGGCTCGATCGCATTTCATACTTGGGTCACATTATTACCCGAGGGGGAGTGGAAGTGGATCCCCAGAAGATTGTGGCTATCGAGTCATGGCCGGTACCCAGCTCAGTGGTAGAGGTTCGCAGCTTCCTTAGATTGGCCGGCTACTACCGACGGTTCGTTTCAGATTTCGTAAGGATTTCAGCGCCGAAGACCCAGTTGACCCGCAAGGATGTGCCGTTTGTTTGGACAGCAGAGTGTCAGGAATCATTTGAGAAGTTGATGCGAGATTTGATAACGGCTCCCATTCTCATCCTTCCAGATGGGACCGGAGGATTCACAGTTTATTGCGACGCTTCAGGCAGAGGATTGGGGTGTGTCTTGATGCAGCATGGGAAGGTAATATCTTATGTGTCACGTCAACTACGTGATCATGAGAAGAATTACTCGACCCACGATTTGGAATTGGCGGCGGTAGTGTTTGCTTTGAAGTTGTGGAGACACTACTTGTATGGAGATAGAGTGGAGATCTTTACTGATCATAAGAGCCTGAAGTATGTTTTCACCCAGAAGGACCTTAATATGCGGCAGAGAAGATGGCTCGAGCTACTGGTGGACTATGATGTGGATTTACAGTATCATCCGGGGAAGGCCAACGTTGTAGCAGATGCATTGAGCAGGAGAGCCGGAGTTTATTTCCTGACGGTGCAACCATAATTATTGGCAGATCTTCAGAAGAAGGGAATTGAAGTGGTTCTTCCAACTAGCGTGGCATTGATGGCCAGCCTACAGGTTCAGTCCAGCATAGTTGAGAGAATTCGGGTGGCGCAGTCAACAGATTCCAAGATCCAGCGACTCAGAGCAGAGTGTGAAGCAGAAAGAAGGCCAGAGTTAGGTATCCATGAAGACAGTACACTTCGGCACGGCACTCGTCTTTGTGTACCCAGTGGAGATATCAGACAGGAAGTCATGGCAGAAGCCCACAGTTCACAATATTCTATTCATCCGGGTGGTACGAAGATGTACCGTGATATTCGTCAGCATTTCTGGTGGAATGGCATGAAGAGGGAGATAGCCCGGTTTGTCTCTCGGTGTTTGGTTTGCCAACAGGTTAAAGCTGAACATCAGAGGCCCGCTGGACTTCTTCAACCCTTACCGATCCCAGAATGGAAATGGGAGCATATAACCATGGATTTCGTGACCGGATTGCCCAGATCTCCGGCTGGCAGAGATGCTATTTGGGTAATTGTGGACATGCTTACCAAGGTGGCACACTTTCTCTTATTCAGAGTTGGGCAATCGACGGCTCAGTTAGCAGAGATGTATCTCAGGCAGATCGTCAGGCTTTACGGTGTGCCAGTCAGCATCACCTCAGACAGGGATTCAAGATTCATATCACACTTTTGGCGCAGCTTGCATAAGAGTTTGGGAACTCGCCTTCAATTCAGCTCAGCTTATCACCCGCAGACGGATGGACAATCAGAGCGCACAATCCAGACTCTTGAAGATATGTTGAGATCCTGTATCCTTGACTTCGGTGGTTCATGAGAGAATCATCTGCACCTGGTGGAATTCTCGTACAACAACAGTTATCAGGCTAGTATCCAGATGGCACCATTCGAGGCTCTTTATGGCAGGAAGTGCAGATCCCCGCTAGCATGGGACGATGTCGGAGAGAGGCAGATGCTCGGACCCGAATTGATTTCCCAGACGGTTGAAGTGGTCAGGAAGGTCAGAGATCACCTCCGAGTTGCCCAGGACCGCCAGCGCCATTGGGCCGATGCTCATCGGCGTCCCTTAGAATTTGCTGTCGGCGACCATGTATTCCTTAGGATCTCGCCTAACCGTGGCGTCATTCGCTTTGGCGTGCGGGGAAAGCTTAGTCCTAGGTATATAGGGCCGTTCAATATTCTAGAGCGAGTAGGAGATGTATCCTATCGTCTCGCTTTTCCGCCGTCGCTGAGTGAGGTGCATAATGTATTCCATGTGTCCCAATTACGACGGTATATTCTGGACCCGAGCCACATCCTAGACCATTCGAAATTGGTTGTTGGTACCAACCTTTCGTATAAGGAGAGGTCCGTGTCTATTTTGGACCGGAGGAAGAAGATACTCAAGAACAAGACTATTAAATTAGTCCATGTTGCTTGGGGTCATCACTCTCTAGGTGAGTCAACGTGGGAGAGTGAGGACGACATCCAATCGCGATATCCCTACCTGTTTGACTCGTGAGGTATAATATCTTTCTTATGCCTTACGCTTTCCCTTCCTTGCTTGAATTGTATGATTGTATGATTGAACTGCTTAGTGTAACTTGCCTGTGCTTAATGTAGCTTGTCGTGACAATCTCTAGCTCCTTGATTAAATTCCGAGGACAGAATTCTTTTAAGGTGGGTAGAGTTGTCACCCTCATTTCCCGTATTTTAGTATTTCGTATTTATACTCGTATCTGGATTTTGGCATGTATTTTTATTTTTTTCTCAACTTGTGGGATTTCGGTATTTCCCGTATTTTGGGTTTTGGCATGGCTCGGTTTTATTGTGGATGGTTCGGTTTGGTTCGGTTTTATGTGTTGGAACACCCTAGCCCTACACTCCACCCTCAACACACCACAACTCCCCCTCTTTATATCCCCACCTACCACTCTCTCTCCTCATACTTCCACCATTAATTTTCTTCTTCTTCTTCTTCTCCTTCCTCCACAACTCTCCCAACCCTAGGCAAGTGCACCTTGCCACTTCATGAGAGCCCTATTTTCTTGGTTCATTTGCTAGATTAGGACAAGGTGACCAACATTAGAACTTGGTGTTTTGAGATTTGAAGTCTCCTTTGCTCTAGATCTATGTTAATTCTATTTTCGGATTTTGCATGGTTTAATCTCTTTAAGTTAGATTTTCATGGGTTTTGGTGTTTCCAAGTGGAAGAGCATTCAGTTTCACTCCAATTGGAACTTTGGAAATCTGGATTTGGAGTTCGGATGGCCAAGTTATGATGCTTGAAGCCTTGGGTTCATCCATGGTGTTCTGCTGTTTGGAGAAGACAGTGAGCAGTGTGCAGAGCTGTTTAGCTTACGCACACTGAGCTGCGTGCGCTCTTTAGCGTGCGTAAGCAGACTTGAGTACGCTTCCTGTTGGAAACGTGTCTCCTTGAGCGTGCGTGACTTTTCACGTACACTGCTCCCTTGAGCGTGCGTGACTTTTCACGCACACTGCTCCTTGAGCGTGTGTGACTTTTCACGCACACTATTCCCTTCAGCGTGTGTGACTTTTTACGCACACTGTTCCCTTCAGCGTGCGTGACTTTTCACGTACACTGTTCTCTTCAGCGTGCGTGACTTTTCACGCACACTGTTCCCTTCAGCGTGCGTGACTTTTCACGCACACTGCTTCCTTGAGCGTGCGTGACTTTTCACGCACACTGCTCCCTTGAGCGTGCGTGACTTTTCACCTACACTGCTCCTTGAGCGTGCGTGACTTTTCACGCATACTGCTCCCTGTAGCGTGCGTGACTTTTCACCTACACTGTTTCCTTCAGCGTGCGTGACTTTTCACCTACGCTGCTCCCTGTAGCGTGCGTGACTTTTCACCTACGCTGCTCTCTCAGCGTGCGTGACTTTTCACCTACGCTGCTCTCTCAGCGTGCGTAACTTTTCACCTACGTTGCTCTCTTAGCATGCGTGACTTTTCGTACGCTGCTCCCCTGACCCCTTGCTTAACCCATTGGCTCTTGGGGTTGTGGTCTTATTTCTTTAAGCTTGGCTTTTCTATTGTCCTGTATATTGATATTTTATTAGATATTTTACGCCCATTTTATATCCTTACGTCTTTTGTCATAAACTTGATTTTGCTTAATATGTTGGAATGACTATTGTACATGGCACGGTATGACAAAGAACTAGCATAACACGACAGTGACCCGTAGTGGTGCACTCCTGACATGACCAACCTGACATGATAGTGGCCCGTCGTGGTGCACTCCCGACAAGTACCCTGACATGATTTATCTTGATAACTTAACTTGACCTGCCTTGACACCGTGGGTGGTTCTTTCTTGCTTGCTTGTTAAATCCACTTGTCCTGTCTTGCATCATGTCTAGGATGGGACTCCTGAGTACCACGGTCAGGAGCACCTACTAAAATAGATTAAGGTTAATAACTAGAATAACTCAGTAGTCATGAAGAGATGACACAGCTACAGGCAATCCCGTTACCTGGGCGCTCTTGGGATCTGTAGCCTGCCGTCGAGTAGGGCACATTTCCAGCACACCGTCGCGTGTTGCACCCTCTAAGTCACCTAAGGGTACATTTGTCTTCTGGGCGATGTACCCACCAGAATTCAACCCCTAATTTTTGACCTGGATAACCTGGATGGTCTGCAGGGCTTGTGGCTGTGGAACAATCTCACTGCATCTTGTTAGTAATTAGGCCTGTGATAACCCTAGTTAGTTAAAGTAGTAAGCTGTAGTATCTGCTTGGCCGTGATTGATTGAATGAGGTATAACTAGTTTAGCCATGTCTTGATCGAGTACAAGATTGCTCCCTGTCTTGATTTATTGTATTATTATCTTGTCGATAAATGGTGGGAAACTATGTTCTGTTCAGATGAAGGGTTACAACCCCGGTCCTTGTTTGGTTTACGGGTTGTAACCTGGTTATCGGAATAGTTCCATGGTTATCTCGTCGTATATCATCCTGACATGTTTTTGTACAATTCTAGTTTTAATATTAGATTTTCTTGTGCTAATTGCTGGCTTTTGTTCTTATTTCGTGGCCCCCTTGTGGCACTTGCTCTTTCTGGGGTTGACCCAGCTGGTTTTGTGTGGCCAGATTTCGGAGCAGCTCCCGAGGATCTACCAAGCTTCCAGCCCAATGGTGGCGACTAGAAGGAACCCGGGCTACGAGTGGGTTTTCTATTTTGTTTCGCTCACTCTATTGTAAATTTATTCTTTTGAGGCGTTTAGCCGACGAGCACCTGTTAGCTCGATCCACTTTTACTTACTGTCTGCCTACGGGCTGTAAACATTATTAACAAATCCTAGGGTTGATCATGTATGACTTAAACTCTTGCTAGTCCTCGTATTTTGTACGACTAGCTTCATGATCAGCTGATATATAATATTTGGGACGCCTTTTATTGTATATTTGGTGGTCAAACATCTTGTAATTATATTACTTGCTTGAGATTGAGACAATAGGCTTGACCTTAAGAGACTGTTGGCTTGTAGTAAACCCTCATATCTAGACAGCCAGGACCGTATAGTTGAGATGTATTATATTTCAATATACGTAGCTGGCTATGTCTGTCCCCGCTCTCCAGTATTCTGGTTCTGGGGCGTGACATGGTTTAAGTGGTGGCCCATGCAGGTCTTGTCAATCAAGAAATGTGAGGGTTTACCGAATAGATGTCTCAATCAGTATTCGCCCTTGATCTCCGCCCGTATTTTCAAATCCCTGAAATTCTTGTCCTGATTATATGCTTGTATCGTTGATCTGTCCTGGTTCTTCCTTATTGTTTCCCTGTGTCGTCTTCCTCAGCGGCACTGTACCTGACCCTGCCGATCAGCAAGGAAGAGCACCACCCGTGGACCAGCAGCAACCTGGAGATCAGGTCCAGCATTCAGGAGTCGCCTCCAGAGTGATACCTACTGGAGGAGAGTCACCAGTTCGGCCCGTCCAGCCCGCAGAGCCAGATGATGGTACCTTAGTAGGCCTCATCAGAACCTTGATAGCTTCCCAGGATCGTCGAAGCGACGTCCTGCACCAGACAGTTCAAGAAGCTTTGACCCGAGGCGGACATCCAGGGAACCAAGCGGCGAACAGCTTCAAGCGATTGAACCCTCCTTTCTTTGACGGCACCGAGGATACGATTGCCACGGATGCATGGCTTCAGGATACCGAGGTGATTCTGGAAGCAGCTAGGACACCTGAGAATGAGAAGGTGGCGGTGGTATGCCTGCAGTTGTTGGACTTGGCTCGCAGTTGGTGGGCGGCACAAGCCATGGGATTAGTGGCACCCATTACTTGGGCAGTGTTTAGAGAGAGATTCCAGACGAAGTATTTCGATACTGTGGCTCGGTACGACCTGTAGACCAGATTTACCAACTTGAAGCAAGGTGGCAGAACAGTCGACAGTTATGCATCGGAGTTTTCCAGGCTCAGTAGGTTTGCCCCCACCTTGGTGGCGACCGAGTTTGATAGGGCCCAGCGATTCCAGCAGGGGCTGCATTTGGAGATCTTGTTGGCGGTTGAGCAGTTCGAGCACCAGACGTTCGATGCAGTCTTGAGAGCAGCTAGGAGGCATGAGTACACCTCCCAGAGGATCGTGGATAGGACCGAAAGTAGGAAGCGGTCCCATAGTCAGATGCACCAATCATCAGCTCCAGCCCTGGCAGCTAGGGGATTGACCATTGGAACTCCGAGGCGAGCGGCCTCAGTAACGTCGGTTCAGCATTCGACCCCGACGTACCCGCAGCAGCAGAAGCAGAAGCAGACTTCCGCGATGGGATGTTCTCATTGCGGGAAGCCAGGGCATGTAGTGGCAGATTGTCGCAGGGCACAGGGATTGTGCCTGGCTTGTGGAGCAGCAGATCATAGGATAGGGGCTTGCCCGAATAGGGGTGGTTCGTCAGCATCCAACCCTTCTAGCTCTTCGGTGAGAGGACCGGCCCCAGCACCAGTTCAGCAGCAGCAGTATCAGTCTTCGAGGCCCTTGCCGCCTCAGTCTCAGGCATTCCAGCAACAGCACCCCAGCAGTATGCACAAGCCCAAGCTCAGACCCAGAATAGGCAGAGAGGTTTCCAGCAGAGGGGACCAGCAGCCAGGGGACAAGGTCAGGCCATGATGATGGCTATGGAAGAAGAAGTTGCACCAGGTGAGGTTGTGGCAGGTACTATTCTCGTCAACTCCTCTCCAGCGACTGTATTATTTGATTCTGGTGCATCGTATTCATTTATGTCTGTACGATTCGCGACACGGATAGGATTGGAGCCCGAGTCATTATCGGTGAGGCTCAATATACTTACTGGTAATGGTCTTGTGGGAGTAGATCGAGTGTTTTCCTCGTGCCGGATCGTAGTTAGCGGTTGGGAGTTCCCCGCTAGATTCATAGAGTTTTCTATGGCAGACTATGATGTAGTCCTAGGCATGGATTGGTTGAGGAACCAGTATGCTAGGATAGACTGCCATATTGGCAGAGTTGTCTTTAGTATCCCCGGTGAGACAGAGTTTTCGTTTTCCAGAGGCGCAGTGGAGCCATCTTCTCCAGCATTGCGGATGGCAGTAGCAGCAGTGCAGTTACCCCGGATAGTTGAAGAGTTTCCAGATGTCTTTTCCAGAGGAGCTTCCAGGGATGCCGCCGGAGCGGGAGATTGAGTTCACTATAGACTTGATTCCCGGGACAACACCAGTATCAGAGCGAGTCTACAGAATGGCGCCTTCAGAGTTGGAGATTTTGTATAAGATGATTGAAGAACTGAGGACCAAGGGATTCATCCGTGCTAGTGGATCGCCTTGGGGAGCCCCGATGCTTCTTGTGAAAAAGAAGGATGGTATGTCCAGGCTATGTGTTGATTATCGTACCTTGAATTCGTGACAATCAAGAACAGATACCCTCTTCCGAGGATAGATGACTTGTTTGATCAGCTCAGAGGGGCTTCAGTGTTCTCGAAGATCGACTTACGGTCGGGATATCACCAGATCAGAGTCAGAGAGCAGGACATCCCGAAGACTGCATTCAGATCGAGGTATGGGCATTGGAGTTCCTTGTTATGCCCTATGGAGCGACCAATGCGCCGGCCGTATTCATGGACCTCATGAATCGCATTTTCATGCCTTACTTGGATCAGTTCGTGATCATGTTCCTAGATGACATCCTGGTCTACAGCAAGAGTGAAGCAGAGCATGAGCAGCATCTCAGAGTCGTCCTCCAGACGCTTAGGGAGCATCAGTTGTACGCCAAGTTCAGTAAATACGAGTTCTGGCTCGATCGCATTTCATACTTGGGTCACATCATTACCCGAGGGGGAGTGGAAGTGGATCCCCAGAAGATTGTGGCTATCGAGTCATGGCCGGTACCCAGCTCAGTGGTAGAGGTTCGCAGCTTCCTTAGATTGGCCGGCTACTACCGGCGGTTCGTTTCAGATTTCGCAAGGATTTCAGCGCCGATGACCCAGTTGACCCGCAAGGATGTACCGTTTGTTTGGACAGCAGAGTATCAGGAATCATTTGAGAAGTTGAAGCGAGGTTTGATAACGGCTCCCATTCTCACCCTTCCAGATGGGACCGGAGGATTCACAGTTCATTGCGACGCTTCAGGCAGAGGATTGGGGTGTGTCTTGATGCAGCATGGGAAGGTAATATCTTATGTGTCACGTCAACTACGTGATCATGAGAAGAATTACTCGACCCACGATTTGGAATTGGCGGCGGTAGTGTTTGCTTTGAAGTTGTGGAGACACTACTTGTATGGAGATAGAGTGGAGATCTTTACTGATCATAAGAGCCTGAAGTATGTTTTCACCCAGAAGGACCTTAATATGCGGCAGAGAAGATGGCTCGAGCTACTGGTGGACTATGATGTGGATTTACAGTATCATCCCGGGAAGGCCAACGTTGTAGCAGATGCATTGAGCAGGAGAGCCGGAGTTTATTTCCTGACGGTGCAACCAGAATTATTGGCAGATCTTCAGAAGATGGGAATTGAAGTGGTTCTTCCAACCAGCATGGCATTGATGGCCAGCCTACAGGTTCAGTCCAGCATAGTTGAGAGAATCCGGGTGGCGCAGTCAACAGATTCCAAGATCCAGCGACTCAGAGCAGGGTGTGAAGCAGAAAGAAGGCCAGAGTTAGGTATCCATGAAGACAGTACACTTCGGCATGGCACTCGTCTTGTGTACCCAGTGGAGATATCAGACAGGAAGTCATGGCAGAAGCCCACAGTTCACAATATTCTATTCATCCGGGTGGTACGAAGATGTACCGTGATATTCGTCAGCATTTCTGGTGGAATGGCATGAAGAGGGAGATAGCCTGGTTTGTCTCTCGGTGTTTGGTTTGCCAACAGGTTAAAGGCTGAACATCAGAGGCCCGCTGGACTTCTTCAACCCTTACCGATCCCAGAATGGAAATGGGAGCATATAACCATGGATTTCGTGACCGGATTGTCCAGATCTCCGGCTGGCAGAGATGCTATTTGGGTAATTGTGGACATGCTTACCAAGGTGGCACACTTTCTCTTATTCAGAGTTGGGCAATCGACGGCTCAGTTAGCAGAGATGTATCTCAGGCAGATCGTCAGGCTTCACGGTGTGCCAGTCAGCATCACCCTCAGACAGGGATTCAAGATTCATATCACACTTTTGGCGCAGCTTGCATAAGAGTTTGGGAACTCGCCTTCAATTCAGCTCAGCTTATCACCCGCAGACGGATGGACAATCAGAGCGCACAATCCAGACTCTTGAAGATATGTTGAGATCCTGTACCCTTGACTTCGGTGGTTCATGGGAGAATCATCTGCACCTGGTGGAATTCTCGTACAACAACAGTTATCAGGCTAGTATCCAGATGGCACCATTCGAGGCTCTTTATGGCAGGAAGTGCAGATCTCCGCTAGCATGGGACGATGTCGGAGAGAGGCAGATGCTCGGACCCGAATTAATTTCCCAGACGGTTGAAGTGGTCAGGAAGGTCAGAGATCACCTCCGAGTTGCCCAGGACCGCCAGCGCCATTGGGCCGATGCTCATCGGCGTCCCTTAGAATTTGCTGTCGGCGACCATGTATTCCTTAGGATCTCGCCTAACCGTGGCATCATTCGCTTTGGCGTGCGGAGAAAGCTTAGTCCTAGGTATATAGGGCCGTTCGATATTCGAGCGAGTAGGAGATGTATCCTATCGTCTCGCTTTTTTGCCGTCGCTGAGTGAGGTGCATAATGTATTCCATGTGTCCCAATTACGACGGTATATTCCGGACCCGAGCCACATCCTAGACCATTCGGAATTGGTTGTTGGTACCAACCTTTCGTATAAGGAGAGGTCCGTGTCTATTTGGACCGGAGGAAGAAGATACTCAAGAACAAGACTATTAAATTAGTCCATGTTGCTTGGGGTCATCACTCTCTAGGTGAGTCAACGTGGGCGTGAGGACGACATCCGATCGCGATATCCCTACCTGTTTGACTCGTGAGGTATAATATCTTTCTTATGCCTTACGCTTTCCCTTCCTTGCTTGAATTGTATGATTGTATGATTGAACTGCTTAGTGTAACTTGCCTGTGCTTAATGTAGCTTATCGTGACAATCTCTAGCTCCTTGATTAATTCCGAGGATGGAATTCTTTTTAAGGTGGGTAGAGTTGTCACCCTCATTTCCCGTATTTTTAGTATTTCGTATTTATACTCGTATCTGGATTTTGGCATGTATTTTTATTTTTTCTCAACTTGTGGGATTTTGGTATTTCCCGTATTTTGGGTTTTGGCATGGCTCGGTTTTATTGTGGATGGTTCGGTTTGGTTCGGTTTATGTGTTGGAACACCCTAGCCCTACACTCCACCCTCAACACACCACAACTCCCCCTCTTATATCCCACCTACCACTCTCTCTCTCATAACTTCCACCATTAATTTCCTTCTTCTTCTTCTTCTCCTTCCTCCACAACTCTCCCAACCCTAGGCAAGTGCACCTTGCCACTTCATGAGACCCTATTTTCTTGGTTCATTTGCTAGATTAGGACAAGGTGACCAACATTAGAACTTGGTGTTTTGAGATTTGAAGTCTCCTTTGCTCTAGATCTATGTTAATTCTATTTCGAATTTTGTATGGTTTAATCTCTTTAAGTTAGATTTTCATGGGTTTTGGTGTTTCCAAGTGGAAGAGCATTCAGTTTCACTCCAATTGGAACTTTGGAAATCTGGATTTGGAGTTCGGATGGCCAAGTTATGATGCTTTGAAGCCTTGGGTTCATCCATGGTGTTCTGCTGTTTGGAGAAGACAGTGAGCAGTGTGCAGAGCTGTTTAGCTTACGCACACTGAGCTGCGTGCGCTCTTTAGCGTGCGTAAGCAGACTTGAGTACGCTTCCTGTTGGAAACGTGTCTTCTTGAGCGTGCGTGACTTTTCACGTACACTGCTCCCTTGAGCGTGCGTGACTTTTCACGCACACTGCTCCTTGAGCGTGCGTGACTTTTCACGCACACTATTCCCTTCAGCGTGCGTGACTTTTTACGCACACTGTTCCCTTCAGCGTGCGTGACTTTTCACATACACGTTCCCTTCAGCGTGCGTGACTTTTCACGCACTGTTTCCTTCAGCGTGCATGACTTTTCACGCACACTGCTTCCTTGAGCGTGCGTGACTTTCACGCACACTGCTCCCTTGAGCGTGCGTGACTTTTTACCTACACTGCTCCGTGAGCGTGCGTGACTTTTCACGCATACTGCTCCCTGTAGCGTGCGTGACTTTTTACCTACACTGTTTCCTTCAGCGTGCGTGACTTTTCACCTACGCTGCTCCCTGTAGCGTGCGTGACTTTTCACCTACGCTGCTCTCTCAGCGTGCGTAACTTTCACCTACGCTGCTCTCCAGCGTGCGTAACTTTTCACCTACGTTGCTCTCTTAGCGTGCGTGACTTTTCGTACGCTGCTCCCCTGACCCCTTGCTTAACCCATTGGCTCTTGGGGTTGTGGTCTTATTTCTTTAAGCTTGGCTTTTCTATTGTCCTGTATATTGATATTTTATTAGATATTTTACGCCCATTTTATATCCTTACGCCTTTTGTCATAAACTTGATTTGCTTAATATGTTTGGAATGACTATTGTACATGGCACGGTAATACAAAGAACTAGCATAACACGACAGTGACCCGTAGTGGTGCACTCCTGACATGACCAATCTGACATGAGTGGCCCGTCGTGGTGCACTCCCGACAAGTACCCTGACATGATTTATCTTGATAACTTAACTTGACCTGCCTTGACACCGTGGGTGGTTCTTTCTTGCTTGCTTGTTAAATCTACTTGTCCTGTCTTGCATCATTTCTAGGATGGGACTCCTGAGTACCACGGTCAGGAGCACCTACTAAAATGGATTAAGGTTAATAACTAGAATAACTCAGTAGTCATGAAGAGATGACACAGCTACAGGCAATCCCGTTACCTGGGCGCTCTTGGGATCTGTAGCCTGCCGTCGAGTAGGGCACATTTCCAGCACACCGTCGCGTGTTGCACCCTCTAACTCACCTAAGGGTACATTTGTCTTCTGGACGATGTACCCACCTGAATTCAACCCCTAATTTTCGACCTGGGTAACCTGGATGGTCTGCAGGCTTGTGGCTGTGGAACAATCTCACTGCATCTTATTAGTAATTAGGCCTGTGATAACCCTAGTTAGTTAAAGTAGTAAGCCGTAGTATCTGCTTGGCCGTGATTGATTGAATGAGGTATAACTAGTTTAGCCATGTCTTGATCCAGTACAAGATTGCTCCCTGTCTTGATTTATTACATTATTATCTTGTCGATAAATGGTGGGAAACCAAGTTCTGTTCAGATGAAGGGTTACAACCCCGGTCCTTGTTTGGTTTACGGGTTATAACCTGGTTATCGGAATAGTTCCATGGTTATCTCGTCGTATATCATCCTGACATATTTTCGTACAATTCTAGTTTTAATATTAGATTTTCTTGTGCTAATTGCTGGCTTTTGTTCTTATTTCGTGGCCCCTTGTGGCACTTGCTCTTTTCTGGGGTTGACCCAGCTGGTTTTGTGTGGCCAGATTTCGGAGCTCCCGAGGATCTACCAAGCTTCCAGCCCAATGGTGGCGACTAGAAGGAACCCGGGCTACGAGTGGATTTTCTATTTTGTTTCGCTCACTCTATTGTAAATTTATTCTTTTGAGGCGTTTAGCCGACGAGCACCTGTTAGCTCGATGCACTTTTACTTACAGTCTGCCTACGGGCTGTAAACATGATTAACAAATCCTAGGGTTGATCATGTATGACTTAAACTCTTGCTAGTCCTCGTATTTTGTACGACTAGCTTCATGATCAGCTGATATGTAATATTTGTGACGCCTTTTATTGTATATTTGGTGGTCAAACATCTTGTAATTATATTACTTGCTTGAGATTGAGACAATAGGCTTGACCTTAAGAGACTGTTAGCTTGTAGTAAACCCTCATATCTAGACAGCCGTGACCGTATAGTTGAGATGTATTCTATTTCAATATACGTAGCTGGCTATGTCTGCCCCCGCTCTCCAGTATTCTGGTTCTGGGGCGTGATATGGTTTAAGTGGTGGTCCATGCAGGTCTTGTCAATCAAAAAATGTGAGGTTTACCGAATAGATGTCTCAATCAGTATTCCGCCCTTGATCTCCGCCCGTATTTTCAAATCCCTGAAATTCTTGCCCTGATTATGCTTGTATCGTTGATCTGTCCTGGTCCTTCCTTATTGTTTCCCTGTGTCGTCTTCCTCAGCGGCACTGTACCTGACCCTGCCGATCAGCAAGAAAGAGCACCACCCGTGGACCAGCACAACCTGGAGATCAGGCCCAGCATTCCGGAGTCGCCTCCAGAGTGATACCTACTAGAGGAGAGTCACCAGTTTTCGGCCCGTCCAGCCCGCAGAGCCAGATGGTACCTTAGTAGGCCTCATCAGAACCTTGATAGCTTCCCAGGATCGTCGAAGCGACGTCCTGCACCAGACAGTTCAAGATGCTTTGACCCGAGGCGGACATCCAGGGAACCAGGCGGCGAACAGCTTCAAGCGATTGAACCCTCCTTTCTTCGACGGCACAGGGATACGATTGCCACGGATGCATGGCTTCAGGATACCGAGGTGATTCTGGAAGCAGCTAGGACACCCGAGAATGAGAAGGTAGCGGTGGTACGCCTGCAGTTGTTGGACTTGGCTCGCAGTTGGTGGGCGGCGCAAGCCATGGGATTAGTGGCACCCATTGCTTGGGCAGTGTTTAGAGAGAGATTCCAGACGAAGTATTTCGATACTGTGGCTCGGTACGACCTGCAGACCAGATTTACCAACTTGAAGCAAGGAGGCAGAACAGTCGACAGTTATGCATCGGAGTTTTCCAGGCTCAGTAGGTTTGCCCCCACCTTGGTGGCGACCGAGTTTGATAGGGCCCAGCGATTCCAACAGGGGCTGCATTTGGAGATCTTGTTGGCGGTTGAGCAGTTCGAGCACCAGACGTTCGATGCAGTCTTGAGAGAAGCTAGGAGGCATGAGTACACCTCCCAGAGGATCGTGGATAGGACCGGAAGTAGGAAGCGGTCCCATAGTCAGATGCACCAATCATCAGCTCCAGCCCCGGCAGCTAGGGGATTGACCATTGGAACTCCGAGGCGAGCGGCCTCAGTAACGTCGGTTCAACATTCGACCCCGACATACCCGCAGCAGCAGAAGCAGAAGCAGACTTCCGCGATGGGATGTTCTCATTGCGGGAAGCCAGGGCATGTGGTGGCAGATTGTCGCAGGGCGCAGGGATTGTGCCTGGCTTGTGGAGCAGCAGATCATAGGATAGGGGCTTGCCCGAATAGGGGTGGTTCGTCAGCATCCAACCCTTCTAGCTCTTCGGTGAGAGGACCGGCCCCAGCACCAGTTCAGCAGCAGCAGTATCAGTCTTCGAGGCCCTTGCCGCCTCAGTCTCAGGCATTCCAGCAACAGCACCCCCAGCAGTATGCATAAGCCCAAGCTCAGACCCAGAATAGGCAGAGAGGTTTCCAGCAGAGGGGAGCAGCAGCCAGGGGACAAGGTCAGGCCATGATGATGGCTATGGAAGAAGAAGTTGCACCAGGTGAGGTTGTGGCAGGTACTATTCTCGTCAACTCCTCTCCAGCGACTGTATTATTTGATTCTGGTGCATCGTATTCATTTATGTCTGCACGATTCGCGACACGGATAGGATTGGAGCCCAAGTCATTATCGTTGAGGCTCAATATACTTACTGGTAATGGTCTTGTGGGAGTAGATCGAGTGTTTTCCTCGTGCCGGATCGTAGTTAGCGGCAGGGAGTTCCCCGCTAGATTCATAGAGTTTCCTATGGCAGACTATGATGTAGTCCTAGGCATGGATTGGTTGAGGAACCAGTATGCTAGGATAGACTGCCATATTGGCAGAGTTGTCTTTAGTATCTCCGGCGAGATAGAGTTTTCGTTTTCCAGAGGCGCAGTGGAGCCATCTTCCCCAGCATTGTGGATGGCAGTAGCAGCAGTGCAGTTACCCCGGATAGTTGAAGAGTTTCCAGATGTCTTTCCAGAGGAGCTTCCAGGGATGCCGCCGGAGCGGGAGATTGAGTTCACTATAGACTTGATTCCTGGGACAGCACCAGTATCAGGGCGAGTCTACAAAATGGCGCCTTCAGAGTTGAAGATTTTGTATAAGATGATTGAAGAACTGAGGACCAAGGGATTCATCCGTGCTAGTGGATCGCCTTGGGGAGCCCCGATGCTTCTTGTGAAAAAGAAGGATGGTACGTCCAGGCTATGTGTTGATTATCGTACCTTGAATTCGGTGACAATCAAGAACAGATACCCTCTTCCGAGGATAGATGACTTATTTGATCAGCTCAGAGGGGCTTCAGTGTTCTCAAAGATCGACTTGCGGTCGGGATATCACCAGATCAGAGTCAGAGAGTAGGACATCCCGAAGACTGCATTCAGATCGAGGTATGGGCATTGGGAGTTTCTTGTTATGCCCTTTGGAGCGACCAATGCGCCGGCCGTATTCATGGACCTCATGAATCGCATTTTCATGCCTTACTTGGATCAGTTCGTGATCATGTTCCTAGATGACATCCTGGTCTACAGCAAGAGTGAAGCAGAGCATGAGCAGCATCTCAGAGTCGTCCTCCAGACGCTTAGGGAGCATCAGTTGTACGCCAAGTTCAGTAAATGCGAGTTCTGGCTCGATCGCATTTTATACTTGGGTCACATCATTACCCGAGGGGGAGTGGAAGTGGATCCCCAGAAGATTGTGGCTATCGAGTCATGGCCGGTACCCAGCTCAGTGGTAGAGGTTCGCAGCTTCCTTAGATTGGCCAGCTACTACCGACGGTTCGTTTCAGATTTTACTAGGATTTCAGCGCCGATGACCCAGTTGACCCGCAAGGATGTGCCGTTTGTTTGGACAGCAGAGTGTCAGGAATCATTTGAGAAGTTGAAGCGAGGTTTGATAACGGCTCCCATTCTCACCCTTCCAGATGGGACTGGAGGATTCACAGTTTATTGCGACGCTTCAGGCAGAGGATTAGGGTGTGTCTTGATGAAGCATGGGAAGGTAATATCTTATGCGTCACGTCAACTACGTGATCATGAGAAGAATTACCCGACCCACGACTTGGAATTGGCGGCGGTAGTGTTTGCTTTGAAGTTGTGGAGACACTACTTGTATGGAGATAGAGTGGAGATCTTTACTGATCATAAGAGCATGAAGTATGTTTTCACCCAGAAGGACCTTAATATGCAGCAGAGAAGATGGCTCGAGCTACTGGTGGACTATGATGTGGATTTGCAGTATCATCCCGGGAAGGCCAACGTTGTAGCAGATGCATTGAGCAGGAGAGCGGAGTTTATTTCCTGACGGTGCAACCAGAATTATTGGCAGATCTTCAGAAGATAGAAATTGAAGTGGTTCTTCCAACCAGCGTGGCATTGATGGCCAGCCTACAGGTTCAGTCCAGTATAGTTGAGAGAATCCGGGTGGCGCAGTCAACAGATTTCAAGATCCAGCGACTCAGAGCAGAGTGTGAAGCAGGAAGAAGGCCAGAGTTAGGTATCCATGAAGACAGTACACTTCGGCACGGCACTCGTCTTTGTGTACCCAGTGGAGATATCAGACAGGAAGTCATGGCAGAAGCCCACAGTTCACAATATTCTATTCATCCGGGTGGTACGAAGATGTACCGTGATATTCGTCAGCATTTCTGGTAGAATGGCATGAAGAGGGAGATAGCCCGGTTTGTCTTTCGGTGTTTGGTTTGCCAACAGGTTAAAGCTGAACATCAGAGGCCCGCTGGACTTCTTCAACCCTTACCGATCCCAGAATAGAAATAGGAGCATATAACCATGGATTTCATGACCGGATTGCCCAGATCTCCGGCTGGCAGAGATGCTATTTGGGTAATTGTGGACAGGCTTACCAAGGTGGCACACTTTCTCTCATTCAGAGTTGGGCAATCGACGGCTCAGTTAGCAGAGATGTATCTCAGGCAGATCGTCAGGCTTCACGGTATGCCAGTCAGCATCACCTCAGACAGGGATTCAAGATTCACATCACACTTTTGGCGCAGCTTGCAGAAGAGTTTGGGAACTCGCCTTCAATTCAGCTCAGCTTATCACCCGCAGACGGATGGACAATCAGAGCGCACAATCCAGACTCTTGAAGATATGTTAAGATCCTGTACCCTTGACTTCGGTGGTTCATGGGAGAATCATCTGCACCTGGTGGAATTCTCGTACAACAACAGTTATCAGGCTAGTATCCAGATGGCACCATTCGAGGCTCTTTATGGCAGGAAGTGCAGAACCCCGCTAGCATGGGACGATGTCGGAGAGAGGCAGATGCTCGGACCCGAATTGATTTCCCAAACGGTTGAAGTGGTCAGGAAGGTCAGAGATCACCTCCGAGTTGCCCAGGACCACCAGCGCCATTGGGCCGATGCTCATCGGCGTCCCTTAGAATTTGCTGTCGGCGACCATGTATTCCTTAGGATCTCGCCTAACCGTGGCGTCGTTCGCTTTGGCGTGCGGGGAAAGCTTAGTCCTAGGTATATAGGGCCGTTCAATATTCTAGAGCGAGTAGGAGATGTATCCTATCGTCTCGCTCTTCCGCCGTCGCTGAGTGAGGTACATAATGTATTCCATGTGTCCCAATTACGACGGTATATTCCGGACCCGAGCCACATCCTAGACCATTCGGAATTGGTTGTTGGTACCAACCTTTCGTATAAGGAGAGGTCCGTGTCTATTTTGGACCAGAGGAAGAAGATACTCAAGAACAAGACTATTAAATTAGTCCGTGTTGCTTGGGGTCATCACTCTCTAGGTGAGTCAACATGGGAGCGTGAGGACGACATCCGATCGCGATATCCCTACCTGTTTGACTCGTGAGGTATAATATCTTTCTTATGCCTTACGCTTTCCCTTCCTTGCTTGCATTGTATGATTGTATGATTGAACTGCTTAGTGTAACTTGCCTGTGCTTAATGTAGCTTGTCGTGACAATCTCTAGCTCCTTGATTAAATTTCGAGGACGGAATTCTTTTAAGGTGGGTAGAGTTGTCACCCTCATTTCCCGTATTTCCAGTATTTCGTATTTATACTCGTATCTGAATTTTGGCATGTATTTTTATTTTTTTCTCAACTTGTGGGATTTCGGTATTTCCCGTATTTTGGGTTTTGGCATGGCTCGGTTTTATTGGGGATGGTTCGGTTTGGTTCGGTTTTATGTGTTGGAACACCCTAGCCCTACACTCCACCCTCAACACACCACAACTCCCCCTCTTTATATCCCCACCTACCACTCTCTCTCCTCATAACTTCCACCATTAATTTCCTTCTTCTTCTTCTTCTCCTTCCTCCACAACTCTCCCAACCCTAGGCAAGTGCACCTTGCCACTTCATGAGAGCCCTATTTTCTTGGTTCATTTGCTAGATTAGGACAAGGTGACCAACATTAGAACTTGGTATTTTGAGATTTGAAGTCTCCTTTGCTCTAGATCTAAGTTAATTCTATTTTCGGATTTTGCATGGTTTGATCTCTTTAAGTTAGATTTTCATGGGTTTTGGTGTTTCCAAGTGGAAGAGCATTCAGTTTCACTCCAATTGGAACTTTAGAAATCTGGATTTGGAGTTCGGATGGCCAAGTTATGATGCTTTGAAGCCTTGGGTTCATCCATGGTGTTCTGCTGTTTGGAGAAGACAGTGAGCAGTGTGCAGAGCTGTTTAGCTTACGCACACTGAGTTGCGTGCGCTCTTTAGCGTGCGTAAGCAGACTTGAGTACGCTTCCTGTTGGAAACGTGTCTCCTTGAGCGTGCGTGACTTTTCACGTACACTGATCCCTTGAGCGTGCGTGACTTTTCACGCACACTGCTCCTTGAGCGTGCGTGACTTTTCACGCACACTATTCCCTTCAGCGTACGTGACTTTTTACGCACACTGTTCCCTTCAGCGTGCGTGACTTTTTACGCACACTGTTCCCTTCAGCGTGCGTGACTTTTCACGCACACTGTTCCCTTCAGCGTGCGTGACTTTTCACGCACACTGTTTCCTTGAGCGTGCGTGACTTTTTACGCACACTGCTCCCTTGAGCGTGCGTGACTTTTCACCTACACTGCTCCTTGAGCGTGCGTGACTTTTCATGCATACTGCTCCCTGTAGCGTGCGTGACTTTTCACCTACACTGTTTCCTTCAGCGTGCGTGACTTTTCACCTACGCTGCTCCCTGTAGCGTGCGTGACTTTTCACCTACGCTGCTCTCTCAGCGTGCGTGACTTTTCACCTACGCTGCTCTCTCAGCGTGCGTAACTTTTCACCTACGTTGCTCTCTTAGCGTGCGTGACTTTTCGTACGCTGCTCCCCTGACCCCTTGCTTAACCCATTGGCTCTTGGGGTTGTGGTCTTATTTCTTTAAGCTTGGCTTTTCTATTGTCCTGTATATTGATTTCCCAGACGGTTGAAGTGGTCAGGAAGGTCAGAGATCACCTCCGAGTTGCCCAGGACCGCCAGCGCCATTGGGCCGATGCTCATCGGCGTCCCTTAGAATTTGCTGTCGGCGACCATGTCTTCCTTAGGATCTCGCCTAACCGTGGCGTCATTCGCTTTGGCGTGCGGGGAAAGCTTAGTCCTAGGTATATAGGGCCGTTCAATATTCTAGAGCGAGTAGGAGATGTATCCTATCGTCTCGCTCTTCCGCCGTCGCTGAGTGAGGTGCATAATGTATTCCATGTGTCCCAATTACGACGGTATATTCTGGACCCGAGCCACATCCTAGACCATTCAGAATTGGTTGTTGGTACCAACCTTTCGTATAAGGAGAGGTCCGTGTCTATTTTGGACCAGAGGAAGAAGATACTCAAGAACAAGACTATTAAATTAGTCCGTGTTGCTTGGGGTCATCACTCTCTAGGTGAGTCAACGTGGGAGCATGAGGACGACATCCGATCGCGATATCCCTACCTGTTTGACTCGTGAGGTATAATATCTTTCTTATGCCTTACGCTTTCCCTTCCTTGCTTGCATTGTATGATTGTATGATTGAACTGCTTAGTGTAACTTGCCTGTGCTTAATGTAGCTTGTCGTGACAATCTCTAGCTCCTTGATTAAATTCCGAGGACGAAATTCTTTTAAGGTGGGTAGAGTTGTCACCCTCATTTTCCGTATTTTCAGTATTTCGTATTTATACTCGTATCTGGATTTTGGCATGTATTTTTATTTTTTTCTCAACTTGTGGGATTTCGGTATTTCTCGTATTTTGGATTTTGGCATGGCTCGGTTTTATTGGGGATGGTTCAGTTTGGTTCGGTTTTATGTGTTGGAACACCCTTGCCCTACACTCCACCCTCAACATACCACAACTCCCCCTCTTTATATCCCCACCTACCACTCTCTCTCCTCATAACTTCCACCATTAATTTCCTTCTTCTTCTTCTTCTCCTTCCTCCACAACTCTCCCAACCCTAGGCAAGTGCACCTTGCCACTTCATGAGAGCCCTATTTTCTTGGTTCATTTGCTAGATTAGGACAAGGTGACCAACATTAGAACTTGGTGTTTTGAGATTTGAAGTCTCCTTTGCTCTAGATCTAAGTTAATTCTATTTTCGGATTTTGCATGGTTTGATCTCTTTAAGTTAGATTTTCATGGGTTTTGGTATTTCCAAGTGGAAGAGCATTCAGTTTCACTCCAATTGGAACTTTAGAAATCTGGATTTGGAGTTCGGATGGCCAAGTTATGATACTTTGAAGCCTTGGGTTCATCCATGGTGTTCTGCTGTTTGGAGAAGACAGTGAGCAGTGTGCAGAGCTGTTTAGCTTACGCACACTGAGCTGCGTGCGCTCTTTAGCGTGCGTAAGCAGACTTGAGTACGCTTCCTGTTGGAAACGTGTCTCCTTGAGCGTGCGTGACTTTTCACGTACACTGATCCCTTGAGCGTGCGTGACTTTTCACGCACACTGCTCCTTGAGCGTGCGTGACTTTTCACGCACACTATTCCCTTCAGCGTGCGTGACTTTTTACGCACACTGTTCCCTTCAGCGTGCGTGACTTTTTACGCACACTGTTCCCTTCAGCGTGCGTGACTTTTCACGCACACTGTTCCCTTCAGCGTGCGTGACTTTTCACGCACACTGGTTCCTTGAGCGTGCGTGACTTTTCACGCACACTGCTCCCTTGAGCGTGCATGACTTTTCACCTACACTGCTCCTTGAGCGTGCGTGACTTTTCACGCATACTGCTCCCTGTAGCGTGCGTGACTTTTCACCTACACTGTTTCCTTCAGCGTGCGTGACTTTTCACCTACGCTGCTCCCTGTAGCGTGCGTGACTTTTCACCTACGCTGCTCTCTCAGCGTGCGTGACTTTTCACCTACGCTGCTCTCTCAGCGTGCGTAACTTTTCACCTACGCTGCTCTCTCAGCGTGCGTAACTTTTCACCTATTGTCCTGTATATTGATATTTTATTAGATATTTTACGCCCATTTTATATCCTTACGCCTTTTGTCATAAACTTGATTTTGCTTAATATGTTTGGAATGACTATTGTACATGGCACGGTATGACAAAGAACTAGCATAACACGACAGTGACCCGTAGTGGTGCACTCCTGACATGACCAACCTGACATGATAGTGGCCCGTCGTGGTGCACTCCCGACAAGTACCCTGACATGATTTATCTTGATAACTTAACTTGACCTGCCTTGACACCGTGGGTGGTTCTTTCTTGCTTGCTTGTTAAATCCACTTGTCCTGTCTTGCATCATGTCTAGGATGGGACTCCTAAGTACCACGGTCAGGAGCACCTACTAAAATGGATTAAGGTTAATAACTAGAATAACTCAGTAGTCATGAAGAGATGACACAGCTACAGGCAATCCCGTTACCTGGGCGCTCTTGGGATCTGTAGCCTGCCGTCGAGTAGGGCACATTTCCAGCACACCGTCGCGTGTTGTACCCTCTAAGTCACCTAAGGGTACATTTGTCTTCTGGGCGATGTACCCACCTGAATTCAACCCTTAATTTTCGACCTGGGTAACCTGGATGGTCTCCAGGGCTTGTGGCTGTGGAACAATCTCACTGCATCTTGTTAGTAATTAGGCCTGTGATAACCCTAGTTAGTTAAAGTAGTAAGCCGTAGTATCTGCTTGGCCGTGATTGATTGAATGAGGTATAACTAGTTTAGCCATGTCTTGATCCAGTACAAGATTGCTCCCTGTCTTGATTTATTGCATTATTATCTTGTCGATAAATGGTGGGAAACCAAGTTCTGTTCAGATGAAGGGTTACAACCCCGGTCCTTGTTTGGTTTACGGGTTGTAACCTGGTTATCGGAATAGTTCCATGGTTATCTCGTCGTATATCATCCTGACATGTTTTCGTACAATTCTAGTTTTAATATTAGATTTTCTTGTGCTAATTGCTGGCTTTTGTTCTTATTTCGTGGCCCCCTTGTGGCACTTGCTCTTTCTGGGGTTGACCCAGCTGGTTTTGTGTGGCCAGATTTCGGAGCAGCTCCCGAGGATCTACCAAGCTTCCAGCCCAATGGTGGCGACTAGAAGGAACCCAGGCTACGAGTGGGTTTTCTATTTTGTTTCGCTCACTCTATTGTAAATTTATTCTTTTGAGGCGTTTAGCCGACGAGCACCTGTTAGCTCGATGCACTTTTACTTACTGTCTGCCTACGGGCTGTAAACATGATTAACAAATCCTAGGGTTGATCATGTATGACTTAAACTCTTGCTAGTCCTCGTATTTTGTACGACTAGCTTCATGATCAGCTGATATGTAATATTTGGGACGCCTTTTATTGTATATTTGGTGGTCAAACATCTTGTAATTATATTACTTGCTTGAGATTGAGACAATAGGCTTGACCTTAAGAGACTGTTGGCTTGTAGTAAACCCTCATATCTAGACAGCCGTGACCGTATAGTTGAGATGTATTCTATTTCAATATACGTAGCTGGCTATGTCTGCCCCCGCTCTCCAGTATTCTGGTTCTGGGGCGTGACATATAATCATAAAGAATCTGTAATAGATCCTTGTAGGTGTAATTTTTAATAAAAGAACTTTTTGTGATCTTTTTTTGTTGTGTATTCAGTTAAAATTTTTGTTGTTGTATGTTTCTGTTGTATCTTCTACAAGACCCTCTTCAAAGTGTTAGAATGCAGAAGAATGACCATTCTCCATGTGAAAATCACGGAGAATGACCATTCTCCGTTGTAAAATCACGGAGAATAATCATTCTTCGTGTTAAAATCACGAAAAATGGCCATTCACCGTTGTAAAATCATGGAGAATGGCCATTCTCCGTGTTAAAATTATGAAGAATGGCTATTCTCGTGTTAACATGCAGGAGAATAGTATTCTCCGTTGTAAAATCACATAGAATGACCATTTTTCGTGTTAGAATGCAGGAGAATGGCCATTTTCCGTGTTAAAATTACGGAGAATGGCCATCCCCGTGATAAGATCACGGAGAATGGCTATTCCCGTGTTAACATGCAGGAGAATAATCATTCTCCGTGTTAAAATCACGAAGAATGGCCGTTCTCCGTTGTAAAATCACGTAGAATGACCATTTTCCGTGTTAGAATGCAGGAGAATAATGACCATTCTCCGTGTTAAAATTACGGAGATCATGGAGAATGATCTTTTTCTTTCCTTTTTTTAAAGTATATATTGATTGATATCATACTTTTTATTGTTGTTTGTTTTGTATAAGTGTAAACAACCGAGAATCTCAAAGAGACAAATAAAAGACTCATGAATGAGAAAAACGAGATTCAGAAACAAGTTGAATCGTTGCAGAATGAAGCCATTAAAAATGACCTAATTGCATGAAAACTTCAAATCTCTCTACGAAGATGATGAGCGATGATCGGAGTTCGACTGAAGAAAAGCACAGTGAACTACGAACGATCTTTGCGATCTCTGCTGAAGATGAGAGCAATGGAATTCAGATCTCTCGTGAAGTAGAAGACGAAGAAGACGAAAATCGCAATCAAAATCTGAGTTTGTGAATACAAATACATTTATATGACCAAATTTGTGCGAAGGGGGTAGCTATAGTATTATCAAAATGGTAATTTTGTAAATACAGAACATCTAAAGGGAATCTTGAAATATTTAACGTGAAAATACATAATGTTGGATATTTCATTTTTTCATAAACATCCACTCTGAAAGTAGGTATCTCAGTAATTTCCAGTAAAAACATATGGTAGTTTTTAGAAAAAATAAAATAAAAAACATATGGTACGAAATAACATCTATTTTGAGTATGTGATTAATAAAACACATATACTCTCCCTCTCTCGCTCCCTCTTCTTGGTTTTCATGTGACCTAGCTGGATGACATGTTCTATACGATACAATAATGTTCTTGAGAAAGAGAAATCACTCATACTAAAGCGATGATGGGGACTTGTGAGGCGCACGGAAAGTGAAAGGAATAAGGTGACAAATTAATATATCAAAGGGATAAATTTTGTAAATAGTTTCAAAAGGAGACAAACTTGCACCACTCAAAATGTTGAACCAAAGAAATGTTCCTACTTCGTACCATCAAAATCAAAATATCCAACAATTGCTGCCATGGATTTGAAGCTCAAGACAAAGAACAGCACAGTAAAGAAAAGAAAAATAAAGACCTAGGGAGTGATTCAGTGAAAGAAGAAGACAAGATGAGCAGGAGAAAAGAGAAAAAACGAGCACAAGAAGGTGGGTTTGGTGGTGGTAGTTGGCCTAGTCAACCTTGGTCAATGAATTAGCCTTTGCCTTTAGATCAACATAAAGTATATATATGCAGTGGAAATTTGGATTCTTGTAGCAGTTGGATTTTAGAATCATATTGTAGCTGAAACTTAACATTCCCCCTATTTGATAGATTAACACATTCAGGGCCGGTCGAAGCGTAAATCTTGCAAGATTTCGGATTTGGACAACTCCTCTTTACAAAGACAATTCTCAGATCATTTAATTTTCTTAGGACCGATTCAGTCCAAATCTAACTTAAACCTATATCTTTTCAATAGGGATGAAAAACAATCAAAATTAGTTCCGACTAAGACAACCCAACCGTCCAAGTCAAAGTCCGAGTCCGACCCAGTACATATTGATCATACCTATTTTGTACACTACTTCTACTTCTTGTTCTTCTTCAACAATAAAAACTGAAGCTCACTTATCACATCACATGTTCCAACCAAACCTATCCATAGTTTAAAGTATCTGAAGAATTTATATTTTAAAAAATGATATTTTGTCCGCGGTTTGTAATTGCGGGCGTGACCGCCAGCTGACGTGACGGCCACCCCGTTGTCCCCCCCTCCCTCTCCCCTCTGCTTTTTTCTGACCCCATTCTAATTCGGAAGCCAATTGCCGGCCGCCACGTCGGCCGGCGGTCACGTCCGTAGTTACAAACCGCAAACAATGTAGCAGCTTCCTTATATTTAAGACACAAAAGTAAAATCCACCAACAGTTACAAAGGATTACGACTATTATGCATGACGCTAAATCACCGACACGCATCCATCAGTGACTTCCCAATGAATTTGGGACTCGAATATAAATCCCTTACAAAAAAAATGGTGTAATGAGAAGGGAACGTTGACAGAAGCTAGAGAACTGTCCTTTTAATTAAAGCTAAGACAACAACAAAAAATAAACAAATATTTAGAGAGAAACAAGAGGAGGGAGAGATTTTCTCTAAAGAGTACTTAGCTAGAAACAAGAGACTAGCTAATTAAACATGTAATATTAACTGGTAACATAAACTCTTAACATCTTGCTCTCACCAAGTTTGAGTCACATACATACCTATAGCTCCATTTTTTGCTGATCATTCCAACTTCTTCTTCTTCTTCTTCTTACTGCATGCTCCCACTGGGAAAGGACTGAGCGCCGGAAATGGTCGACTTGAGCTCCGGCTCCAACGATCCGATGTCGATTGCGACGTCGTGGTGCTGCTCTCTCTGCTGAGACATCCTAACCATGCTTCCGAGCCCGAGGAAGTCCCTTGTCAAGCCATCGGACCCTCCTCCCATGCTGCTCGCGCTCGACATGCTGCGCTGGAACTTGGCGGCTCCGACGTCGCCCATGCTACCGCCGAGGCCGGCATCGAACCCTCCGAAGCCGTTCTCCTGCGCCCCTCCGAATATGCCTGCGTTGCCGTTCGCGAGAGAGTTCATGAGGTCGTGGATATGAGCTTCGTTCTCTGCGTGCGATCTGAAGTTGCTCGGCTTCGCCGCGCTAGTGCTGGAAGAGCTCCCGAACCCTCTGAGCAACGAGCTGCCGCCACCTCCGCCGCTGGTGGTTGCGCCCATCTGGGCTGCCTTCTGGAGGAGAGCGGTGGCCGACATATGTGGCAGGCTGGTGGAGTCGTGGTTCTGTATCGAGCTGCCGTAGAGGGAGGACAGGCCTTGGTCGTTCATCATGAGGCTTGTCGAGAAGAGTGTGGCTGCAGCTTGCTCGTTGTTGAAGTGGTCCGGGAAGCTGCCGGCGTTGTTGCTGCTCGTGCTGCTCCCGTTGGAGAAGAAGCTCAGGTTGAACAAGTTCGCTGCAGCAGCGGCGGAGGGGTTGGCATTGGACTGTAGGTCAGGGAGCTGCATCAATCCTGCAGCATTGAAGGGCTTGGTCGAGAGCAGGGAGTGGTGCGACGTCTGCGTGTCGCCGTTGACGAAGTCCTGGTTCGAGCCACCACTGCCGAGGAAGAAGGGCGAGGAAGGAGGGCGGAAGGAGGTGCTGGATGGGCCGGAGAGGAGGTGGTCGAATTGCGATCCTCCATCTGCACCGAGCCGAAGGAGGTCCGCGGAGGAAGGGTGGAGAGAGGAGATCTGTGAGTTCACTTGGGACAGTCCCAGGCCCATGCCGCCGCCGTACAGGTGGCTGCCGAGCGAGGCGAGGCCTGGTGGGAGCCTCGCGCTCTCTTGAGCGAGGGCGTCGCAGAAGGCCCGGTGAGTGATGAAGCTGTCACGCCTGCATGGATCATGGAATTGTGTATATATAAAACTCGGTCAAATATCAATAAAAATCGAATCAAAGATTTTTTTTTTTTTTTTTGAGATGCCCAACTGTCCCGTGGCTCGATCCACTGATCATCCGCAGTCAAGTCAGGATTTTGTGCCTCTCCCTGTTAACCACAAGAATCACTCGAGTTCGGCAGAAAAAAGTTTTGCAGTAGCATGTATGTTCATTGAAATATCTGATACTTACTTCATATCAGGAGCATGTATGTTCACTGAAATGTGTAGGATGTTAATGAAATCATTGTGAAATGCTTATTTGTTACAAATTTGTATATATAGCTAACTGCATTGATTAAGTATTCTTTGAGTAAAAGCCTGAATAATTAACCACATTCTAATATAAGGAACTTGTAAAATTTATACTTAACGACTAAAGAAAGCATAAATATATATATATATATATATATATATATATATATATATATATATATATATATATATATATATATATATAAAATATAATATATATATATATAAAATCAATCATAGAATTAGAAGAATTAATAGCATGTCAACTTGTGAACAGTTTTGAATAGTCCATAAGCTCTAATAAAAGAAACAATGTAATCTATGAGATGAATCATGCACATTGCTACTAGCTAGCTAGTAACTTGTGAATTACAAAGCGAGTGGAAGAGGATATGGTAATATTTGTAACAATATGTAGTGTTTGATGTACAACTACTAAACCTTTATCATGTTATAACCTTAGATATGTGGCTAGAAACGATATGAAATCTGCATTGGTGATCCAATGTATACTTGAACTCTTTGAAGGAACACTAAGGCCTCGTTTGGTTCAAGGATTTACGGGACCAGGGAAGGAAAGTTGTTCCTTTTCTTTGTTTGGTAGCCACAAATTTGGGAATCAATTTTCTGACTAGAGGAAAAATGGGAGGGAATATGGTTCCACTCATGACCCTTGAGATTGATTTTCCCTCCTCCTTTTCCAACATTTATTGCAAATAATTATGACAAAACTAACCATGTGTTATTGCTTATTTTACCATTAACTCCTCGAATTTTCGGTCCCTTTGGATTTTCATAATGTCATTTTTATTTTAAAAGGTAAGGATATTATTTGAACATTGATATATTTTTGCTTTCCTTTCCGGCACTAACCAAATACTGGAAATGATATCAAATGGTCTTTCCTTGGTGGTTTTCTTGTTTTACCAAACAACGAAAAAAAAAATATGACAGAAATTCTACTCTCCCATTCCCATGGAAAGTACAAGAAAATCAATTTCTCTTCCGTGAACCAAACGAGGCCTAAAAGTAAATGAAGTGACCAACCAATGAAATTTATTACACTTACCAGTGAATTCTATTTCAAAAAATTATTTAGTAAATCGGACTCATCGTACATCTTGATTCTTCTTTACTTGATGACAAGGAGATAAGTGCATACAGTGGAAGTCTGAAACAATGGATAAATGTATGTAGTGACAGTTTGGAACAATATTTATTTTTTATTTTTATACTATCGAATGGAGAAGCATGAAGATGCAATATGTCGATTCACTGAATAATTTCCCATCTCACCCCAAAAAAAAAACAAGAGCAAAAGCTCAAAACCCACAGTAGCCAAAGCTAGGGCACACTGCCCAAAGAAAGCAAAACATGAAGTGAGAGAGAGAGGGGAAATTCCCTTCTCACCTCTTTCAATTTGAAAAGGGTCAGTCACTCCATGCAAGTCAAGCCTAATTCTGGTACCGGTACTTGCATTAATGCCACCTGGACTAGAGAACTCTTGCCACAAATGTGCAACACCAATCAATCCAGTAAGGAAATCAACACTCCCATCAATAGTCAATTCCAAACTCTATTCGAAAGGAATTCCTTTCAAACTCACATTCTTACATATATATTTAGTGAAGTTTGTTACAGAGAGAGAGAGAGAGAGAGAGAGAGAGAGAGAGAGAGAGAGGCTCTACTCCCTATGTCCTCTCTCACTCTTCAACCCTAACGTTTTCATGAAAATGTGGACCTGCACACATGTAGCCAACCCAGATGAGAACAAACCCTGACCAAGCTGGTTACATGACAACACGTGAAATGTAGAGAGAAACTGTAAGAAAGAGAAACTAGTTTGTAGAATGAAAAAAGTTGAGAGAGAGAGAGAGAGAGAGAGAGGGTGTAGTTTTCAGACTGTGCTGTACGTGCAGTATTTGTCCAGTACTCGTGCGAACCAACCTAGGGGACCGGAGAGGCCGGAGGACGGAGCAGGAGAGGAGATGGGGGAGGGACAGCGGAGCAAGAGGAGGGAAGGGAGACGGCGGCAGAGCAGGAGGAAGAGGAGAGAGACAGCGAAGTAGGAGGAGAGGAAAGGACGATGGCTTGCACGAGTACATGACTACAACACGAACCATACGTGTTTTTTGGTAGTTTTATAAGGAGTAATGCTATTCGTACATCCAAATTGTCTCTCCAATACATCTCTCTTTATGTTGCAGTTGACATGTCATGTTAAATAATATTATGTGTCATCTGACATGACCGATGACATGGCAAATTTTAATTTAGAAAGTTAATTATTCAATTTTGTCCATGTTAATTTAATGTTAATGTACGTCAGCTGCCATATAAGGAAGAATAATTTGAAAATACAATTTGAAGGGACAAATATGATTATTCTTTCTAAGAGAAAGCTGAAAGGCTTTTTATTACTAGAGAACTCAACTCCATGACCATGGCAGAACAATTCACGTGCAACCACTGGTCATTCTCACTTACTCACTTCCATTACTATCGACTGTGGGAATCCAGCAGTAACAGCCCTAACCCTAGGAAAAAGTAGAAGTTTCTGCCAAGAAAGGGATATATTTATCAATTACCACAAAACCCGAGAATTGATTGGAGTCACAGAATTTTATGTTGATAATGGAATGATGAGCAAATAATTGGAATGAAGAAAATACATTTTTTTTAAGAATTGATTGGAGTGACAGAATTTTACGTTCATAACGGAATGATGAGCAAATAATTGGAATCAAGAAAATAGTTTTTAAGTTTTTGTTGGGTACCTAGAGAAGAGCGTGCCGCAGTCGCACCGGTACTCGCGGGTGCCGCAGGTCTTGGAGTGGGCCTTCCAGTCCGACTGCACGGCGTAGCGCTTGGAGCACTTGTCGCACTTCCACTTCTTCTCGCCGTGCTTGCGGCAGAAGTGCTTCTTGATCCCGGTGAGGTCCCCGAGCGCCCGCGCGGGCTCATGGTGGACGCAGCTCGGCTCGGGGCAGAGGTACACCTTGCGCCGCACCTCCTTGGCGCTCTTCTGCTTCAGCTTCCACGGCAGGTTGTGGCCGCGCCGGTGCAGCTGCAGGTTCTGCTCGCGCTGGAACCCCTTGTTGCACACCTCGCAGACGAACCGGTTCGTCGCCATCAGCGTCCTCGGCGACAGGGCGATCACCTCCGCGTCCGGATCTGCTTGGTAGATCGCAACACAGTTCCATTTGCATGCAAAATCATTAGTCCATCGACCGACCGACCGGAAAATAATTGCTAGATGATGAAGAAGAAGAAGAGACACCCTATTCAATTAAATTATACGAATTTGAAGCAAAATAAATAGAAAGTAATGGATGTGAATTAGGAGTTCAAACACTTGCTTGGAGTTCCCGGGAGATTCCTCTTCTTCTTGGCAGGCGCCGCCTCCGCGGATTGAGGTGGAGCTGCGGGAGAAGACGGCGACGAAGTGGACTGCTGCTTGATCATCTGGTTGTGGTCCTCCTCCCTCATCATGCCGAAGAAGGTAGAAGCCGCTGCCATCGATCGGTCGACCGATAGATCCATCGGTCGGTCGGTCCTTGCCAAAAAAATTAACAACAAACTTCCTTTTTTCACTCAGTAGTAGGCTACTAAGTATAGTATCTCCCTCCCTCGCTCCTTCTTTGCTTCTCTACTTCTGACGAGACGGATGGATCACTGACAGATCGAAATCGTCGATTTTGCCTATCGCTCTCCTTGTATGAATCTAAGGGACAATAAGCAAAAGAACCAGCTGGAGAAGAAGAGATCGAGCATGCATGTTATGATGCTAACAGAACATGATGATGGGTCAGTATAGTGATCAACCAACTGAAGGACTCCTATAGATTGACAAAAGAACAAAGAGATTTGGAAATCCAAACATAGAGTTGCACTCAGAAGAAGAAGAAGAAGAAGAAGAAGAAGAAGAAGAGAATACTAAAATATATAGGTATAGGAAAAAAAAAAACAAAGAACCTCTAGCTTTCTTCTTCCTCTTTCTTCCTAATTCCAACCGTTTCTTCTTCCTCTTCTAAGAATTGACATCTTTCATTTCCTTATCATCCATCTCTCTCTCTCTCTCTCTCTCTCTCTCTCTCTCTCTCACTCCTTGAGCCACAAATAAAAATACCAACAAGAGCTTATAATTCTAGGGGGGTGGGGGCAAAGCGTGTCGTCAAGCCGCGAGGGCTCGGGTCCACCGAGCTGTAGGCCTTAACCTCTCCCACTCCTCTGCATATGGACAATCCCTTCCTTCGTCATCTCTCTCTCTCTCTCTCTCTCTCTCTCTCTCTCTATATATATATATATATATATATATATATATATATATATATATTAGTGTAGTAGAAAAGCCAGCAGCTTATTTACTTGTATACTACTCCTATATACTCCTCTTCCAACTCCGATTAGTGGCGCTAATTGGTTCTAAAATGTTCCATTTCTACGTCAAAATTCTTGTCGTTGCACCAAAACTCTAGATTTTATGGTCGGAGTTTAGCTAGCTAGTGAAACTTAATTTTCGGGGTTGCATGTTAGTCTCCCGTCACTACACCAAAATTCTAGAATTGTTGTCCAATCTTGTTCCAACACCCAAATAACATGAAGAGATTTTTCTGGGATTCGGAGCTTGCAACATCCAAACGAAAAATTATTCAGTGAGTCTCACCGTGAACCTTGATTTTTCTCCGCTTATGGTATGGAGATTTGAGGATGGGGAGGAGAATATAATCAAGGCCACCGCGTGCACTCATTCATCGAGTCGAGAGAGGATTGAAACTCATGGTGAGTCCAGCTCACTGAACAATTTCGCCGTCCAAACCTTCGGGATTTAAACAAAAATGCTATTTGACTCCCAAAAAAATTAGATGATACCATCTTCTATTATGTGACAGATGACATAGTTGCTGACATGGCAGTTGACATGGCAAAATTTAACAATAAAATTAATATTAAATTAAAATTAATAGTAAATTAACATTAAATTAACATGATAATTAACATTAAAATTAACCTTAACATTAAAAATAACATTAACATTAATATTAATATTAAAATTTAAATTTAAATTAAAATTAATGTTAATATTAATATTAATATTAACATTAAAATTAAAATTAACATTAAAATTAACATTAACATTAAAGAAATTTGGGTAATTAATTTTTTGGGTTAAAATTTGACATGTTAGTTGTTATATCATCTGTCATGTCAGATGCCACATAATGGAAGATGGCATCACCCAAATATTTTGGGAGCCAAGTAGCATAATTGGGATTTAAATGCCAAGTCTTATTGTTGGGCCAAGCGTGTTCCGAGGCTTGGCTGGTGACCCCTGTTTTGTCGCAAAGGTTTATATATAGTTGTCTACAACTATCTGAGCGTCGAGGAGTCTTGCCCTCATGACAAAAGTGCTAGCGTCCATGGAACCTTATTCACCCCCTGCTCATTAAATTCTTGTTGCCTTCTCACCGAGTTTTCTGTTCTTTTGCTGGTTATA
Organism: Iris pallida; assembly: GCA_029216955.1. Classification (NCBI taxonomy): domain Eukaryota; kingdom Viridiplantae; phylum Streptophyta; class Magnoliopsida; order Asparagales; family Iridaceae; genus Iris; species Iris pallida. The sequence continues at coordinate 2,023,404 of JANAVB010009598.1, forward strand.
CCTTTTGTTTTCTTCTTCTTCTTTAGCTCCACCGCTATCTACAATTTTCAAGTTTGTGCCTGAACGTGGTCGAGCTTCTTTCCTCCTCCTTGAACTTTTTCTCTCCGCCTCGAACAAAACGGCTCCCACTGGCAGCGAACATAATCGAGAAAGGGTTAAGTTAGGCGGCTATCTCGTTTAAGTATTCACTTTTCCTCCCCAATGGGAAAGAAAATTAGGACAGGATTCACATTCCCACCTTTTAAGTATTCACTTTTATTTGCAATTTTGATGGCATTTTCAAACACCGGAAAAAAGAAATCGATAAAAATTATAATTTTCCAAAGGAAATCAAATATCAAGGAATTAATTTCCTTTCCTTTCCGTGAACCAAACGAGGCCTGAGAAAGTGGATAGTGCAAATTACAGATCCAATGACTGTTATTTCGATGATGGTTAATACCGATGATTCCAATCCTCCTCATTATACTAATATATAATCCAAATAGTTCCTATTATTATTATTTTTGGTGTAACACTTTTCTTAATTACTTTAAAATATAATTATCTAGGGATAGAAAGCTCATCTATCATTTACGGCGAAGAAGAATTCTCGTTCGATTATATCTTAACCGGTTGATTGAGATTAAATCCAACCAATTATAATTTTTAATATTTTAAATCAAATCAAATCCAATTTAATCCATAAGTTAAAATCAGTGTAAGAGAATTTTAACTAAAGGATGTTTGAATTTTGTTTGAAATCTATAAATTTTACCTATAAGATTAGATCATAGTTAGATAATTATCAGTTAATAGCAATCCATTTTGTTCCCTCCTACATAAGAATTCTGAGTCAAAATTTACAAAATAAAAAATTATATCTAATCCGAATTTATTTTATAACATGAATATAATATACTTATCTATAACTTATCGTTAAAACTTCGTTAAAATTAATCAAATTTGATTAAAAAATAGGATTAATTGACTATGATCTAATATCAAATTAAATAATAACATAATTTTATGTCACTATTAAATTAATATAAACATGGAGTCTATTTGTTTGTTTCTTTTTCTTTGTGCCTCTATTCTTCTTTCATTATAAATTACATATGCAACATGTGTGCTCCGATGCGTGTGCTCCGATCACCCATGTGTCTGTGCGAAAGATTGTATTTTCGTGACTTGAACATGCATCCTACAAATGCAAGCAACAGATCTTACCATCATGCTATACTTCCCAATGAAGTAATGAAAGTCGAAGGGTCTAAAAAAAGGTAGATTTAGACTTGGCCACATTCGGTGGGTCGGGCTCACCATGTGATAGTGGCAAGCCATGAGCCCCCTTTAATAGTATAATGACACATATTTTCTCTTTTCTTCCTCTAATTTAGTCTTACGTAAAATTCACCACGTGGAAGTGGTGTGTCATTATACTATTGGAGGGGGCTCAGGGCTCACCACTGCCACGTAGTGAGCCCGACCAACTGAATAATTTCTAACTTGTCAAATCCTAGCTAGTTTCGTCATGCACACTGGATAAATCTGATCTGGTTTGTTCTGTACTAGGACTATACATTCATTCATGGCTAATCACTACACTAGAATTCCAATGCTTATAGCCAAGAATTTTTGGTCCTTGTAGACTGATTTTCCAACGTGGTTGATGATTTATGGCTAATACCAAATAACGGACACCCTTTTTTTTTTTTTCTATCTACTACCATCATTATCTTGTTTCCTCTCTATATATTCTTAACAAAAGTAGTCTAGAGAAATTCTATTCGGCTACAATATTTTCTCTCTCTTCCATTTTTATAACACACTATTAGTAGGATTGTTCGAAAAAGTACGAGGATTTAATAAAAAAGGCTTGTGCGGCCACGATAATCAAAATTTGATCGGTTGGTTCTTGGTACCACCACCAATATATCTTATTCCTTATTCTTGTTATTTATTATTCATCTACGAATTCTTATTCCAAATTTTTTGGAAGAAGGAAACCTCGAATCAGATAATATACAGATTGTCCATAATGTAAATTTAGATAAACAGTTGTTGTCAAATAATGACAAAGAAATTCTGGGAGAGAGAGAGAGAGAGAGAGAGAGAGAGAGAGAGAGAGAGAGAGAGGAGAGGAGAGGGGAGATGGAGAGAGAGAGAGATTAACTGAGAGAATAATATTAGTTTGTACCTCTGTATGGATTTTCATACACTTTATTTATATTAGCCATTAGGCTTACAAAATATTAGAATGAGATCTTAAAATATCATAAAGAGATCGAGATACCTCTAGCTTTAGTTCGCACAATCAACTAACAATTGTAAACTAACTGCAACACTTCCCCAATTGAGTGTTTACAACTCAAGAACTACTCCATATCAGCCTTCAGGTAATTGATGTAGTTGTCATTTCTGACCCTTGATAGGAACGCGAGTTTGTAGGGAAGTAAAACATAAATGTGATTCACTAAAATCTTTATCAAAAAATTGTTAGAAAAACTGTAATTGAAGAAAAATTAAGTCAATGTAGATATGTCTATAGGGCATAAAATGTCTAGATGTATGACCATCCAATGTGGATGTCTCGTTAAAATATTCTTAGGAAACAAAAAATCCAATGGAAAAAAGGTTCCTAAGTTAAGAGAAAAATAGCATATTAAGTTCAAGCAAGTATACTGGGGATACTTCCCGTGATTTTGATACTTTTTATTAAATAAATTACATGCATTGTAAATTAGATAATTTATGCAAGCCAATTCCTTGAACAAACTTCTTAAGAGTGGATTTCAGTAAGGACTTTGTACACAAGTCGACAAGGTTGTCATGGAATTATATCTTCTTGACTTCAATCTTCTGATGCGCTTGTTGTGATGGAAGAAGAAATAGAACTTTGATGCAATATGCTTGGTGTTGTCTCTTTTAATTTGGCCTTTCTTTATTTGACAATAGAAGCAACGTTATCTTCATAGATCGTCGTCAAGGTGTCATTTATGGGGGAAGGTCCTCTCATAGTCCAAATATGCTCGATAACATCTCGCAATCATACACATTCTCGAGTAAAGTCATGATGTGTGACCTAGGCATGATTTAAAGAAGTGGTGACCAGAGCTTATTTTGTAGACTTCCAATATATTATGATATACCTAATGTTAAAGACATAACGACTTTGGAATTATGCATTGTATGGGTCAGATAAATAATCAGCATCAACATAATCAACAAGGCATATACTATTCTAAGGATCAGTGCCACGTTTCAGTTTTGTGGAACCAAAAGTCACCAATGGGTATGATACAGTACAAGTCTAAATTGTACATGTACAAGGAAGAAACAAATACGGATGATAATATATCTCAGAATCAAAGTCATTATAGAAAAAATAAATAGAAAAGTTGTTAGACAAATGGTATATAAAAATATTTTTTATTAATAATTTGCAGTGGAATTATAACAACGCTTAGGCCAAAGAATAACTCGACTTTAATAATGGATCTTATTACAAAACGATGCTACATAGCTTACAACTCTCAAACATAGTACATTCAATAATGTTTCATACATTATATCCTTTATAAACAAAAGATAACATTCTACTAGAAGAACAACTCTAAGTTGTCGAACGAGCTCAAATATCTCAGAACATGGAGTAGGGGGTCAACACATTGAAGAATGCGCTGGTGAGCGGTCTCAACCAACTTACCCAAACCAACACATTAATCATGTGAGAACAAGTAAAATTATTGTGTGGTCTCTCGGTTAATAATTCATAAACACATATACATAGAAATATAAATGTGTCACTGACATTAGTGAGTCTCACCCAAGACTATCATTCTTTACTACAAACAAGGATTTATATTCATAATTATAAATGTTACGAGTCCATCCCTGCATCAATTGTTAGGCCTTCAAGATATTTATCATTAGCATACAACCTAACTATATGACTGTCATTGGTAAATCCAACACCATAAAGGACTATACATGGTATTGCGATGCACCCTTCCACTCCGGGTAGCTATTCCTACTGAATATCTCGTAGTACCTTATGAGTGAAGCACGTTCCACATAATTTTTTATAAGACTGATACGATCCCGGTTTCCTGGATATCATTCGAAGAAAGCCAAATATTTTGTGCACAAGTTATCTATGAACATGTATGCATATACTACTTAGATATTAAAAACTTATACAATAATTCATTCTCATGATAATCTCAATTTTCATTCAATGTTATTCCGATTGGCGACATATTGGTCATAAATCTTTTTAACTATTCTGTAGTACCAAACCACATCTATATCACTTCCTATATGAAACTTACTACATTAGTCTCGTGCATAGATGTACTTAACAGTTTACGATTCAATAATCCAATCCTTAGCCTCACAACATGCAATATTTTATATTTCTATATAGCAAGTTTACAATAATCAGATTACTCAATTTTATCTTGGTTCTTTTTTACTTAGCATTAACAATCTTATGGAATATAACAACAAAGACTAAGAAATGCTATTTTTATTAAGGTGTGAAGGTAAAAGAAAGCAAGATAAAAACACTCACTATTTTATGAATTGTCTTTCCATTCCGATCATACGAATCTCTAAAAGATTTTTTCCACATGAATCCAACTCCAACTACGCCCTTCGAGCCAACAAGTCATCATGATGCACTACACGGAGTAGGACATTACATAATACATCACTCAAAAAAAAATTCGTTCTTGAAACTTAAAAGAAGATACTCCTCCCTCAACATCAATTGCCTAATGAAGAAAACTCCTTATGCATATCTGATTCAATCTTCCATGACAATTCCATAACTGGATGATAGCCAAAACACTCGATCACATCCCAAAACATTTATGAAATATTTTATATTTTCTGATCAATATTTGAGAAAATCTTTTAGCACATAACAAATATACATGAAGCAACTCTCTTCTCTTATGCCTATGCCTACTCTTTCAATCCATATCCGCACAAAGATACTCAAGCAGATGAAATCAATGAACTCCACGAAGTCTCTTCCTTCTTGTCTAACTTTGAATGTCTTATGCAAATTTATAGCTAACTCTAGCATAACTTTTATCCTTTCTCAATAAATACAAGCCCACTCACGTCTTAGCCAAATCCATCGAATAACTTATATCACAAGATTTTATACATTATTTTCAAACTTTATCGACATTCTTTGCCTCCATCAAACCATACTTCTAAAACACACTAGGCGAGCTGTCACTATCGAACCTATGCTGCATACACAAGCATCGAGTAAACAACTAAAGACTAAGACGTGTTGGTGTTTTTGCCTTTGGACTAGAAAAGATAGTCCCACATCGGCTACACCAAATGGTGAGTATCTCAATATAGTGCATTGCTTGTGTTGAGGTGTGCACATGAGGTGTAGTGGGGCACAAGTTTGTGCCATGTGGGAGTATTTTCCTAGAAGGAAAAAGGATTAAATCCAACAAGGATGCAAGTTAATTTTTGTTATGCGGACTCGGACACGGACTCCAGGATGTCTCGTGCATGAACGGGAGTGTTCGGGGGGTAGGCGTGGACTGGCACACTTCTATGCTGATTGTGGGATGATCTAAAATATCAAACTCTATTTTTGAGTATTGGTATTTTAGTCCCACATCGGATAGGAGAAGAGGAGAAGTCTCAACTCTACTCTATAAATAGAGCCCCTTCGCCTCCTTTGAAAGATGCACCAAGAAGAGAGTTAAGGGAGTCTGTAAAGTCTAGGAAGCCCGTTCAAGTCTCAAATTTTGACTTACGAGCGTTCCAGAAGTTCTTCGTGAACTTGCTGGTTCCTGGAAGCAGATCGTGGTGGGGCAAATCTTGCTTTGAGCAACGGTGATCTTAATCACCCCATCAAGAACCTTTCTTCTTCTTATTCTTTCTTTTTTTTTCTTTCTTCTCCTTCATCTGAGTTGTAACTCAGTTCTGTCCGTCTACAACTGCGATTGCAAGGAAGAACATGAGATTTATTTTCTGAACTCAGTTCTGTCCGTTAGCAACTGCGATTGCGAGGAAGAACGTGAGATTTACTTTCTGATTATTGATGCTTTTGTAATCAGATTTATATTATAGTGTTCCTCTTGGATCTCGAAAATAATCAGAAGGTGAACGTTTGTTGAACCTCTGATCTCGACATCGAGTCTACCATCTTTGATCAAGCCCCGGGATTAATAATCTCAAAGCAAGATCCCTGTAGATGGAGAACTCTCGTGCTTCTCTCATCGATACCAGCTTTAACAAGTTGGAAAAAATTCGACGGAGAATATTTACAAATCTGGAAAAGGAAGGCCACCCTTAATCTTCAACTCGTGGACGTAGACCATGTATTGATTGAGGATGAACCGACGATTCCAGAAGGAGGAACTGCCGATGTTATTGCTGCTGCACTCGTCAAGCAGAGCAAATGGAAGAGAAAAAACAGCATCTGTAAACTGCTGATTCTCAATTCTATGGAAGACTCTCTGACAGAGTCATATTCCAAGAAGGAGAATGTCAAAAAGATCTGGGATTCTTTGGGTAAGCTATATGAAGATGATGAGAACAGGTCCAAAATCTTCATCGTCGAGAAGTACCACAAGTGGCTCTTCGAAGACGAAATGACGATGCTACCTCAAGTAAAGGAATTCCTGAAGTTGCGCCAGAAGTTAGATGACGAGAAGATGCCCCTCATCGACAAGTTTGTCGTTGGAGGAATAGTCTCGAAACTTCCTGCTGGTTGGAGCAACTTCTATGCTAGAATGCATTGGAAGAAGCTGGACATTAGCTTAGAAGATCTTCTACAAGAGATCCATGTTGAGGACGAAATACAATCTCAACAGAAGATGGACTCTCTGTCCAAACAATTGGCTAAGGCCAACTTGGTGCAGACAAGAGAGTTCAAGAGGAAGCAGGTGGCTTCTCATCACAAGAAGAAGGACTCCACTAATCTAAAAGTGAACGATCCTTCGTTCAAGCAACAGAAGTCCAAGTCCTACGTGACTTGCTTCAGCTGTGACAAGAATGGCCACTACATGAGTGAATACAAATCCAAGTCCAAACCAAAATAGCAGGTATAGCTAAACTTGGTTATTTTGATTACTTAACTTGGTTGCTAGTGTTGCACATGTTGAGTTATCTAGCGTGGTAGCTGACTAGTGGTCTGACACTAGTGCATCTGACCACGTGTGCTCTCAAAGGAGTTGTTCACCAAGGACGAGCCATGTTATGACGAAGGTCTCGATGACAAACATATATCTAGCAGAAGTTCTGAAGATCGAGACAGTGGTTATTAACCACTGACAAGGACACTGGAATGCGTGTTGCACGTACCAGAGCTTTTTTGGCGATCTGATCTCAGAAAGTCTGTTATCTGATACAGACTTGAAAGATGGACATTCGTACTAGCCAGATGGTAATTTTTTGGCGAGGAACATGCTTCAAAAAGATGTTCGGTGCTGAAAGAATGTTCGAACTTCTGCTGATGGCGATGAAGTTACTTCATCGAGTGGACTGAGAGTTGTTCTATGACAGAAGCAGACTCAAGATGTCCTACCGGGACCTTATCTTCGGAATATGGGGGTAAGAAGGTGGAGGAGTTTAAGGTCTGTGCAGATACAAGACAGTTGGGAAGCTGCTCAGACGATTGAACTAAAGTACTGATTATCTGGAGTTAGTACACTCAGATATCTGTGACTTTTATCAATTCTCCACAGAGGCCGGTTCGAAGTGTTTCTCGAAGTGCACGTTCGCATGACTTCTCAAGTAGAAGGATGTAGCAATCGAGTAGTTCAGAGACTTCAGGGCTGAAGCTGAACGTTTAACCGATCTACAACTCAAGAGGCTAAGAAGTGATCGTGGCAGAGAGTATCAGTCTCATGAATTCACATTGTTCAGCAAAGAACATGGAATCATAAACGAGACTGCTGCTCCGTATTCTCCTCAATCTAACAGAGTAGCGGAGAGAAAGAATAGAACGTTGATAGAAATGATGAACTCAATGCTGCTAACTGTGGGTCTTCCTAAATGCTACTGGGAAGAAGCTGCATTGACGGTAACTTTTATTATAAATAGAGTGCCGTATGCAACTTCGGACGTAACTCCTCATGAACTCTGGTTCAAAGTCAGACCTAACTTGAATATCAATCGAGTGTGGGGGTGTCAGGCCTATGTGAAGCTCCCAGATATGAAGATTCAAAAGCTGGGAACAAGGACTACGAAGACGATCTTCTTGGGGTATGCCGAGAAGAGTGATGCTCGAAGATTTCTTGATATTAAGTCAAATCATATCATCGAATCTTGCGATGTTGAATATTTTAAAGACAAGTTTGTAAGGCACAAGAATATTGTTCTAACGGACATTCCGGAGTGTCACTCACACTTTTCCCAGTTAGGGGTAAAATGGTAATTTTCCCTTTTATAATATTTTTGGGAATTTTATTTCATACATATTATTATTTAATTATTATAGGAGTCGGGTTCGAATTTTATCGCATTTCGAGTTAATTCGGGACCCCGGTGAATTTCGACTTGAGCTGTAATTAGCATGTTAGCTAACCATGGCCCACCACACTAAACTTTAGGGTTTAAGAGTTTGGACTAGTCCCCCATGAGTAATTTTGTTTAATTATGATTTTATTTTTATTTTTAGCAACTTCCTAAACCTATTTTTGGATTTAATTTGCATTAGGCTCAGGGAGGGGCAAACTTGTAAATACAAGTGCCCCTACCCCTTGGCACCATGGCCGGCCACCTATAGGGCTACCCCCTCCACCTCTTTTACTTCCTCACTAAGTTTCTTCTTCTTCTCCATTACTCTCTTCCAACTCCTTCTTCTTCCTTTTCAAATCCACTTTTAGGTATGATTTTTAAACCCTTTTAAATTCCTCCTTTTGCATTATTCCTTCACATAAATGATAGAGGGGATCATTCTCTACAAGTTGACCATAGCCTTTGTAGGTTCCCTTAAAATATAGGTTAAGGATTTATTATGGTTTAATTCTTTTTGAGAGTGGTATATATATATATATATATATATATATATATATATATATATATATATATATATATATATACATTTGTGCATGTTTGGGTGTTTTTATATAGGTATGTATATATATATTGTATATGTATGTATCAATACTCGGAGTTGTGCTTTAGAACTTATAGTTGTGCATTAGAGCCTTAGAGTTATGCTTTAGAACTTATAGTTGTGCATTAGAGCCTTAGAGTTGTGCACGAGAGCCTTATAGTTGTGCATGAATGCCTTAGAAGTGTGCAGAATGCTATTCAGGAAAAACTGTGCAGTAGAGCCTTAAAGGTGAGCAGAAGTGCCTTAAAGGTGAGCATGAGAGCCTTAAAGGTGTGCAGGTTGTCCCAGTGTGCTAAAATCCGAGAAATTGAGTATTTTGTGTGTCTGTGCTTTATGTGCGTGTGTAAGGGAAATTGGAGAGTGTGTGTGTGTTTATATATAGATAGATACATAGTTAAGAATTAGAAGAAGTTTAAGAATTAGAAGAAGTTAGAAGAATAGGAAGAAGGCTAGAATAGGAAATAGAGAAAAATCGAGTTAGAGGGCGAAACGGAGCTCGGAGTATCGGAATGAGTTGAAACTTGGCGTGGGGCAAGAATACGTGATTTAGATTTTGCGGGTAGGCTCTCGAGTGGAAATCGGGGTTGTAGGGCGCCGGTATCGTGCCGTACCATTGCGTATCTTGAAATATTCAAGATATCGACAATGGGCCGTATCGTGGACTAGATGTCCACTTTACTTAGGTATCTTGGTAGGTAATATATGTATAGGCTAGTACCTTACTACCCTAGGGAGCTCGGGTCAAAATACCAAGCGTAGGTCGGCTAACTTGATAGTTGCCTAAGCTAGAATTTTACCCTTTTTAAGGGCAAAATAGCATATTGGCCTACGGCCAAGATATGAGTTTCTAAGTCCAAGATGGACTTGGATGTGGGTTGTAGAGGTTGATAATAGTTAGAAATAGTCGCCTAGACCTAGTCTTGACCCCGGTTGACCATGGTTGACTTTTTAGACAAAAAGTCAACTATGGGTCAACACTTTACCCAATTTAGTCCCAAATTTCTTGAGACTTGTGTAGTTGACCAAAAGTCAACTATTAGTCACCATTGACCTAGGTTTGACCTAGAGATGACCAGAGTTGACCAGGGTTGACCAGTTGACCAAAAGTCAACTGTAGGCCAACTCTTGACCCCGTTTGACTTTCTTCGACTTGTTTTGACCCGTGATGCCTGGTATGACCTAGGATTGACTTGGGTTGGCTTAGATTGACTTGATATAACTTGATTTGACCTAGATTGACTTGACAGGACTTAGTATGACTCAGTGAGACCTAGTTTGACCTAGATTGCATATCATTCATTGTGAATCATTCCTAAACTTGTTTAAACCTAAATTAACTTACAGTATTTCATATTTAGGTCTTCTAATCTCTACTCTGAGTATTGATATATCCTACAGCAAGCGAGTACATTTACTGATAGTTTTTATTGTCTTGATATCTACTATATCTGATTCAGTTGTAGTGTCTTACTTGATTCTCGACACGATAGTTCACGGACTAGTATTATCGAATTCTGGTCATAAGATGTCATTCCTGGATTTATTGGAATACTGGTACTTGCTTGGTCTTGATTCTTGTACTTGTATTGACGCCGATTCCTGAAGAGGAATTGCTTCCCTCTTAGGGAATCCCGCGTCATGACCTGCTATGTCCGGATCCGTATACTATTCAGGGATGGAGGAATTATTAGGGGTTATGTGATCAAAGCCCCATGTCCTTATTTTGCTAGCGCCACCCTCACATCACGTAGGGTACAGCAGACACCCCTTGCCGAGTTATCCAGGTTGGCCGGCATGACCCTTGCCAGAGATTTTCCTGTGATTGTCGGGCCAAGTGGATAACCCTACCCTGGCTCCCTAGCCGATCACATTTTGCTCTAATAATTCAAATCACATTTTACATTTATTGTCGTATCTTATATTCCAGTTCAGTTTTACTTTCTGTACTTCTCACCATGCTATGATTTTATTTACTCACATGCTCTACCTGCCTTTATACTGTACCATGATTTGAGACTAAGTCCTGTTTGAAAGAAGGGTTACAACCCCAGTTCTTGTTTGGTTTAAGGGGTGTAACTCGGCTTTCGAATGGTTCCCAAGTCTTTATATATCTTTGTCTTGTATTTTATTATACTGTCTCTTATAGTATTTGTCAATTCACATGGAACTGCTGTTAGTGTTTGTACTTGCTCATTTTCCTGACAGGATACCCTTATGATATATTACAGATGACTCTGAGGTGGACTGCTCGACCTATTATGGGCTCGAGTTAGATGGAGTAGCCTTGGATTGTGGCCTTATAGTAGAGCCACTAGATTTTGAACTTCCAGAGTAGTGTAGGTTAGCTAGGTTCACTGGACTGCGATCCAGCTAGCTTATCAGACTGTAGTTTCTATATTCTATCATTTTTGTGGTGGCCCACGCAGGTCCAGTGTCGCAATTAGTGCGATCTCGTAATGGTGCTCGACTTAGAGTGCTAATTACGAGCCTGCGATTAGGACAGAGGATCTAGGATATGATAGGAGTTACTCAATCATATTTTAGGAAAATTCTGATCTTTTGATTACCATGACAATTCTTCTTGCATTTGAATTCAATTGTCCTCCTTTGATAATATCTTATCTTGTGCCATATTGATCTCTTGGTTTCAATTTGTCTCCAGGATGACGAAGACGCACCCGCAGGCCACTGGATCGAGTAGCTTGCCTGAGAGATCTGATCAGGCAGAGGAGGAGGTTTACGAGACTGCCCCCAGTGATTCTACTATTCCGGAGACCCAGGCAGTTGCACAGGGAGGTCTACCACCTCCACCCCAGAGGGTTACGGCCGTTGTTCCAGAGATACTGCCGCCACCACCACCGATATCGACGGATACACATCATTTATTCCTTCTCCTTCAGCAGATGATGGAGACACAGCGGGCCCAGGCAGAGGCATCGCAGCGCCAGTCGGAGGTGTCACACCGTCAAATCGAGATGCTGAGGCAGAGTATGGAGAACTCGTATCAGCTTGCACTGGCAACAGTGGAGAGAGTGGCACCGGGTACGGTACAGGGCCCTACTGACCAGCAGCCGTACCAGCAGTAGTCCAGGTCGGGGACAGTGTTAGACTTTAGGAAGATGAGCTCCAGGGACTTCACGGGCACGGAGGTTATCCTTTATGCAGACGACTGGCTAGAGGATGTGCAGCAGAGCATGGAGCTGGCAGAGCTTCCTAGAGTACTTTGGGTTTCGGCCGCAGCCAACCGATTCTTCGACATTGTGCTGACATGGTACCGCACGGATCCTCGTGCGTCGGTGAGAGGGCTGACTTGGGAGAACTTCCGGAGGCTCTTCAAGGAGAAGTTCTTCCCGGACGTGGCTCTTACAGCATTGGAGGGCCAGTTCGTGGGTCTAGTGCAGGGGAACTCGTCGGTGGACGAGTATACAGCTGAGTTCTTCCGCCTTAGCAGGTTTGCTTCCGATATGTTCCAAGATGAGGGGCAGAAGGCTCGTAAGTTCCGCAGGGGACTTATTCATGCAGTGCGCACCCGCACCTCGGGTCACCGTGACGCGACGTTCGATCAGATATTGATGGACGCACAGATTGCAGAGGAGGACTTCGGCCTCAAGCCGAAGAGGAACGGAGATACTATGGGGGCGAGTTCCAGTACGGGACCGGCCAAACATCCCCATATTCAGCATCAGCAGAAGCCATTTCAGCAGCAGCTTCTGTTACAGATTCAGCAGGCACCAGCGCGTGCCCAGCAGCACCAGGGACAGGGCCAGAGACCGGCTACTCGGTACAGCTTCTGCGGGAAGCCAGGGCACAATAGAGAGGCTTGTAGGAAGAGGTTGGGCGTCTGTCTATACTGCGGGGCGCCTGACCACCAGCTGAGGGATTGCCACGCTAGTGGAATCCGAAGAGACCAGGACAGAGTACAGCAGGCTAGAGGAGGCCAGCAGGGGCGTGCTTTCGCCATGACAGTTGAGCCCACTCAGGCAGTAGCAGAGCAAATAGCAGGTTCCGATATTTCGAATCTCCTTTCTGTATTTGCCTTCTTATAAACTGTCTTGAAATTTGATTCTATCTGTTCTTTGATCGTTGGATGAAAATTTTTCTTGTGATGTGATTTCCTTCTAAGATAAGTCGTATAGGCTAGGTCGCCTCGATTATGAGATTTTAGAATACTCTAGGGTCATGCTAGCAGGCATATTGAGGACATATAGTCGGATTATGGTCGTATTTCTCAGGTGTAGAAATTTAAGGTTTTTGCTGCCAAGCATGCGGTAATGCAAAAATTTTAAATACCATAATTCTAGATGTATGTACCGTAGTTGAGGACTCTGTGATTATCGTAGCCTTGCTCACTGGTATGACAGAGATTCTGAGTATCATGATGATTGGACAGACGCATACGATTATCGATTTGCATGATTTTTGTGTTTACTTGTTTTAATTTTTGAGGAGGATTCTTTTAAGGTGGATAGACTTATAGTAGCCAGTTTCTATTTGAGAGTAATTTTAAATTTTATAATTTTAGTCATTTAATTCATGCTTTGATTTTTGAGATTTTAATCATTTAAATTTTAAGCCATGACTTGTGATTTTGATATTTTACTATTGTTTGGTTTTAATTTCGAGGACGAAATTTTTTTTAAGGTGGATAGACTTGTCACTCTCACTTTTCCCAGTTAGGGGTAAAATAGTAATTTTCCCTTTTATAATATTTTTAGGAATTTTATTTCATGAATATTATTATTTAATTATTATAGGAGTCGGGTTCGAATTTTATTGCATTCCGAGTTAATCCGGGACCCCGGTGAATTTCGACTTGAGCTGTAATTAGCATGTTAGCTAACCATGACCCACCACACTAAACTTTAGGGTTTAAGAGTTTGGACTAGTCCTCCATGAGTAATTTAGTTTAATTATGATTTTTATTTATTTTTAGCAACTTTCTAAACCTATTTTTGGATTTAATTTGCATTAGGCTTAGGGAGGGGCAAACTTGTAAATACAAGTGCCCCTACCCCTTGGCACCATGGCCGGCCACCTATAGGGCTACCCCCTCCACCTCTTTTACTTCCTCACTAAGTTTCTTCTTCTTCTCCATTACTTTCTTCCAACTCCTTCTTCTTCCTTTTCAAATCTACTTTTAGGTATGATTTTTAAACCCTTTTAAATTCCTCCTTTTGCATTATTCCTTCACATAAATGATAGAGGGGATCATTCTCTACAAGTTGACCATAGCCTTTGTAGGTTCCCTTAAAATATAGGTTAAGGATTTATTATGGTTTAATTCTTTTTGAGAGTGGTGTATATATATATATATATATATATATATATATATATATATATATATATATATATATATATATATATATATATATTTTGGGTGTTTTTATATAGGTATGTATATATATATATATATATATATATATATATATATATATATATATATATATATATATAAAAAATATATATATATATATATATATATATATATATATATATATATATATTGTATATGTATGTATCAATACTCGGAGTTGTGCTTTAGAACTTATAGTTGTGCATTAGAGCCTTAGAGTTGCGCTTTAGAACTTATAGTTGTGCATTAGAGCCTTAGAGTTGTGCACGAGAGCCTTATAGTTGTGCAGGAATGCCTTAGAAGTGTGCAGAATGCTATTCAGAAAAAACTATGCAGTAGAGCCTTAAAGGTGAGCAGAAGTGCCTTAAAGGTGAGCAGAAGTGCCTTAAAGGTGAGCATGAGAGCCTTAAAGGTGTGCAGGTTGTCCCAGTGTGCTAAAATCCGAGAAATTGAGTATTTTGTGTGTTTGTGCTTTATGTGCGTGTGTAAGGGAAATTGGAGAGTATGTGTGTGTTTATATATAGATAGATACATAGTTAAGAATTAGAAGAAGTTTAAGAATTAGAAGAAGTTAGAAGAATAGGAAGAAGGCTAGAATAGAAAATAGAGGAAAATCGAGTTAGAGGGCGAAACGGAGCTCGGTGTATCAGAATGAGTTAAAACTTGGCGTGGGGCAAGAATACGTGATTTAGATTTTGCGAGTAGGCTCCCGAGTGGAAATCGGGGTTGTAGGGCGCCGGTATCGCGCCGTACCATTGCGTATCTTGAAATATTCAAGATATCGACAATGGATCGTATCGTGGACTAGATGTCCACTTTACTTAGGTATCTTGGTAGGTAATATATGTATAGGCTAGTACCTTACTACCCTAGGGAGCTCGGGTCAAAATACCAAGCGTAGGTAGGCTAACTTGATAGTTGCCTAAGCTAGAATTTTACCCTTTTTAAGGGCAAAATAGCATATTGGCCTACGGCCAAGATATGAGTTTCTAAGTCCAAGATGGACTTGGATATGGGTTGTAGAGGTTGGTAATAGTTAGAAATAGTCGCCTAGACCTAGTCTTGACCCCGGTTAACCACGGTTGACTTTTTAGACAAAAAGTCAACTATGGGTCAACACTTTACCCAATTTAGTCCCAAATTCCTTTAGACTTGTGTAGTTGACCAAAAGTCAACTATTAGTCACCATTGACCTAGGTTTGACCTAGAGTTGACCAGAGTTGACCAGGGTTGACCAGTTGACCAAAAGTCAACTGTAGGCCAACTCTTGACCCCGTTTGACTTTCTTCGACTTGTTTTGACCCGTGATGCCTGGTATGACCTAGGATTGACTTGGGTTGGCTTAGATTGACTTGATATAACTTGATTTGACCTAGATTGACTTGACAGGACTTAGTGTGACTCAATGAGACCTAGTTTGACCTAGATTGCATATCATTCATTGTGAATCATTCCTAAACTTGTTTAAACCTAAATTAACTTACAATATTTCATATTTAGGTCTTCTGATCTCCACTCTGAGCATTGATATATCCTACAGCTCATGACAGCAGGCGAGTACATTCACTGATAGTTTTTATTGTCTTGATATCTACTATATCCGATTCAGTTGTAGTGTCTTACTTGATTCTCGATACGATAGTTCACGGACTAGTATTATCGGATTCCGGTCATGAGATGTCATTTCTGGATTTCTTGGGATACTGGTACTTGCTTGGTCTTGATTCTTGTACTTATATTGACGCCAATTCCTGAAGAGGACTTGCTCCCCTCTTAGGGAATCCCGCGTCATGACGTGCTATGTCCGGATCCGTATACTATTCGGGGATGGAGGAATTATTAGGGGTTATGTGATCAAAGCCCCATGTCCTTATTTTGCTAGCGCCACCCTCACCTCACGTAGGGTGTAGCAGACACCCCTTGTCGGGTTATCCAGGTTGGCCGGCATGACCCTTGTCAGAGATTTTCCTGTGATTGTCGGGCCAAGTGGATAACCCTACCCTGACTCCCTAGTCGATCATATTTCGCTCTAATAATTCAAATCATATTTTATATTTATTGTCGTATCTTATATTCCAGTTCAGTTTTACTTTCTGTACTTCTCATCATGCTATGATTTTATTTACTCACATGCTCTACCTGCCTTTATACTGTACCATGATTTAAGACTAAGTCCTGTTTGAAAGAAGGGTTACAATCCCGGTCCTTGTTTGGTTTAAGGGTTGTAACTCGGCTTTCGAACGGTTCCCAAGTCTTCATATATCTTTGTCTTGTATTTTATTATACTGTCTCTTATAGTATTTGTCAATTCACATGGAACTGCTGTTAGTGTTTGTACTTGCTCATTTTCCTGACAGGATACCGTTATGATATATTACAGATGACTCTGAGGCGGACTGCTCGACCTATTATGGGCTCGAGTTAGATGGAGTAGCCTTGGATTGTGGCCTTATAGTAGAGCCACTAGATTTTGTACTTCTAGAGTAGTGTAGGTTAGCTAGGTTGACTGGACTGCGATCCAGCTAGCTTATCAGACTGTAGTTTCTATATTCTATTTTGATACCTTGTGATGTTGTATATATCTGGGCTTGTATTAGACTGTGGACTTATTTCCTGCTTCATCTATCATATTTTTCTTTCGTGCTATCTACCTTAGTTTGATATATATGATTGAGACTGTATTGCTATGTCACCTCCATTCGGAGTATATATACTGTACAAGTACCCTTATCTGTTTAGTTGTAGTATTCTAGATGACCTAGACAGCGTTCTACCGCCGATGCTGCGGCGTAGGCTGGACGTACCCACTTCTCGTGCCCCTAATCAGGGTGCGGGTCGTGACACGGAGAATGATGAAGGTACAAAGGTGACTGAGATCTTCAATGAGCCAGTTGTCCAAGATAAAGTTGTTATTAAGGAGACAACAATTGAACCAAAACTCGCTGAGCCGTCGTCGAAGCGAGCGAGAAGGCCGAAGAACTTCGGAGATGAGTTCATCACCTATCATGTGGAAGCAGATCCGCTTACCTATGATGAGGCGATGAAGACCAGAGATGATATTTTCTGGAAAGAAGCGATTGAAAATAAAATTGATTCCATCACCTCAAATAACACTTGGGTGTTGGTTGATCTTCCTGAAGGAGCGAAACCTATCGGATGCAAATGGATCTTCAAGAAGAAGATGAAAGCAGATGGAACTATTGACAAGTTCAAGGCCAGGTTGGTGGCCAAGGGGTTTTTTCAGAAGCAGGGGATCGGCTACTTTGACATGTATGCTCCAGTAGTCCGGATGACCACCATCAGAATGTTGATTGCTCTCGCAGCGATACATAAGATGGTGATACATCAGATGGATGTGAAAATGGCATTCCTGAATGGCGAGCTGACCGAAGCGATCTATATACAATAACCAGAAGGGTTTGTCGTCAAAGGTCTTGAAGACAAAGTCTACAAGTTGGTAAAATCTCTGTACGTTTTAAAACAAGCTCCCAAAATATGGCATGAGAAGTTTGACAAAGTCATAAGGTCAAATGGCTACAGGGTCAGTGAAACAGACAAGTGCGTCTATACGAAGTTTGCTGACGGAAGAGGAGTCATCGTTTGTCTATACGTGGACGACATGCTAATCCTAGGTACGGATATAAGCTATGTCACGGAGACAAAGAAGTTCCTCTCGACGAAGTTCAGTATGAAGGACTTGGGGGATGCTGATATTATCTTGGGACTCAAGATCATCCGGACAGATACTGGACTAGCGCTGTCACATTCTTATTATGTTGAGAAGATGATCACTCATTACGAGTATCAGGATCTTCCAGGGATCGATACACCATACAAGTGTGATCTGAAACTGAAGCCTAATTCAAGGGAAAGCGTCAGGCAGTTGGAGTATGCAAGCGTAATCGGGAGTTTGATGTATGCTACTACTGCCACAAGGTCTGACATAGCTTTCATTGTGAGAATGCTGAGTCGTTTCACGAGCAATCCAGGCATTGAGTACTGGAAAGCTGTGAAACGGGTTATGAGATATCTCAAGAAGACTCAGACATATGCACTGTACTACAGCAGAGATCTGCCGGTAGTGGAAGGCTTCAGTGATGCCAGCTGGTGCTCAGAAGTGGAGAGCAAGAGGTCTACAGGTGGATACATTTTCATAATAGGTGGAGCTGCTATATCATGGAAATCGAAGAAGCAGACTATGCTCTCGCGGTCATCCATAAAATCTGAGTTCTTTGTACTTGATACCGCAGCGGAGAAAGCAGAATGGCTTTGGGAGCTCATGTATGATCTTCCAGTGGTTAGGGCACAAATACCGGCGATACCGATATACTGCGACAATCAGAAAACTGCGGCGGTGGCATCAAATGACCTCTTCAACGGAAAGAAGAGAACTGTACCGTTGAAGCACATGGCAGTACATGATCTCATCAAGAGGGGTGTTATTGCAGTGATTGATGTTCGAAGTCAGGAGAACCTGGCAGATCCGTCCACCAAGGGCCTCAAGCGCCAGCTGGTCGATGATACAGCTTGTAAAATGGACTTGAAGGCATTCTGATATTGTGTTATTACAATCCTACCATAAAGTTTTATGCTATTAGTTCAAAGAGAAATCTACTAGGCATCTAACTTTTGGTTCAAGGGAGGACTATTAACCAGAAGAATATCAGGAACGGTGGGTACTTGTCCTCTGTGACATGGAGAGGTTACGGACCTACAACCACTGTTGTCTACTGTTATTTTCTGCAGAAAACGAATCCTGTGGGAAGGTTGGCTTAAATGCCTTAATGAGTTCTCAGGCAGAGGGAATGCCTGGAGTGCTTTACAGGAAGCACGGTAGCGCAGCACTACAAGGAGTGTAACTCCCTGATATAGTGGGGTGACTCCACCATGAGGTTCCCAGGTAGGGGTAATGCCTCGGCTTTGTAAGCCAAGTCACAGCGGAGTAGCACCGCAAATAGGTAGGTAGCCTAATGCTGTATGATAATCGTAATAAAGATAGGTAGACAACACTACAAAGAGGACGATGTCCTCATGTTATAGTGGCATGACACCACGAAGAGGTACCAGGTAGGGTAAAACCTCGACTTTGTAAGCCATGTCATAGCGGCGTAACACCGCACGGAAGCGCAAGGCTTCATGCTGGGTAGTTTGGCACTACAAAGAGGCCTGTGACCTCATGCTACAGTAGTATGACACTACGATGAGGTACCTAGGTGGGGTAAAGCCTCGGCTTTAAGCCATATCATAGCGGCGTAGCACCACAAAGAAGCGTAATGCTTCATGCCATGACTCTTTATAAAGAACTCACCTATAGTGTATGGACAGAGATATCAGGCCGTCTCTTGAGGGTAAACTTGTAGACGCCCAAACATTATACACTGAAACCAGACTGACACAAGGCCTTCAATGTGCAGCCAGAAGCATAGTTGATGTCATTATGTGAGTAGGAAAAATTGCAGTTATGGTGCAGAATTTAAGGCTTAGTCCATTCTTGTATCATGCTGTTATTTAACCTATGCGGGAAGATTCAAGTCGTAGCGACATCTCTCCTAATGCATGATGGGCAGTCACTGTGGGGAACGCTCAACCCATATATTGAGATATGTGGGGAATTGTTGGTGTTTTTGCCTTTGGACTAGAAAAGATAGTCCCACATCGGCTACACCAAATGGTGAGTATCTCAATATAATGTATTGCTTGTATTGAGGTGTGCACATGAGGTATAGTGGGGCACAAGTTTGTGCCATGTAGGAGTATTTTCCTAGAAGAAAAAAATAATTAAATCCAATAAGGATGCAAGTTAATTTTTGTTGTGCAGACTCGGACTCGGACACGGACTCCAGGATGTCTCGTGCATGCACGGGAGTGTTCGGGGGATAGGCGTGGACTGGCACACTTCTATGCTGATTGTGGGATGATCTAAAATATCAAACTCTATTTTTGAGTATTGGTATTTTAGTCCCACATCGGATAGGAGAAGAGGTGAAGTCTCAACTCCACTCTATAAATAGAGCCCCTTGGCCTCCTTTGAAAGATGCACCAAGAAGAGAGTTAAGGGAGTCTGTAAAGTCCAGGAAGCCCGTTCAGGTCTTAAATTTTGACTTACGAGCGTTCCAGAAGTTCTTTGTGAACTTGCTCGTTCCTGGAAGCAGATCGTGGTAGGGCAAATCTTGCTTTGAGTAACGGTGATCTTAATCACCCCAGCAAGAACCTTTCCTCTTCTTCTTTCTTCTTTCTTCTCCTTCATCTGAGTTGTAACTCAGTTCTGTCCGTCTGCAACTGCGATTGCAAGGAAGAACATGAGATTTATTTTCTGAACTCAGTTCTGTCCGTCAGCAACTGCCATTGCGAGGAAGAACGTGAGATTTACTTTCTGATTATTGTTGCTTTTGTAATCAGATTTATATTATAGTGTTCCTCTTGGATCTCGAGAATAATCAGAAGGTGAACATTTTTTGAACCTCTGATCTCGACATCGAGTCTACCATCTTTAATCAAGCCCCGGGATTAACAAGACGAACCTACCCAAGTACTACTAGCCCTATTCTGAACCCAAAGGTACAAGCTAAAATCAACTAGATCCAATTTTCATGGGATTATCCATATTTCATTTATCCATATAAACTAACCAATCAATCTCAAATTCTTATAAGTAGTTCAAGAAACCTATCATATTCTATAGTTATGCAACTAATATCAATGCACTTAAAACCAAAACCAATCAACATCTCTATTCAAATCCCAAATGTCGTTCCCTAAATGATCTAGACAATTCTTAAGAGAAATTCCATTTCTTTCAAATTGTCAAGCATGACTGCATCAAAGCCCTACTTTCAATTATAATCAATGCTCATTTGTAAAAGAATCCCACTATCTCAGAAGTTTACTATTGAATCTATCCACGTTCTATCTCTCAAGAATTTCTTAACCAAATCTGATCAATCGTACTCTTTGTAATATGATCACAATTTTGTCCAACATCATTAAATTTCAGTTTCCTTTCAAATTTTTAGAGAATCTATCTATAAGTGAAGTTAGTTCCAACTATGTCATAAATCAACCAACGGATATTAATTGTTTTCACCAATAAATGTCCCACCAACACCCAAAATATCTACTATTCAGCCAAAACTAGTCTACGTAAAATACTTGCACCAAATATCTTGCAAAAAATTTCCAGTCAAAATATAAAATCACCATCATTTAGTCTCCTAGATCAATTTCAATTCATAGCTAACTTGCAAACAAATTAAAAATATATATCCATCTTACCCATTAACTATCGTCTGATAGTAAAAAATCTTGAACCATCAAAATTCAGTCTATTTCGTAAGCAAAAACTCAATCTTTTCAACCAATTTCTTATGACGATATGATCGAAGCAAAGGTTTGATTGCTAACCCAAGTATTCTAGATTATACATAAGATAATATTATTTCATGGGAGATCAATCCAAAACTAAACTAGATTCAATCCAAGGATCACACTACATCAATATCTTTTCCACGTGTGCGATGTTGAATCACAATCTAATTTGTCAAAAAAATTATCCATCACCTCACGAGTATAATCAAATATGACAATCCAATAATAAGTAATCAAGCCAACCAAATCTAAATATATTTCGTTATTCCAACTGCAAGCAATAGATTAAAATTTCAAAGAACCAAATCTCTTCCTAGTCTTCCAATATTCACTATTCTCATCTCTATTCATACCATAGTCTATCCAGGAAAACTCTTATAAGGTTATCCTATCGATTCCTAATGCTCAATATTGGAACATTTGTCTAAATACTAAGGATAGTTAACTCATAATTCATTCATACTTAAATATTATAATAACTCATCTCTAATAGGCAACTAGAAAGCACTATACCAATTCCATGTTCTAAGGCCAAACCTTGCCCAACAAATCTAAGAAATTCTAGTCATAACTCGAGGAAAATACTTCTATTCAAAATAGCTGATGTACTAATATATACTAGCTGGCTAACATAAGCATAATTAACAATATAAGGGTTGAAGTTTATTTAGCAAACACATTTCCTAGGGTCACTGCGCCCAATAATTATTCTTGGCTAAAGTATAATCTATGAAATAAATCCAAGAAATTATTGTGGTCTAGAACTAATTGTATTGGTTAGATGGAGTCCATCAAGAACCTTTATATAATCTAAGCCCCTTATATATACTTAGTTGTCACGTCCTGATCCTGTAGGATAGAAAGTCGTCATTGGATGCGATGACGTACAAGCCTAAATTGTACTTGTACAATGTAACCACCAATACCCTGGTCAATGAAGTGTTCTCTAAAATCCTTAATCATTACAACAACAAAAAATATAAAGCTGATACGCATAAGATATACACAAATTGAATCTTTTTGTTGATAATAACAACATAATTATAACTATCCGAAGCCAAAAGAACAACTTATATTACAAGCGCGCGCACGTGCACACACACACACACAAAATATCTCAACACAATGGAATATGCCATAAGACTTACAACTCAAAAATACAATACAATAATGTTTTATACATTATGATTTCTATTTACAAAAGAAATAGTCTCCAAACGAACTGCTTCAAGATGCCAACTGAGCTCCAATAACTCAACGCGTCCAAGCAAACTCCACACCTAAGAAGATCTAGTAGGGGTCAGTATAAGAGCAATGGTGAGTGGTCTCTCGTCGACACCACCAAACCAACATGTTGAGTTAGTGAGTGCATGAAACATTATGTGATCTTTCTAATCTTACCTTAGGATCAGTTATATGGCATAGAAAATAAGTATGCATAATCATAAATTTGTCACACAATAGATTTGATCTTACCTAATACTTATCATCCTTCCCTATTCATACACAATATCATCCATAATATATACAAACATGGTGTCATAAAGTTTATCCCTGTATAAGACACTTGTTAGCCATCATGAATACATAACGTATCAAGTATCCCTCCCACATCAAGTGCTAGGACTAAAAATAGATAACATTAGCATACAACATAATTATATAAAGGTTATTGGCACTACTACCATAATAAGTCAGATTAATGACACTGAGAAATGTTGTTAATATGCAAAAAAAATGTTGCTTTTTAGTGACAAATTCATGATGTCACGTAATTGATGGCCGTTGACACAAAAATTTAGCTATTCGTTGCTGTAGCGACGTCCCTCAGCATCAAAGTAATGTCGCTGATTTAACGACACGTATTGACGTGCCGTTGCTAATCAGCGACATCAAACTTTATGGCTAAACGTCATAGATTTAGCAACAAATAGAGTGATATTTTGTTACGATAATGCTGACGTGGCAAGCTTTGCTATGTCAGCTTGCTAGCAACGTGGCATGCCAGAATTAGCTGCGTCTGACTTTCAAAAGTTGACATGACAAATTTTGTCATGTCAGTAAGGTAGCGACGTGTAGCGACGACACCAATACAGTTTAGCAACGTTTGAATACACTTTTAGCGATGCAATAATGTTGTTGAATGTCGCTAAATTGCAAAAAATAAAAAAATAAAAAAATAAAGCAATTTATTTTTTGTCCAAAATCTACCAGCATTTATTAAATCAAGGTTTATAAAACTAGACCCAGAGCAACCCTCCGTTAAATTCCTTGGGTTCACTAACCCCTTCGATGAAACATTCAACATCGAAAAAGCATATAGAGTGAAGCATAAAAATACATAAATTTGCCTCATATTAAATAAATAGAATATAATGTCACATCAAATACTGTCCAATAAAGACCCAAGAATGGGCCAACATATCATATCAAATAAAAAATCAAATACTGTAACTAAAGGTCTGAAATAAATACATAAATACCCAAGAATGGGCCAACACACAAATAAACAAACACAAACTGTCCAACGAAGGACTACGACTGATCTGGAGGAGGAGCACCACCGCGCATCTGGGATATCATGAACTCATATTGCTCCTGTTTAAGTGTCACCGATGATGATGAAGGAGGCAGTGTAATCGATGGAGTCGTTGTCAATATCGGTGGACCAGGAGAACGTGTCTTCCCTATTGTGTCAAATCTAGCATTGTACATATCGAAGGCAGATGCCAGTCTCATACTATTGTAAGCCATCACATCCTGTAGCCTTATAAGCTGATCACACATAGCCATCTGCGTCCCCTACAGCACCGTAACACTATGATCTATTCTCTCCTCCATCTCCATAATAGAGAGCTCGAGCGTATCAAATCGTGCATTGAACATCGCATCATCCATCTGTGGCTGAAACTGAGGTTGCTCTGCAATCCTCCTTAGCATCGGTCCACCTTGGCAGTAGATTAGCCTTCTCTATTCATGTTCCACAAAAAAGGATGATCCTTCAGTAGGAACTGTCGATGACGATCGAAAAAGTACAGTTTTTCTCCATGTTTCAAACGGAAAGCCTTAGTATGGTCCGTGCATTACGGATATGAGAGACGACCATGAGTGCTCCATCCTGATAACATTCCATAGACAAAAGTCGATGATGGTCCACATAAGTGCGACCTTCATCTAAAAGTTCTATTTTTTGGAAACATTATACGTGTTGGCAGCTACTTCCCACAGTTGATTCAACTTATCTATCAATTGCTGTAGATACACATCAATGTTCCTCTTCAGATTGTTTAGATCCAAAATAATAATAGTTTGGAACATATAAGGAGTCTTCATACACATCCACGGCGATAGGTTGTACTGAATGACAATTATAGGCCAATAAGAATATTAGGATCCCAAAAGTCCGAATAGGGTGAAACTGTCGAAGAAGAGCCACAATTTGACATTACACGGTCCCGAGGCAAAATCAGGATACTCTCGATCAAAGTGCTTCCATACTTCTCCATCAGATGAGTGATCCAATACTCCTTCGATCTGTTCTCACCTGTGCCAACTCATATTTTTGGCAATCTCCTTCACCATAAATAACCTCTGTAAGTGTGACATCAAAGGCAAGTAGTACATTGAATTGGTCGGCTTTCTTGCACCAAAAGTTCTACCTGTACCAGTTGTCCTATAGCAATCAGTACCATAAAATCTGCATACGTCTTCATTATTGTCGTCTTTGAAGTACAATATGCACCCGTTATGATATGCATCGATTTCTTGTGTCCCATCAAGAGTGACCTTACCATCCTCTTAGATCGATAGAAGTCTGTAGGTAACTTGACATCCTCCGACAAGATCTCTATAATCAACTCCATTAGTCGGTTGTAGCATTATTGAGACATGTTAAAATCGGACTTTATGCTTAAAAGTCTTGTAACTAGCTCTAACAGTAAATAATCCTTACAACCAAGATATAATAGAGTCCTTGTACTCTCGAAAAACTCTATAAACTTTGCAGCATCGGCATTCGGTGCCTCCTTAGCCGTATATGATTGTTCGGATTGAAAGTAGGTCCCACAGTGTCGAAAATCATGTTCATCCACATGTCATAATATTTAGCATGGTCATGGACATCCATATACGGCTCAACATAAGGCTCCATCTCCTTTGCTAAAGACACAATGTTTGCCATGAAATACAAAAGAGCAGAACAATTATCGAAGGACTGAACTTTTACTTCACAATACAAACTCGCTTGTACAAAGAAAGCCTAAGGACGAAAACCTAGGTACAGCAATCTAAGTACAATTGTTTATTTTAGATTCTAGGAGGTGACGATAGAGGCTCGGGAAAGTGACGGCCACTCTGCCTTACTCCTTGGACGATCGGGTGCAGCTTTGGCTCTGTAGAAGAACTGGTTGGCGTTGATGAATAAATGCTCTCCTTTTGATCTCTGTATATTCTCTCTCTAGTTTTCTGGCTCTCTATGTCTCTTTTTTTTTATCCGAGAGTCTCTCTTTTCACAAGGAAATGACACCTTACTATTTATAAGAGTGGAGGGCATCATTAGGGTTTGCAATGATTGCCCATTCTTAAAAGTCGGCGGCTATGGATCACTGGATCTGGGCCGTTCATCTTGAATATACGAGATTTGAGCAATAAATGTGATTGCATCAAATCTTTTGTGGATAATTAATGATGATTGACATAAATCCTCCTGATTTGTCATGTCAACCTCGAATTTCCTGACACGTGTCATTAATTTGCTTGATTGCAAATGATCTGATTTGATCCCAATATTTTATTAGGATTTGTTGAGGGATTTCGATCGATTTGATGCCACGTGTCCTGCTATCATGCCACGTGTCTTAACCGCGAACCACTGTAGAAATCTAAGCCGCAGGAAGGTTGCTCCTCATTGAGCCACATAAGGCTGACCACGTGTCAAGGCTGCTTGAGAGTGGCCCCCTGAACATTTGAACCGCATGGTGATGATCTGAGCCGTATGAGTGTAGGTAACCGCATGATGGGTGTACCGCATGAAGATAGTCCTCGTGAGCCGCATGGGGGTAGTCTTCGTGAGCCGTATGGGGATAGTCTTCGTGAGCCGCATAAGACAGCTTCGGCCTGAGCCGCATGGGATAGCTTCGGCCTGAACCGCATGGGATGGTCTCTGCTCGAGCCGCATACGACTGTCCACGTGTCAAGGTCGTATGACAGTTTCTGGATCTCGGGGGATCGTGTCAGAGATTTCTTTCATTTTCCTAGGAGTCTGCCATTATGACAGAGTCATTATTACATCTTTCTGTCATTGGTCAGAGATGTCAGCCGTCAAGGCATTAAATACAGGAGAAGACAAAAGGCAGAGCTGTTGAAGGCCATGTGGCTCCTCTCTGGGCCGCATAGGACTATTCGTGCCACATGAGCTCTCTGAGCCGCATGGGCTCTCTGAGCCGCATGGGGATCCTTGGCCGCATGGATCTTTCTTTAATCTTTTCCATGCTTCTACAAGACCGCCTTCAAAGTTTTCAATTTATAAAATTGAAATACTTTGAATAAGAAGCATGGCTGTGTATAAACTCTTCTGGCTGCATATGATGTCCTTGCCGCATGGATGTCCCAACCGCATAACCTTCTCAGCCGCATTGGTCAATCAGCCGCATGGATCCATTGACCGCATGGGCTGTCTGGCCGTATAAAGCTCTTTGCCACGTCATTCTGTCACGTGTGCAAATCCTTTTGCATTAATTGCTGTTTGATTCTAAGGCCGCTTTTTGGGTTAAGATCCCAAGAGTCTAGCCCTAAATAATCAGATCTTCTTGATAAACGAAGAGTCGATTATACTGCTCGTGGACCGATACGTCGGTTCATAGGGGTTCTGCTTATAAATAGCAGGGCATTTGGGAAGGACTTTCTTTTACTTTCTGCTATTGCCCTAACCTTTTTGTCTTCGTCTTCCCTCTCTGATCATAGTAATGGCTCCCAAGAAGACTGTTGCGGCGAAGAAGGCCGTGTCTTCATCGACGACGAAGGGTAAGAAGGCTGCTTCTACGACGACGGATGTGGCAGCTCCTCCGCCAGTTGTCGTACCCGTAGTTCACCCTGACGTCCATCTCGCTATCAATGGTAAGGACTTTTTTGCGTGAGTTTGGAACCCTGACTATCATGGCTATGTCGCATATTTTATGCGCGAGCCTCCACCTTCTTGTGTGTTACCTACACGTCTCGAGCCGCATGGGATATATTCTATGTCGGAGCCGCATGAGATCTGTTGTTGTGACCGTATAGGTACTTCTCCAGCGGGGCCGCATAAGTTCGGCATAAACTCACTTGATTTGGACCGCATAAGCCTATTCGACTCGGACTGTATGAACTAATCTGTATTTGAGCCGCATAAGCGTGCACACCAGCCGTTCTGTAATAGGATTGGCCCCGGGTACTTTCTTAAATGTGCCGGGTCCCAATTTTATGTTTTCTGCAGCCGACACTTTTATGAACCAACTTGCTCTGAAGGGCTCCTATCCTATTGGCCGATTGGCGCTCCCGAGTTGGATACACCACATTCCCTCGTGGACCACTCTGTCTATGTGGATTTTGCGAAAGTATGAGGCCTTTTTGTGTGAGATTGGTCTTTACCATGCTATTCGGGGCACCAGCCATGGCTTGCCTATAAACAAGAGATTATTTATATCTCTTCTGGAGATGTATAACCGCCGTACGGGAACCTTCTATACACCCGTAGGGGAAACGGGGCTCGCGCTCCACGAAATATATGCGGTCTCCAAGCTTCCTTGGGGGGACGAAGCTTTTGAGGCGTATACTCCCACGAATGAGGAGTTCGAAGAGTTGGAAAGACGGTATCCAGGCTTCGTAGCTCTTTATCAAGAGATATTGTGCCATTATAGCACATTTCATCAAATAGCCAAAAAGGATAGCAGCTCGGAAGGGAATGCCCCTCATACCAAGGACTGGGTGCACTATCTCTTCACGACAGACGCCTCAGGTTAAGTTACTTTCCGACGTCCTCAATCCCGGGAGGCGGTTAAAGCCTTAGTGTCGTCGGCTAAGAGGGTAGCCACCACTAGTGACAGATTCGGGAGTAAAACCGACTCCTTTGGTTATTTTTATCAGGATACCCAAGAACTGTCAGAGAAGGCGCTCCTGGCGGGATTCTTGATGATATGGCTGCAAAATTATGTAGTCTCGGGGGGGGGGGCTAGTTCTATCGAGAGGATCAGTCGTAACCTCATCATTCCAGCTGTAAAGTTAGTTTTGCGATTCAGGCTAGCTCTCCTCCCGGCCATGGTGTGCAGCATACACCATGGCCTTCGTACTTTCACATCCAAGGTCATTGCCCGCGATGTGACAAAAGATTTTGAACGGACTGAGCTGCCCTATCATTATCTGATGGGGTGGCTGTTGATGCATTATCCGTCTTTGATGAGACCGGGCTCCGAAGACGGCATAACTGATGACGACGCTTATATCTTCCGCTATCGTAATGAGTCTTGGGAATACGAGACCATGCGTGCTTGCCTGATGGCACTGGCGAGGGCAGACATGTAAAACATTTTCGTATCTGTCCCTTATTTTACTTATGAGAAAATAGCGGCTGTCCACCTCGACGGTATTGGGCCCCCTCAACTTCTGGACGACCAGATGCTTTTGTGGCTGCGTAACATCCGCCCCGCTCATCTGGTGTATCGCAACCGTAATACTATCTTTCTGGAGCCTTATCTGCCTAGCAGGTTTGCCCGGTAATTTGGATATAGTCTGCTTTTTCTAGACAGTCCCAGCTCTTGTCTGGGTTTCGAAGGTAGCCTTCTTGACGGCATCAGGACTTGGCACTACTATGATACATTCCATACCCGTACCATTTTCTCAGTCCATGCTATTAAGGCCTCAGTAGAGATCTTATATATGGTTGCTCTGTATCATGTTATGGCGAACAAGCCTCCTGTCGGTTTTAACCCGGGTGCCAGTTTTGTTGTTGGTACCGGCCTGGATGAGGGTTCCCAGGGGGCCAAGACAAGGAAGAGGAAGAACAGAGTCGAAGTGCCGGATTCAGACTCCGCTGCTGCAGATGACGAAGACGACGAGCATGATGGAGATGACTCTTCCCTTCTGGTAGCAGATGTAGGGGCGGATCAGCTGCCTCTTTTGCTAGATGAGATGGTGGTAGATCAGCCATCCGTTGCGCCCAGCCCTGCACGAAAGCTTAGCAGGCAAATTTCTTCTGTCGACGGCATTCCTCGCACTCGGAAACTGGATGTGACCAGACACCACGGGCTAACTATAAAGGAAAGAGGCGAAGAAGTTGACCCCACATCAGAGATAAGTTACTACCGGTTCTTCCTTTCTTCTAGCTTTGATTGTAATCATCTTCCTTCCCTCTTGTAGGCGTCAGAAGAAGAGGACTCTCAAGTTGCCGAGGTCGTGACTCAGGATGACGGGGGCTCCGGTGAGCCTGCCCCTAAAATTGCTGAATTCCATCAAGATGATGCTGATCGAGTTGCCTCTCCCTCCGAGGTGGCTGGGTCAGAGGAGCCAGCCGAATTTAACTTGGAGATCGCGGGTGAGGAGACCATGCCAGCTGCGAACAAGCTGCAGCCTCCATGATCCTCTCCTGGTAAGATAAGCCGAATCTTAACTTGCGAGGAGGCCTATCTGCTCTATCATTACATCCTTCGAGTCACGTCGATTGATCATTATCATGGACATGCAGGTCCTGTCTCTCCAGTGCCGAGGATGGACATTATTGAGACAGACTCTGCCGAAGGGGCACTGGCGGAGAGGAGCGTACCCCTCCCCTTCCGGCTCGTCTTGATAGGCCTCCTGCGGGCTCGAGTTCGGCAAGTCCGGTGATGGGACAACCGGGGCAGAAGATGATGGTCTGTGTGCCTTACTCTACTCGGGCGGCCCCGAGAGTCGACCTCTCCGTCCTGCCAAGTGTTCAGGCTCTTCGGATGGCAGAGAAAGAGTTAGCCGCTATCCATGCATCGTTCTGCTCGGAAGTTGCCCCCCTAGTGGCAAGTTCTAGCACAACTCCTTCGATGCCGCCGGCCACGCTTCCTCTGACGTCATCCTCTACAAAGGTCCTGGACGAAGCGTTACAGGACGTGGTCGACAGCTTTTACCGTCACTTGAAAAGGGGGATAGAAGCTGCGGTGGAGAGAGGGACCTCTTTCGTCTTGGCCCGACAATGCGCCCAGGGTCAAATTAATATCCTTAAGGCCCTTCCTGGTGGGACAGGGGTGGCTGCACTTCTGGAGACGAAATTGCTGGAGACTGATCAGCTGGTGGCCTAGCTTCAGGTATTACGACAGGTTGATCTATCTGCTGCTATAGATCAGGAGCGCGGCTCCCTCACAACTGCTATAGAGAAGGCGAGGGCTGCTCAGGATAAAACTAGGCCGGCCATACTGAAGGATCTTCACACTTTGTCTGATCGATATGATCAATTGAGCCATGAGAGTGAAGATGTTACGGCTCGGGAAACGACTGCCTCCTGTGGGATTACTGACACGCGGGAGAAGATCCTTAAGCTTCAGAGGAACTTAACTTTCGTTGAGTCTGAGATTGAGGCTGCCCGGATCGATAGGAGGCTAATTATCCAGGAGGCTGACAAAGTCAATCAAGCTTCGGCTGACCTGGAAATGGCTCTGAAGAAGTTGGACGACGACTGGCGGGCATATATGCACATGGATGATGCAGAGCAGTTGTCCCAGGAAGCCGAGCGTAGAGCTAGACAGCGGCTTGAGCGGGGTACTGTCTTGGTGAGAAACCGCCTTTTGGAGTTGTGTAATACCGAACTATAGTCGGCCTTTCCTTCTTTTGTTTCTGTTTTCCTTTTCTTTTCTTTTTGAGAGGGACATGGTCCCCACCATATGTAATGCTTTTTCGTCTTTCAAATCAAGAGTACTTTCCATTCTACCCTTCATTTGTATTGCTTGTTTGTGCCTGTGGTATTATGGGAGAGTTTGCCCCGTATGAGGGACTTGTTTGTGGACCTGTTATCCCTGGCATACCTTGGTTTTAGGTACGGGTAACAAGTTTGATTGGGGATACCTAGAACAGTTCCACGGTAAGGTGGTCGTGGGTGTTCGAGGTATCGGGAGATAGAATGCCATGGAGCAGCTGGGTTCCCGGGGCATGATGAGGAATGGTGGGCCTGTACTAAAAGACTTAGCAAAGGACATTTGTGGGCCTATTATCCTTGGCGTACCCCAACTTAGGATACGGATAATAGGATGAAGGGGAACCAACATACTTACTCAGAGGTAATGAGGACAAGGCAAGTATGATGGTTTTACCGTAGAGTCTTCCTACTCAGAGGTAATGAGGACATGGCAGGAGTGGACTCAACGGAGGATATTTGTGGTCAACAGAGGACATTTGTGAGCTCATTACCCTTGGCATACCCTAGTTCAGGGTACGAATAATAAGACGAGAGAGAGCCAACATACTTACTCAGAGGTAATGAGGATATGGCAAGTACGAAGGTTTTACCGCGGAGTCTTCCTACTCAGAGGTAATGAGGACATGGTAGGAGTGGACTCAGCGGAGAATGTTTGTGGACCTATTATCCTTGGCGTACTCTGGTTGTGGGTATGAATAATAAATCGAAAGGGAATCATCATACTTACTCAGAGATAATGAGGACATGGCAAGCATGAAGGTTTCTTCGACGGAGCCTTCCCACTCAGAGGTAATAAGAACATGGCCGGAGTGGGCTCAATGAAGGAGGGCACGTAGAATGACTCAGAGGTAATGAGGACATGGAAGCTCTATGTAAAGGGGTGATTTATTTTTGGCAGAAGTAAAATGACTCAGAGGTAATGAGGACATAGCCGTTTTGGAAATTTGTGGATCTGTTACCCTTTTTGTGCCCTGGGAGTGCGGGTAGTGGATCATGAGGGAGGATCTCTTCCAGGAAGAAAGTTTAGAGGTATGGTCATACATGACTTACTATCTAAAAGAGTGACCGGAATGTGAGTTCAGAGGCACCTTCGGGTACATAACTCGATAATCTGGGAGATTGTGAGTTCAGCGGTACGAGCGGGTATATACTCGATAATCTGAAATTTGGAAATGTGAGTTCAGCGGCACCAGTGGGTACATAATTCGATAATTTGGAATATTATGGATATGAGTTCAGCGGTACCAGCGGGTACATAACTCAAGGATCTGGAATGTTGTGAATGTGAGTTCAGCGGTACCAGCGGGTACATAACTCAAGATTGTGGATCTGAGTTCAGCGGTACCAGCGGGTACATAACTCAAGGATCTGGGAAATGTTGTTTAGACATAATATTTCTTCAGGAACTTGCCATTGACGGACAACATGAGCAAGTCTCCATTTTGTTTTGCAAGGCGGTAAGTACCGTTGGAGAATACTGCCTCAATGATAAATGGACCTTCCCATTTTGGCTGGAACTTGCCGACGGTTTTGTGAGTCATGACCATCGGCCTCCGGACTGCCAGAACAAGATCGCCCACTTGGAATGTTCTGATTTTAACCATCTTGTTGATGGCTCCGGAGATGCGTGCTTGGTATAGCTCGATCCGTTGCTGAGCTAGGAGGCACTTTTCATCTAAGGCCTCCAATTCTTGTAGTCGACGACGGTAGTTATCATCCGTCGTCAATTGATAGGTGAGAGCGACGCGAAGCGAGGGTATTTGAGTCTCCAATGGGAGAACTGCCTCACTTCCGTACACCAGAGAAAATGGTGTGTTCCCTGTGGCTGTTCGGACCATGGTATGGTATGCCCATAAGCATTCACCAAGCTTCTCGTTCCAATCGTGTTTGTTAGACGATACGAACTTCTCGAGTAACTTGATGATGGTTTTGTTGAATGCTTCTGCCAACCCATTTGCTGCCGGATTATATGGTGTTGAAGCGATATTCTGGATGCGGTGCTTGTCGCAGAAGCGATAGAAGGCGTGGCTTGCAAACTGTGGACCATTATCGTGGATGATCCTTCGGGGCTGTCCAAAGCGGTAGATGACATGATGCTTGAGGAAGCTGATCACATTTGAAGTCTTTACTTCTGCAAGTGGGACAGCTTTCGCCCATTTGGAGAAGTAATCTATGATGGCAAGTATAAATCGATATCCTCGGGAAGAAGGCGGAGTGATTGGATCGATGATATCCATTCCCCATGCTTCGAATGGCCAGGACGCTACTGTCGGATGTAGAAATTCGGATGGTTGGTGGATGAAGTCCGCGTGGACTTGGCAGGCTTTGCACTTTCTTGCATAGTCAATCGCATCTGCTACCATCGTGGGCCAGTAGTAGCCCATTCGACGAAGACGATCTTGTAATTTAGGGCCAGGCTGATGGGCCCCGCAGACACCATCATGAGCTTCGCGTACGGCTTCTTTGGCTTCTGCGTTTGACAGACACCGAAGCAATAATCTGTCGTAGGATCGACGATACAACATCTTCGTTTCTGTATCGTAGAAGAATCTGAGAGAACGCCTTCTGATGGAAGTAGCTTCCTTTGGGTTCTCGGGCAGGATGTCGTAGACTACGAAGTCAATGAATAGTTGTCTCCTGTCCGGGACTTCGTCAATCGTCTGGGCGGAATAACTCGCCACGAATTGCACATTGTTCTTAGGACAGACCAGTTCATGGCCTATCACATCCACTGATTGGTGAGCATAGTTCGGAACTGCTAGGGAAGCGGCAAGGCCAGCTAGGGCATCGGCTTCGATATTTCGGAGTCTGGGAACGTGTTCGATGAAGAACCCCTCGAACGACGAGATAATGTTGATTACTATTTGGTGATAGGGGATCATGTCTTCATGGCGGACTTCGTATGAGCCCCGGATCTGATTGACGATTAACTGCGAATTGCCGTATGCTTCAAGATATTCTACCCCATCTCTCTTATAAGTTGGAGGCCAATGACCAAAGCGTTGTACTCGGCCACATTATTAGAGCAGGGTTCTGTGAGGGAATAAGCGCGATTGATCACCAATCCAGAGGAAGAAACCAGCACCACCCCAACTTCGACGACGATGTTGCCCTTAGGTCCAGTCCTTGAGGCGCCGTCGAAGAACATTTGCCATATATCATCATGAGAGGTTGCATGCGAGTCAGCGACCTCATCTGGGATTTCTTCATATATTTTGGACGACTCCGAGCCTGGGTGGGCTGCTAAAAAGTCTGTCAGAACTTGACCTTTAACAGCCTTTTGCGGGACAATGATCATATGATAGGGGGACAGCAATATTGCCCATGTAGCGAGGCGAGAGCTGAGTGCCCCTGGTTTCGTCATGAGGACCCTGAGGGGGTTAACTCGTGAGATCATATGTATGGTTTGTCCTGTGACATAGTGCCGTGTCTTTTGAATGGCGAATACCAGGGCGAGGTATTCTTTCTCCACGACGGTATATCGGTGCTCTGGCCCGATTATCATTCGGCTGAGGTAGTATATGGCTTGTGCATGGCCTGTATTGTTATTTTGTGCTAGCAGAGTGCCAATGGAATGCTCCATTGCTCGTACATAGAGCATGAATAGTTTTCCAGCAACCGGGGCCACCAGGACTGGAGGATTCGACAAATATTCTTTGATGCTGTCGAAGGCACGCTGACATTTTTTGTCCCATATGAATGAGACGCCCTTCTTCATGAGATGGGTGAATGGCCGACATCGCCCGAAGAGGTTAGAAATGAACCTCCTGATGTAAGCTAGCCTCCCTTGGAGGCCTCAAAGTTCTCGGAGATTTTTCGGAGGACCCATCTCCATGATTGCCTTCGTCTTCTCAGGGTCTACATGGATACCCCGGGCAGTGATGATGAAACCCAAGAAATTTCCGCTGGATATGCCCAAGAAGGATTTTGTGGGATTCATCTTCAGGTTGTGTGCGCGCATCAGGTCGAATACCGTCCTCAGATCCTGGAGATGGTCTCCCTTACAGCGACTCTTGACGGCAATGTCATCAACATAGCACTCCACCGTCTTGCGCAAGTGATCCCTGAAGATAGTACTCATGGCTCTTTGATACGTGGCTCCAGCATTCTTTAAACTGAAAGGCATGACTGTGTAGCAGTATGTGCCAATCGGTGTTCGGAATGATGTATACTTTTTGTCGTCAGGAGACATCTTGATTTGGTTGTACCCCGAGAAGCCATCCATGAATGACATACATTCAAAGTCGCAGGTATTGTCAATCATGATATCCGTGATAGGGAGGGGGAATTCATCTTTGGGACATGCCTCATTCAGATTGCGGAAGTCGATGCAGATTTGAATCTTCCCATTCTTCTTGAGGACCGGTACTATATTGGCCATCCAGTCTGGAAGTTGCACTTCGCGTATGAAGTCGCTGGCTATGAGTTTGTTGACTTCGGCTTTGATCGCATCCATGATGCCCGGGCGGAAGCGTCGTTGTTGTTGCTTAACTAGCTTTGCATCTGGCCGAATGTTGAGCTTGTGAAGAGCAATATCGAGATTTAACCCTGGCATGCCTTCATAGCTCCAGGCGAACACATCAATATATTTTTTGACAAAATTCCAGTAGTGACTCTCGCTCTTCGTCTGTTAGGCTTTTACTGACGAAGATTGGTTTTGGAGAAGATTCGCTGCCGAGATCCACTTGTATGACCTCATCTTCAGTCGGAGGATCTCTCTGTTCGAACCATTTTTCCTATTGTGCATCCAATTGTTGGGCCCACGGCTCTAACTAGAGGATTTCAGGCATGTCTTTATCTTCTTCGTAAGCGTCGGCGAATGCCATGTTGACTGATAGGACTTGTCTGAATACGTCTCCGATGCTGGTATCCGAATCAGAAGTTGGTAACCCGGTTGAATGTGAATGCCAGTCACATTCCTCATCTGAATTTTCAGGGGTCGTTGTAGGCGTAACATACCCTAATCCATACCGGGTCTTGCTGTAGTAGTCCCGTGGTTTACCAGCCGGGACCGGAGGCTTCAAAGGTAATCGTCGCCCAGTGCTGTAGTTCAAGCCTAGTGTAGTTGTCAGATCATACCCCTGTTTTTGCATGAGATATTTGGATTAGGGGCTATAAAGATACAGAGGCAGTCTCCCGGCATCTGATTCAAGATCGACTTCTTCTATGGTGAAGGGCTGCGGATCGTCCTTTCGGCCGAAGATGATTGGATGGTCCCCTCCCTCGATTATGCGGTAAGCATCTTCTACTGGAGTAAGCCGGTTTGCGGTGTAAACATTCGTCACCTGTGTGTGTAGGTGAGTACATATACCGTGTTCTAGCATACATTGTACAAAGCTTATCAAGCTCGAGGTAATTCAAAGATAGCCCTTTATTGATAAAGTAAGGTATTTTTTTTAGCGGGATTACATCATCTGCGAAGGAAACATCAGTATGGGCAGCCACATACTTGGCTAGCTCCGGTTCCTCTTCGGCTACCCCCTGTATAAATGAAAACTAAGAGGACGACCTGGGCAGCTTGATCGTTAGAGGTTCAGCTGGTGGGACCGAGCGCAGAGTTGTTGGCAAACTAGCGACCCCCAGTTTGGTACTCGATGCTGGGCGGGGAGTGGTTGGTTCGCTAGAAACCCCAGATTTTGTATCGGGGTGACGATTCTTTCTGGAAAGGTGTATCGTCATTGGCTTGTCGGAGGGATTGAGCTTCTCCATTTGTGGCTGGCCGACTCTTGGCAGTCTAATTGTCAGTGGCTCTGTTGTGGGTCTTGGCACTTGGCCAGACCTTGGCAGCCGGATTATCATTTGCTCATCTTGTGCTGATAGGCTGATTGTGTCCTTACGTAGAGTGGCTGTAAGGGGTACGGACTTGCCAAGTTTGCGAGCTTGGAGGTGGATCGTCAGAGGTTCTTTTAATCCTGTGGCTGTCTCTGTACGAGCTTGCACATCTCCTTCACCAAGGTGCCTCTTTGACTTTTTGTATAGGCAGGAGTCTGAGTAGTAGGATTCGACCCCTTTGAAGGGATCGATATCGGCAAATTCTGTCCTCACGAAGCCGTATTTGTCGACATACTTGAAGCACTAGTGCAGGATGGAAGGCACGATTATATAATCGTGTATCCAAGGGCGCCCCAGGAGGATGTTGTAAGAAGTGTCTGCATCTATGACGTAACAGGTAACTTCTGACTGGAGATCGCCAATTTGACACTTCAAGCGAATCTTCCCAATCGGGTAGCTCCTGTCCGAATTGAAACTGCTGATGGCGGTGCTTGTCGGCGTCAGACGATGTATAGGGATGCGGAGATGATGTAACAGACCCTTCGGGATAATACTTTTTGAAGAACCGGGATCAATGTGCATCCGATCCACCTTTACGTCGCCGATGTATCCAGTGTAATATAACGGGCGATCTTGCAGGTTGGTTTTGATGAGCATATCCTGCGGAGTGAAGACAATGTTGCGCATCGCTCCCGTGCAAGCGCTGTCTTAGAAATCTGCAGGCGGGCTCTCTCCCGTGAGGTTGACCTGAGCCAGGTAGGCGTCAGTATTCTGGAGTGCATTGCTCAAAGCCGCGCGAACATCCTTCGAGAGTCTCAGGAGCTCGTATAATGACAGTTTGGCCGATGTATTGGCCAATTGTGCCAAGATGTCGAAGTTGTAGGGCCTCTACAGCCCCTGAGGTACCTCTTTTCGGAGGGATTTATCAAAGCGAGTCTCCTTCGGCCTAGGCTTGTCGGTCGTCGGAGGCTGGGAAGGTCCCGGCGTATCAGTTATAGCGGGCTGATGATCCTCAGTCGAGTTATCAGCCACAGGTTGGGATTGTGCCCCAGACCCAGTGACGACGACTGTGACTTCTACGATATCTGTCGAGATTGTGCGGCATGATCTGACTTTTCCACTCTTGCTCTTGCGAATGGAAGATGGTGTGGACTGAGTCACTTCAGATACTAAGTCTGGATGGACCCATATGACCTCCTCTCGTGGTGTGGTGACGGGCACTAGACCAGTAGCCTGATCCCGGGGAGGCAGAAGATTAGTAATTTCTATTATCATCAGAGGGATGGGTACCATACTGTCTTGAGTTTTTGTTGGAGGGAAACTGCTAAATTGCACTGACACCATATTGGCTGCCACAGTTACCTCCTCAAAATTGATGGCCAGAGCGTTCGAATCGATAAGATTTTGGATGTACCATTTTAGTTGGTAGCAGTCGTGTGTAGCATGGTGGACGTAGCGGTGGTAATGGCAGTACTTTGGGTTCTCCATTTCTGCCGGTCGAGGTTCTCGTCTTGGTGGAGGGAGCTGAATTCTGTCTCCTTGTATGAGCATGTCCAAGATGGGCTTGACGTGGCTGTCTTCGAAGGAGTAGGTCATTTGTGGCCATTGCTTGTCCGCCGGCTTTGACTCGGGTTTCTGGGCTGTGTCGGCCACCATAGCCTGCTTGCCCTTATTGTTCCCATTGTTGGAGGAGCTACACCCATTGTTGTTATTGGCGTTGGGATGCCTGCTCTTGTCTTCTCCCTCTGAAATGTGTAATCCCAGTTGGCGAGCCTTCTTCAATCGTTCTTCGGCGCTAGTGGCACTGATGATAAACGTCTTCCAGTCCTTGAATTGACTTTCGTCCATCCAGAGGCTGATTGTTGGAAGCAGCCTCTTTTGGCAAATTTCAATTAAGGAGGAATCCGGGTTACCAGACGGTAGCTTCATCGCGGTTTGGCGAAACTGCTCAATATAGTTTTTTGTCAGCTCTTTCTCCCCTTAGATGACGTCCATGAGGGTAGACTTCGTGATGTCCTATCATACTTCATAAAATCTATCCAAAAACATGCACTTGAAGCTGGCGAAGGAGTGGATGCAGTTGTCCGGCAGGTTGCGATACCAGTCGAAGGCGACTCCTTCCAATGCCCCGATGAATAATCGTGTAAGGATGGCATCATCATGGGCAGATGGTCGGTGGTGACCTCGAAGTAAGTGATATACCGACTGGCGGAGGTCTTTCCATCATAGGGATTGATATTGAACAGCTTATATCTTGGTGGAAAGGGGACATCCTTCCATGCAGCAGGGTATGGTTGTCGTATTCTGAGGTCTTGAGAGGTTTCTTTAGCGTGAAATATGGCTCGGAGCTCCTGGACCTCCCTTCTTGCTTCCGTAGCCTCATCCACAGTGGTGGGGGCCGTCACTTCAGGAGGATTGTTGCCCGGGTTTGATGTCGCTGAGTTCGAGTCCGCATTGACCGCGGGACCCGTACTTGTTTGGCCAGGCGTTCCTTGGAGAGTTGGAAGGGCCGCTTTGATCTCGTCCAGAGAATTGACTAAGGCATGCAGTATGGCCTCCAAAGTGTCGATGCATTGGCGATCACTGGAACCACCTTGGTTGCTGTCCGTCATGAACACCGTCTTTACATAAGGAGAGATAGAAGGAACGGTGGAGGACGAGCTCTCCGAATCATACCCCTGTAGTGAGAAGTCATTGGGGTACATGGGAATGTTCTCCTCTGGTTCGGACTCAGAAGGGATAGTACCCCCAGCTTCAGAGTTTGCTTCATCTTGGGAGTCGTGGACGTCCTCGGGGACGTCGGCTCTTGCTGTATCTGATGGAAGAGTTGTTTCATCTGGCTCATCTTCTTGGAACATCGGATTATCGTGGATGTTCTGAGGAGTGCTACCCCCAGTCCCAGTAAACCCTAGTGTTATGGATGATGAATCTCCCACTGTAGCAGATTTTGTCTTTGAACGGGTACCTTGGAAAGCTCCGGTGGTGGGCATCCGTTTAGATGATAGTCTCTTAGTCATAGTAGTTAAAATCTTCGGGCTGGGAGCATTGGTCTTCTTTCCTCTCCTATCGGCAGGGATTTTCTGAGTAGAGTTGCATGAGACGACGGGAGGTGCCTCATCTTCTGAACATGTTTGTTGCAGTCTTTGGAAGACGGACTACCGGTCTTCTCGTACCGTCGCGTTATTACAATAGCAGTTGACGATGATCTGGGTGCAGTGACGTCCGTAAGAGGACTCTTTGCACCCCGAGGCACCTTCTCTTTCCTTGCGTTTGTGGAGGATGTCCTCACGCAAGTCAGATGGGTCCGGATCGACCATGTTTGCTCCCTGGATTTTGGGAGACTTTCGGGAACCTCTCTGTCTGTTTGCCGCCGGGGGCTGGACTCGAGTGGTTCTGTACAACTTCCCATCAGAGGCCCGCATAACAGTACGTGGGATGCTCGGATGGTCAGAGGCCGGATCAGCGGACCGAGCTTGCCAAGCTCGTGCTGCCCTAGACTTCTTCACTCTAGTGCGTGAGGGCACATAGTAGGAAGAGTCTAGGTCATGCTGGAGAGAGTCAGACATGTCTTCTTGGGAGCACAAGAGATCAGGACCATAGGAGAGATGGTCGAAGACAGAGCCGCGTGGAGTAGGCGTCATGCGGCTGGCATCAATAATCTTCATGCGGCTGGCAGGCGTAGCCGCATCGGTCTTCTCTATGCGGCTGGAAATCCTGGCCGCATGATTGTTCTCCATACGGCTGGAAATCCTGGCCGCATGAGTATTATGCATTTGGTTAGCAGTCTCAGCCGCATGGTCATTATTCATGCGGCTGGCAATCTTGGCCGCATGAGTCTTCGTCTTGCGGCTAGTGCCCTTGTTCGATTTCTTCCTAGAACACATAGGATCGCTCTTTGCCCCTGCAAGTCCAGCATCGTAGTGCTTTCCTTTGCCGGACTTGGGGACAGCAGAGTCCTCTATGGCTCGAAGTGGGGCCGCGCGAGAGTCGTCTTCGCCGTCTTGGGCAGCAGAGAGTGCTCCGTCCAGAGCATGGGGA
The DNA here is from genome assembly GCA_029216955.1 of Iris pallida. Classification (NCBI taxonomy): domain Eukaryota; kingdom Viridiplantae; phylum Streptophyta; class Magnoliopsida; order Asparagales; family Iridaceae; genus Iris; species Iris pallida. Next base: position 2,064,924 of record JANAVB010009598.1, read on the forward strand.
GGAGTAAATGATTTTGGCCTCCACTTGCTGCGAGCTTTCTTTGTACGGGTTCGCTTCTGGACAGGGCCAGCGCTTCCCTCAGAGAGCATTTTTTCAAACGCCTGTTGGTCGAAGCGGACGACCATCTTTTGTTGCATGGAGCCAAGTTTGGCTGCATCCGATTGCGTCACCAACTCCTCAGCCATGGAGAAGTTTGTCCCCAGCAGAGTCGCCATCGTGTTTGCCATGAAATATAAAAGAGCAGAACAATTATCGGAGGACTGGACTTTTACTTTATAATACAAACTCGCTTGTACAAAGAAAGTCTAGGGACGAAAACCTAGGTACAGCAATCTAAGTACAATTGTTTATTTTCGATTCTGGGGGGTGACGATAGAGGCTCGAAAAAGCGACGGCCGCTCTGCCTTACTCCTTGGACGATCGGGTGCAGCTTTGGCTCTGTAGAAGAACTGCTTGGCGTTGATGAAGAAATGCTCTCCTTCTGATCTCTGTATATTCTCTCTCTAGCTCTCTGGCTCTCTATGTCTCTTTTTTTTATATCCGAGAGTCTCTCTTTTCACAAGAAAATAGCACCTTGCTATTTATAAGAGTGGAAGGCATCATTAGGGTTTGCAATCATTGTCTATTCTTAAAAGTCGGTGGCTAAGGATCACTGGATCTGTGCCATTCATCTTGAATATACGAGATTTGAGCAATAAATGTGATTGCATCAAATCTTTTGTGGGTAATTAATGATGATTGACATAAATCCTCCTGATTTGTCATGTCAACCTCGGATTTCCCGACACGTGTCATTAATTTGCTTGATTGCAAATGATCTGATTTGATCCCAATATTTTATTAGGATTTGTTGAAGGATTTCGATCGATTTGATGCCACATGTCCCGCTATCATGCCACGTGTCTTAACCGCGAACCACTGCAGAAATCTGAACCGTAGGAAGGTTGCTCCTCATTGAGCCGCATAAGGCTGGCCACATGTCAAGGCTGCTTGAGAGTGGCCCCCTGAATATTTGAATCGCATGGTGATGATCTGAGCCGCATGAGTGTAGGTGACCGCATGACGGGTGTCTTCTTCGTGAACCGCATGGAGATAGTCCTCGTGAGCCGTATGAGGGTTGTCTTCGTGAGCCGCATAGGGATAGTCTTCGTGAGCCGCATAAGACAGCTTCGGCCTGATCCGCATGGGACAGCTTTGGCCTGAACCGCATGGGGTGGTCTCTGCTCGAGCCACATGCGACTGTCCACGTGTCAAGGCCGCATGACAGTTTCTATATCTCGGGGGATCGTGTCAGAGATTTCCTTCATTTTCCTAGGAGTCTGCCATTATGACAGAGTCATTATTGCATCTTTCTGTCATTGGTCAGAGCTGTCAGCCGTCAAGACATTAAATGCAGTAGAAGACAAAGGGCAGAGCTGTTGAGGGCCACGTGGCTCCTCTCTGGGCCGCATATGACTATTCGAGCCGTATGAGCTCTCTGAGCCGCATGGGCTCTCTGAGCCGCATGGGGATCCTTGGCCGCATGGATCTTTTTTAATCTTTTCCATGCTTCTACAATGGCAAGTACGAAGGTTTTACCGCGGAGTCTTCCTACTCAGAGGTAATGAGGACATGGTAGGAGTGGACTCAACGGAGAATGTTTGTGGACCTATTATCTTTGGCGTACTCCGGTTGTGGGTACGGATAATAAATCGAAAGGGAATCATCATACTTACTCAGAGGTAATGAGGACATGGCAAGCTTGAAGGTTTCTTCGACGGAGCCTTCCCACTCAGAGGTAATGAGGACACGGCAAGAGTGGGCTCAATGAAGGAGGGCACAAAGAATGACTCAGAGGTAATGAGGACATGGAAGCTCTATGTAAAGGGGTGATTTGTTTTTGGCAAAAGTGAAACGACTCAGAGATAATGAGGACATGGCCATTTTAGAAATTTGTGGATCTGTTACCCTTTTTGTGCACTGAGAGTGCGGGTAGTAGATCATGAGGGAGGATCTCTTCCAGGAAGAAAGTTCAGAGGTATGGTCATACATGACTTACTATCTGAAAGAGTGACCGGAATGTGAGTTCAGAGATACCTGCGGGTACATAACTCGATAATCTGGGAGATTGTGAGTTCAGCGGTACGAGCGGGTACATAACTCGATAATCTGGAATTTGAAAATATGAGTTCAGCGGCACCAGTGGGTACATAACTCGATAATCTGGAATGTTGTGGATGTGAGTTCAGCGGTACCAGCGGGTACATAACTCAAGGATCTAGAATGTTGTGGATGTGAGTTCAGCGATACTAGCGGGTACATAACTCAAGATTGTGGATCTGAGTTCAGCGGTACCAGCGGGTACATAACTCAAGGATCTAGAAAATATTGTTTAGACATAATATTTCTTCAGGAACTTGTCGTTGACGGGCAACATGAGCAAGTCTCCATTTTGTTTTGCGAGGCGGTAAGCACCGTTGGAGAATACGGCCTCAATGATAAACGGACCTTCCTATTTTGGCTGGAACTTGCCGGCGGTCTTGTGAGTCATGACCATCGGCCTCCGGACTGCCAGAACGAGATCGCCCACTTGGAATATTCTGATTTTAACCTTCTTGTTGAAGGCTCCGGAGATGCGTGCTTGGTATAGCTCGATCCGTTGCTGAGCTAGGAGGCGCTTTTCATCTAAGGCCTCCAATTCTTGTAGTCAACGACGGTAGTTATCGTCCGTCGTCAATTGATAGGTGAGAGCGACGCGGAGCGATGGTATTTGAGTCTCCAATGGGAGAACTGCCTCACTACCGTACACCAGAGAAAATGGTGTGTTCCCTGTGGCTGTTCGGACCGTGGTACGGTACGCCCATAAGCATTCACCAAGCTTCTCGTTCCAATCACGTTTGTTGGACGATACGAACTTCTTGAGTAACTTGATGATGGTTTTGTTGAATGCTTCTGCCAACCCATTCCCTGCCGGATTATATGGCATTGAAGCGATATTCTGGATGCGGTGCTTGTCGCAGAAGCGATAGAAGGCGTGGCTTGCAAACTGCGGACCATTATCGTGGATGATCATTCGGGGCAGTCCAAAGCGGTAGATGACATGATGCTTGAGGAAGCTGATCATGTTTGAAGTCTTTACTTCTGCAAGCGGGACAGCTTCCGCCTATTTGGAGAAGTAATCTGTGATGGCAAGTATAAAGCGATGTCCTCGGGAAGAAGGCGGATTGATTGGATCGATGATATCCATTCCCCATGCTTCGAATGGCAAGGACACAACTGTCGGATGTAGAAATTTGGATGGTTGGTAGATGAAGTCTGTGTGAACTTGGCAGGCTTTGTACTTTCTTGCATAGTCTATCGCATCTGATACCATGGTGGGCTAGTAGTAGCCCATTCGATAAAGACGATCTTGTAATTTAGGGCCAGGCTGATGGGCCCCGCAGACACCGCCATGAGCTTTGCGTACGGCTTCTTTGGCTTCTGCGTTTGACAGACATCGAAGCAATAATCCGTCGTAGGATCGGCGATACAGCATCTTCGTCTCTGTATCGTAGAAGAATCTGAGAGAACGCCTTCTGATGGAAGTGGCTTCCTTTGGGTTCTCGGGCAGGATGTCGTAGACTACGAAGTCAATGAATGGTTGTCTCCAGTTCGGGACTTCGTCAATAGTCTGGGCGGAATAACTCGCCACGAATTGCACATTGTTCTTGGGACAGACCAGTTCATGGCCTATCACATCCACTGATTGGTGAGCATAGTTCGAAACTGCTAGGGAAGCGGCAAGGCCAGCTAGGGCATCGGCTTCGATATTTCGGAGTCTGGGAACGTGTTCGATGAAGAACCCCTCGAATGACGAGATAATATTGATCGCTATTTGGTGATAGGGGATCATGTCTTCGTGGCAGACTTCGTATGAGCCCCAGATCTGATTGACGATTAATTGCGAATCGTCGTATGCTTCAAGATATTCTACCCCCAGCTCTCTTGCAAGTTGGAGGCCAATGACCAAAGCATTGTACTTGGCCACATTGTTAGAGCAGGGTTTTGTTAGGGAATAAGCGCAATTGATCACCAATCCGGAGGGAGAAACCAGCACCACCCCAACTCCGACGATAATGTTGCCCTTAGATCTGGTCCTTGAGGCGCCGTCGAAGAACATTCGCCAAATATCATCGTGAGAGGTTGTATGCGAGTCAGCGACCTCATCTGGGATTTCTTCATATATTCTGGACGACTCCGAGCCTGGGTGGGCTGCTAAAAAGTCTGCCAGAGCTTGACATTTAACAGCCTTTTGCGGGACGAAGATCATATGATAGGGGGACAGCAATATTGCCCATGTAGCGAGGCGAGAGTTGAGTGCCCCTGGTTTCGTCATGAGGACCCTGAGGGGGTTGACTCGTGAGATCACATGTATGGTTTGTCCTGTGACATAGTGCCGCATCTTTTGAATGGCGAACACCAGGACGAGGCATTCTTTCTCTACGATGGTATATCGGTGCTCTGGTCCGATCATCATTCAGCTGAGGTAGTATATGGCTTGTTCATGGCCTGCATCGTTATTTTGTGCTAGCAGAGCGTCGAAGGAATGCTCCATTGCTCGTACATAGAGCAGGAATAGTTTTCCAGCAACCGGGGCCACCAGGACTGGAGGGTTCGACAAATATTCTTTGATCTTGTCGAAGGCACGCTGACATTCTTCGTCCCATATGAATGAGACGCCCTTCTTCATGAGATGGGTGAATGACCGACATCGCCCGGAGAAGTTAGAAATGAACCTCCTGATGTAAGCTAGCCTCCCTTGGAGGCCTCGAAGTTCTCGGAGATTTCTCGGAGGAACCATCTCCATGATTGCCTTCGTCTTCTTAGGGTCTACATGGATACCCCAGGCGGTGATGATAAAACCCAAGAACTTTCCGCTGGATACGCCCAAGAAGGATTTTGTGGGATTCATCTTCAGGTTGTGTGCTCGTATCAGGTCGAATACCGTCCTCAGATCCTGGAGATGGTCTCCCTTACGGCGACTCTTGACGGTAATGTCATCAACTCAGCACTCCACCGTCTTGCGTAAGTGATCCCTGAAGATAGTACTCATGGCTCTTTGATACGTGGCTCCAGCATTCTTTAAACCGAAAGGTATGACTGTGTAGCAGTATGTGCCAATCGGTGTTCGGAATGATGTATGCTTTTCGTCGTCAGGAGACATCTTGATTTGGTTGTACCCCGAGAAGCCATCCATGAATGACATGCGTTCGAAGTCGCTGGTGTTGTCAATCATGATGTCCGTGATAGGGAGGGGGAATTCGTCTTTGGAACATGCCTCGTTCAGATTGCGAAAGTCGATACAGATACGAATTTTTCCATTCTTCTTGAGGACCGATACTATGTTGGCCACCCAGTCTGAATGTTGCTCTTCGCGTATGCAGCCGCTGGCTATGAGTTTGTTGACTTCGGCTTCGATCGCATCCATGATGCCCGGGCGGAAGCGTCGTTGTTGTTGCTTGACTGGCTTTGCATCTGGCCGAATGTTGAGCTTGTGAAGAGCAATATCGAGATTTAACCCTGGCATGCCTTCATAGCTCCAGGCGAACACAGCAATATATTCTTTGACAAGTTCCAGTAGTAACTCTCGCTCTTCGTCTGTTAGGCTTTTACTGACGAAGATTGGTTTTGGAGAAGATTCGCTGTCGAGATCCACTTGTATGACCTCATCTTCAGTCGAAGGTTCTCTCTGTTCGAACCGTTTTTCCTATTGTACATCCAACTATTGGGCCCACGGCTCTAACTCGAGGATTTCAGGCATGTCTTTATCTTCTTCGTAAGCGTCGGCGAATGCTATGTTGACTGATAGGACTTGTCTGAATACGTCTCCGATGCTGGTATCCGAATCAGAAGTTGGTGACCCGGTTGGATGTAAATGCCAGTCGCATTCCTCATCTAAATTTTTAGGGGTCATTGTAGGCGTAACATACCCTAATCGACACCGGGTCTTGCTGTAGTAGTCCTGTGGTTTGCCAGCCGGGACCGGTGGCTTCAAAGGTAATCGTCGCCCAGTACCGTAGTTCAAGCCTGGTGTTGTTGTCAGATCATACCCCTATTTTTGCATGAGATATTTGGATTGGGGGCTATAAATATACAGAGGCAGTCTCCCAACATCTGATTCAAGATCGACTTCTTCTATGGTGAAGGGCTGCGGATCGTCCTTCCGGTCGAAGATGATTGGATGGTCCCCTCCCTCGATTATGCGGTAAGCGTCTTCCACTGGAGTAAGCTGGTTTGCGGTGTAAACATTCGTCACCTGTGTGTGTAGGTGAGTGCCTATACCGTGTTCCATAGCATACATTGTACAAAGCTTATCAAGCTCGAGGTAATTCAAAGATAGTCCTTTATTGATGAAGTAAGGTATCTTTTCTAGCGGGATTACATCATCTGCGGAGGGAACATCAGTGTAGGCAGCCACATACTTGGCTAGCTCCGGTTCTTCTTCGGCTACCCCCTGTATAAATGAAGACTGAGAGGACGAACTGGGCAGCTTGATCGTCAGAGGTTCAGCTGGTGGGACAGAGCGCGGAGTTGTTGGCAAACTAGCGACCCCCAGTTTGGTACTCGATGCTGGACGGGGAGTGGTTGGTTCGCTAGAAGCCCCAGACTTTGTATCGGGGTAACGATTCCTTCTGGGAAGGCGTATCGTCATTGGCTTGTCGGAGGGATTGAGCTTCTCCATTTGTGGCTGGCCGACTCTTGGCAGTTTAATTGTCAGCGGCTCTGTTGTGGGTCTTGGCACTTGGCCAGACCTTGGCAGCCGGATTATCATTTGCTCTTCTTGTGCTGATAGGCTGATTGCGTCCTTACGTAGAGTGGCTGTAAGGGGTGCGAACTTGCCAGGTTTGCGAGCTTGGAGGTGGATCATCAGAGGTTCTTCTGATCCTGTGGCTGTCTCGGTACGAACTTGCACATCTCCTTCACCAAGGTGCCTCTTTGACTTTTCGTATAGGCAGGAGTCTGAGTAGTTGGATTCGACCCCTTTGAAGGGATCGATGTCGACAAATTCTGTCCTCACGAAGCCGTATTTGTCGACATACTTGAAGCACTGGTGCAGGATGGAAGGCACGATCATATAATCGTGTATCCAAGGACGCCCCAGGAGGATATTATAAGAAGTGTCTGCATCTATCACGTAACATGTGACTTCTGGCTGGAGATCGCCGATTTGACACTTCAAGCGAATCTTCCCAATCGGGTAGCTCCTGCCCGAATTGAAACCGCTGATGGCGGTGCTTGTCGGCGTCAGCCGATGCATAGGGATGCAGAGATGATATCACAGACCCTTCGGGATGATGCTTATGGAAGAACCAGGATCAATGTGCATCCGATCCACCTTTACATTGCCGATGTATCCAGTTTAATATAACGGGCGATCGTGCAGGTTAGTTTTGATGAGCATATCCTGCGGACTGAAGACAATATTGGGCATCGCTTCTGTGCAAGCGCTGTCTTGGAAATCTGCAGGCGGGCTCTCTCCCGTGAGGTTGACCTGAGCCAGGTAGGCGTCAGCATTCTGGAGTGCATTGCTCAAAGCCGTGCGAACATCCTTCGAGAGTCTCAGGAGCTCGTATAATGATAGTTTGGCCAGTGTGTTAGCCAATTGTGCCAAGATGTCGAAGTTGTAGGTCCTCTCCAGCTCCTGAGGTGCCTCTTTTCGGAAGGATTTATCAAAGAGAGTCTCCTTCGGCCTAGGCTTGTCGGTCGTCGGAGGCTGAGAAGGTCCCGGTGCGTCAGTTGTAGCGGGCTGATGATCCTCAGCCGAGTTATCAGCCACAGGTTAGGATTGTGCCCCAGACCGAGTGACGTCGGCTGTGACTTCTTCGATATCTGTCGAGATTGTGCGGCATGATCTGACTTTTCCACTCTTGCTCTTGCGAATGGAAGATGGTATGGACTGAGTCACTTCAGATACTAAGTCTGGATGGACCCATATGACCTTCTCTCGTGGTGTGGTGACGGGCACTAGACCAGTAGCCTGATCCCGGGGAGGCAGAAGATTAGCAATTTCCATTATCGTCAGAGGGATGGGTACCATACTGTCTTGAGTTTTTGTTGGAGGGAAACTGCTAAATTGCACTGACACCATATTGGCTGCCACAGTTACCTCCTCAAAATTGATGGCCAGAGCGTTCGAATCGATAAGATTTTGGATGTACCATTTTAGTTGGTAGCAGTCGTGTGTAGCATGGTGGACGTAGCGGTGGTAATGGCAGTACTTTGGTTTCTCCATTTCTGCCGGCCGAGGTTCTCGTCTTGGTGGAGGGAGCTGAATTCTGTCTCCTTGTATGAGCATGTCCAAGATGGGCTTGACGTGGCCGTCTTCGAAGGAGTAGGTCATTTGTGGCCATTGCTTGTCCGCCGGCTTTGACTCGGGTTTCTGGGCTGTGTCGGCCACCATAGCCTGCTTGCCCTTGTTGTCCCGATTGTTGGAGGAGCTACTCCCATTGTTGTTGTTGGCGTTGGGATGCCTGCTCTTGTCTTCTCCCTCTGAAATGTGCAATCCCAGTTGGCGAGCCTTCTTCAAACGTTCTTCGGCACTAGTGGCACTGATGATAAACGTCTTCCAGTCCTTGAATTGACTTACGCCCATCCAGAGGCTGATTGTTGGAAGCAGCCTCTTTTGGCAAATTTCAATTAAGGAGGAATCCAGGTTACCAGACGGTAGCTTCATCGCGGTTTGGCAAAACCGCTCTATATAGTTCCTTGTCAGCTCTTTCTTCCCTTGGATGACATCCATGAGGGTGGACATCGTGATGTCCTGTCCTACTTCGTAAAATCTCTCTAAGAACATGCGCTTGAAGCTGGCGAAGGAGTGGATGCAGTTGTCCGGCAGGTTGCGATACCAGTCGAAGGCGACTCCTTCCAATACCCCGATGAATAATCGTGTAAGGATGGCATCATCATGGGGCAGATGGTCGATGGTGACCTCGAAGTAAGTGATATACTGACTGGCAGAGGTCTTGCCATCATAGGGATTGATATTGAACGGCTTATATCTTGGTGGGAAGGGGACGTCCCTCCATGCAGCAGGGTATGGTTGCCGTATTCTGAGGTCTTGAGAGGTTTCTCTAGCGTGAAACATGGCTCGGAGCTCCTGGACCTCTCGTCTTGCTTCCCTGGCCTCATCCACAGCGGTGGGGGCCGTCACTTCAGGAGGATTGTTGCCCGGGTTTGGTGCCACTGAGTTCGAGTCCGCATTGATCGTAGGACCCGTACTTGTTTGGCCAGGCGTCCCTCTTTGGAGAGTTGGAAGGGCCGCTTTGATCTCGTCCACAGACTTGACTAAGGCATGCAGTATGGCCTCCAAAGTGTCGATGCGTTGGCGATCACTGGAACCACCTTGGTTGCTGTCCGTCATGAACATCGTCTTTATATGAGGAGAGATAGAAGGAACGGTGGAGGACGAGCCCTCCGAATCATACCCCTGTAGTAAGAAGTCATCGGGGTACGTGGGAATGTTCTCCTCTGGTTCGGACTCAGAAGGGATAGTACCCCCAGCTTCAGAGTATGCTTCATCTTGGGAGTCGTGGACGTCCTCGGGGACGTCGGCTCTTGCTGTATCTGATGGGAGAGTTGTTTCCTATGGCTCATCTCCTTGGAACATCGGATTATCGTGGATGTTCTGAGGAGTACTACCCCCAGTCCCAGCAACCCCTAGTGTTGTGGATGATGAATCTCCTACTGTAGCAGATTTCATCTTTGAACGGGTACCTTGGAAAGCTCCGGTGGTGGGCATCCGTTTAGATGATAGTCTCTTAGTCATAGTAGTTGAAATCTTAGGGCTGGGAGCATTGGCCTTCTTTCCTCTCCTATCGGCAGAGATTTTCTGAGTAGAGTTGCAGGAGACGACGGGAGGTGCCTCATCTTCTGAACATGTTTGTTGCAGTCTTTGGAAGACGGACTGCTGGTCTTCTCGTACCGTTGTATTATTGCAACAGCAGTTGACGATGATCTGGGTGCAGTGACGTCCGTGAGAGGACTCTTTGCACCCCAAGGCACCCTCTCTTTCCTTGCGTTTGTGGAGGATGGCCTCACGCAAGTCAGATGGGTCCGGATCGACCATGTTTGCTCCCTGGATTTTGGGAGACTTTCGGGAACCTCTCTGTCCGTTTGCCACCGGGGGCTGGACTCGAGTGGTTCTGTACAACTTCCCATCAGAGGCCCGCATAACAGTACGTGGGACGCTCGGATGGTCAGAGGCCGGATCAACGGACCGAGCTTACCAAGCTCGTGCTGTCCTAGACTTCTTCACTCTTGTGCGTGAGGGCACATAGTAGGAAGAGTCTAGGTGGTGCTGGAGAGAGTCAGACATGTCTTCTTGGGAGCACAAGAGATCAGGACCATAGGAGAGACGGTCGAAGACAGAGCCGCGTGGAGTAGGCGTCATGCGGCTGGCATTAATAATCTTCATGCGGCTGGCAGGCGTAGCCGCATAGGTCTTCTCTATGCGACTGGAAATCCTGGCCACATGAGTGTTCTCCATGAGGCTGGAAATCCTGGCCGCATGAGTATTATGCATTTGGTTAGCAGTCTCAGCCGCATGGTCATCATTCATGCGGCTGGCAATCTTGGCCGCATGAGTCTTCGTCTTGCGGCTAGTGCCCTTGTTCGATTTCTTCCTAGAACACATAGGATCGCTCTTTGCCCCTGCAAGTCCAGCATCGTAGTGCTTTCCTCTGTCGAACTTGGGGACAGCAGAGTCCTCTATGGCTCGAAGTGGGGCCGCGCGAGAGTCGCCTTTGCCGTATTGGACAGCAGAGAGTGCTCCGTCCAGAGCTTGGGAAGGAGCAAATGATTTTGGCCTCCACTCGCTGCGAGCTTTGTTTGTGCGGGTTCGCTTCTGGACCGGGCCAGCGCTTCCCTCAGAGAGCATTTCTTCAAACGCCTGTTGGTCGAAGCGAACGACCGTCTTCTGTTGCGTGGAGCCAAGTTTGGCTGCATCCGATTGCGTCACCAGCTCCTCAGCCGTGGAGAAGTTTGTCCCCAGCAGAGTCGCCATCGTGTTTGCCATGAAATATAAAAGAGCAGAATAATTATCGGAGGACTGGACTTTTACTTCACAATACAAACTCTCTTGTACAAAGAAAGCCTAGGGACGAAAATCTAGGTACAGCAATTTAAGTATAATTATTTATTTTAGATTCTGGGGGGTGACGATAGAGGCTCGGGAAAGCGACGGCCGCTCTGCCTTACTCCTTGGACGATCGGGTGCAGCTTTGGCTCTGTAGAAGAACTGCTTGGCGTTGATGAAGAAATGCTCTCCTTTTGATCTCTGTATATTCTCTCTCTAGCTCTCTAGCTCTCTATGTCTCTTTTTTTTTTATCCGAGAGTCTCTATTTTCACAAGGAAATGGCACCTTGCTATTTATAAGAGTGGGGGGACATCATTAGGGTTTGCAATGATTGCCCATTCTTAAAAGTCGACGGCTAAGGATCACTGGATCTGGGCCGTTCATCTTGAATATACGAGATTTGAGCAATAAATGTGATTGCATCAAATCTTTTGTGGGTAATTAATGATGATTGATATAAATCCTCCTGATTTGTCATGTCAACCTAGGATTTCCCGACACGTGTCATTAATTTGCTTGATTGCAAATGATCTAATTTGATCCTAATATTTTATTGGGATTTGTTGAGGGATTTCGATCGATTTGATGCCACGTGTCTCGCTATCATGGCACATGTCTTAACCACGAACCACTGTAGAAATCTGAGCCGCAGGAAGGTTGCTCCTCATTGAGCCGCATAAGGCTGGCCACGTGTCACGGCTGCTTGAGAGTGGCCCCCTGAACATTTGAACCGCATGGTGATGATCTGAGCCGCATGAGTGTAGGTGACCGCATGATGGGTGTCTTCTTCATGAACCGTATGGAGATAGTTCTCGTGAGCCACATGGGGGTAGTCTTCGTGAGCCGCATGGGGATAGTCTTCGTGAGCCGCATAAGACAGCTTCGGCCTGAGCCGCATGGGACAGCTTCGGCCTGAACCGCATGGGGTGGTCTCTGCTCGAGCCGCATGCGATTGTCCATGTGTCAAGGCCGCATGACAATTTCTGGATCTCGGGGGATTATGTCAGAGATTTCCTTCATTTCCCTAGGAGTCTGCCATTATGACAGAGTCATTATTGCATCTTTCTGTCATTGGTCAGAGCTGTCAGCCGTCAAGGCATTAAATACAGTAGAAGACAAAGGGCAGAGCTGTTGAGGGCCACGTGGCTCCTCTCTGGGCCGCATAGGACTATTCTAGCCGCATGAGCTCTCTGAGCCGTATGGGCTCTCTGAGTCGCATGAGGATCCTTGGCCGCATGGATCTTTCTTTAATCTTTTCCATGCTTCTACACACAAGTTCTCCGTGTGGGGTCCATTGATAATAATTCGACATGAAATCCTTTGAGTATAAATGATATGTCACGTCCACTTCTGGATTTTATTTTAAGTTGTAATATCTCACACATAGACACTTAATTTTTGTGTCATCCATATACTGTAGGAACGCCTTGACAAACTGCAAGAACTGTTTTACCCCTGTATAAATTCATTCCACACACCGTACATGTCATTAGGATGACGATTGTACATCCATGAATGATGTAGCAAGTAGTATTCATATCCATTTGAAGATAATTCTGCAAATATGGATACACATTAGTTGAGTATATTGTCCAAATGGATGCAAAGATGGATACACCTGTTTATCAAAGTAAAAACTCTAATTGATGTCTGAGTATCCGAGTCGTGATATGTGACTATCCATATCTTGATTCATAAATATTCATTTTATACTTCATGACTATCTGAAAACTAGTAGATATATTGACGAACCGGTCCAAGTCTTGGAGTGTAAGGACAAGCTACTTCGCAATTGTGCGATCCCCCTCGTTTGTATTCTCTGGAGGAACCATTCAGTCGAAGAGTCGACCTGGGAACTCGAATCAGAGATGAAGAAAAAGTTTTCTTCTCTATTTTTCTAGTGGTAGGTTCTTTTCTTAAGTTTCGATGAAGAAACATTTTTTTAGTTGGTTATGGTATAGTGTCTTGTCCCTACATCGTGTCCCATTTTTTGCGATAAAGGAACAATATCGCTATCAATTTGGTCAGAACCGATTGATCGGGATCGATTGAACATGATTGATTATTTTAAGATTTTTTTCTCGTTATGGAATGGCTTCTTCGAAATCAAGTCCCATATTCAGCTGGTTGCACCTCGAGGATGGACTCTGTAGACGAGTCGGGAGAGACCTTCCGTTGCTCTGCTTTTTATGCCGCATTTGCTTCTTCGACTTTGGTTTTTCGAATACATTTTTGTGAATATTTTCGATGATTTTTATGTCTAGTGTTCTTCGATTTTGCATTTCATATCAAACTCATTGAATAGGGCAGTGTTCTGATCAGTTGCTTATGCGATTTCAGGTGATCGCGTAGGTGTCATCTAAGCGCAACCAATCGGTCTCTCGTCTCAAACAAAATCAAAGTGAGTGGCTGACTCTCCTTCCCTCGACCCTCTGGTTTTTAATCTATCATAAACACAAAAGAGAAATGCTTGTCTTTATAGTGTTAAATCAATAAATTATGGCACTATTCCTCACAAACACTTGTTATATAACTGCTATAACATGAAACTGATGCATGCTTTCTTATGACATATTTACTATAAATATGTGCAAAATGAAGATTGAATCGATTAATGAGTATCTCAATGATAAGGCAAAGTACGTTAAAATAGGCTAAGTTCTAATGAACAAAGAATAATAGTACGGTCATTGGACAACTTATGTATAAGGAGTAGTTTCCTCGAGCGGTTGCCTTGGCCATGGAACCGATTCGGCCGAGAAGGAACAAGTATAGCAGTGCTAGCTGAACTAGAACGGGTGATTCAGGAACTTTCGAATAGGGTTCGCTATCCGCCATGAAAGGATCGTCGTCTAACTCAGCTATAGTCCAAGATGGCTTGACATTGCAAGTGACCTTCACACCCTTACACTGCTTTATTTGATCATTGTGACACGGGATGAATATGGTTTGTTTTGTTTAGGTGTAGCGACTATGCCACAGATAATTATAAATGCTTGTAGTTTCTATATACTTGCCTCATAAAATGTTCATATAAAATCCATCAGGACGGTTAGAAAGATCACCAAGTATATAACATGTTTTACAAAATTTCTTGAACAAATAAAAGCTTGGATTTAGGTAGACACCCACAAGTACTTATGAACATACTGATCCTCGCCCTTCACAGGTGCTACGAATCAAGTTGAACGTACTAGCTAGCAAGACGACGTTCATATTGTGATGCTTCGTCCGCTTATCGAAGGCTTTTGTTGAACCCTTTTGAAGACTCTCTACATTAGTCCAAGAATGATGGCACGACTCCCTACCATTATAGGTGATTTGTAAATGCTAGTTGCATGAAAAAGGGATGTAATGTATGGAACGACTACCTCATTATCGTTCATTTTGAGTCAAATTGTAAGCCTGCAAGGCATCAAGATGTAATCGAGTCATGTAAATGATGTCCTTTATCAATAAAGTAATGTTTTTTCTATGTCACATGTATTGTTCAATTTCTCGGCATACTTTCTGTTTCATTGTGCTTTGGATAACCTTAAACCTTATGACTTGCCTTGTGGAGTCGCAACTTAGGTTCGCATGGCATCACGCCCAGGGGACGACTATCGATTCTACAGAATCGGGACATGACATATAGTAAAACCCTATTAAATAAATGTCATAACGTGTTCAATGTCAACCCTTCTGTTCAAATTTTTTTTACTTCTGTAAGCCTTTTAAGACTTTCAGAGTTCTACAAGATTTCTGAAAAATACAAGAAAAGGCTAAGTATTATAAATTCTTTTCTAGGATTTTTCGTTCTTTGTTTCTTAATAATTTTTTACTCCTTTCGTTCTTTGTCTTTTCTCATATTTTTGAATAGTTGTAGAGCTCTAAAAGCTTCAAAAAGGCTTAGAGATATAAATTTACTCCTTTCGTTCTTTGTCTTTTCTCATATTTTTGAATAGTTGTAGAGCTCTAAAAGGCTTAGAGATGTAAATACTACAGAATCGGGATATGACATATAGTAAAACCCTATTAAATAAGTGTCATAACGTGTTCAATGTCAACCCTTCTGTTCAATTTTTTTTTTACTTCTGTAATCCTTTTAAAATTTTCAGAGTTCTACAAGATTTCTGAAAATTACAAGAAAAGGCTAAGTATTATAAATTCTTTTCTGGGATTTTTCGTTCTTTGTTTTTTAATAATTTTTTACTCCTTTCGTTCTTTGTCTTTTCTCATATTTTTGAATAGTTGTAGAGCTTTAAAAGCTTCAAAAAGGCTTAGAGATATAAATTTACTTTAGAGAAGGGCT
The DNA here is from genome assembly GCA_029216955.1 of Iris pallida. Lineage (NCBI taxonomy): Eukaryota > Viridiplantae > Streptophyta > Magnoliopsida > Asparagales > Iridaceae > Iris > Iris pallida. The sequence goes on from JANAVB010009598.1 coordinate 2,080,311, forward strand.
GATATGAACACTTGACTTCAGGCTGACACAAATAGTTAACATAAGAGATAATGATATCTGTGTCGTCATGTGTTACTTGTGAGCCCACAAGGAACACTTGACCTCGGAATGTCCAATATAAATACCGGTGTTGATAACACTTTAGGTATTTTTGGTAGAAACTGTAATAGCCTCATAAGGTTTGCAGAAATAGTTTTTTTAAGAGATATGACTTATAAGGAACACGTGGACACTCATATAGTCAATATACTTACTTGTATCTTGGCACTATACCAATCATACCTACACTTGACACCATACCATATCTTGTAGGACATTCACTCTATACACTCTAGAAACTTTCATATAAATTCTAGACTTACCTTGACAATTATCCAATTCCTAAAATATCTTATATACTTCTAGGATATAATAGGGGAAATGAAAACATAAACGTCAAACCCTAATATTAACTTATTAGCGATATCATAAATAGGCGTCGCTGAAGGTCGCTAAAATTTTAGTCGAATGTGACGGCTGTAGAACATGCATCGCAAAACGTAGCTAATCAAAAAATAGTAGCGACGTTATAGAAGCGTAAAACGACTATGCTTTCAAGAAAACCAAGTACAGTCGCTACTAGTCGCTATTTGTCACCAAAAGCGGCTTATAGCGACGTCCTCTATTGGAGTCACTAAACTCATTAATATTAGCGACGTTTACTTATGACGTTGTTATAAATGTCGCTAAATCATCATATTTTGGTAGTGCACCACAAGCCATCTTTGACCGTAGCTTAGTTAGACGATGATCCTTTCAGAACGGATAGTGAGTCCTACTGAAAGTTCTTGAATCATCCATGCTAGTACATCAGTATAGCTACCATGGTACCTCCTAGGCCGACACAATCTGGTGCCCCGATCAATCGTTTGAGAAGCTATAAACCTTGTATACAAGTTGTCCATGACCATGCAAATGTATGAACAGTTAACTCAAAAACATATACATGACATATTTCTATAAATCTGCATTAAATATATTAATCTCTACTCAATATTTATCATATGCATCGAGCCATCGGTCGAGTCATTCTTTCCGATCCAGGAATACTACATTGGCGAGCCAATGGTCCCAAGCCATCCCTATTTCTATCTACTTTGAAACAAATCATATGATACATAAATCAACTATTTATTCTGCATGAAAACATAATCGTCGAGATATTCTCTATGTGATAGCATAATCACAACAATACATAAATTCATATATATAAAGCAGTAATAAAAAAATCTACATCTAGCACAACATGTTAATATTCTATGTTATATTCAACAATTAACATAAATGAGATTATTCTCTTTATCTATCTTCGTTCTTCTCTTTTATTAATATGCGACAATTATAGCATAAAAACTAAGCAGACATCATTCCATTTCATTAGTGTGAATTTAAAGGAACGAAGGATCATCGAAACCACCCGCTGGAAGAAACGCCAATCTGACTCGATCGGGCAGATCTCTGAAACATCCTCTGCAATGAACCCAAGTCCAAACGGCTCTTCTAGCCAACGAACCAACTTAATGCCCCACACGGAGAATGGCATTACACTAGTAACGACATCCAAAAATTGTATATTCAATTTTTCAAAAACTACCAAACTGACAAGGTAGCTGAACGTTATAACATCCATTATGAGGGTGTATATCTTCTTGTAATAAATCCATGGTCAGTAAAGAAAACGTTGCAGCACAAGGCGTGATATGTACTATATTATTTTATTCTTCTTATTATGCTTCCTTACGAAGATCTATTTGTATACAACAAGTTTAACCATGGGTGGTGTTGGAACGATAGGCCTAAAGCACTTTCCTCTTAGTTAAGGATTCTAACTCGACCTGGATTGCTTTTTTTTTTGATCCCAATCAGTTTTAGTCGACATTCTTTGACAAAACCCAATTCAATATCGTTATAATAGCTATAGCATATGCAAAGATATAATCGATTACTATTTAATTTCTATTCCATAACTTGTCTAAGCTAGCATGCTGGACGAATATTTGTTCATTCTCGAAAATAGAAATTTTGGTACTAGTCTCTTCTAGGGGACTTATATAATCCAAAATAATCTGATGAGTTGAAAAGGTCGAAATAACGACATGAGCCAGGGGTTTCAAGTTGCTTATCTTATATGGTTGGGAATCCTTTAAATACATCATTTGATACTGTTCATATAGGATATGATTATGTTCAATTATATTTTGAAAGTACTTGAAAACATCTTAGAAAATAGCCTTCGTAATTAGGGTTTTTAATTAAGAATTACCAACATGTAACTATAGGCTTCAGTCAATTTTTCGAGATTTACAAAGATTTTTTACATTGATTTAAACATATTTTTCTTCCTTAGGTTATATATTTACAAACTGGTTTAACTAGAATTTAACTAGGATTAAATAGAACATAAATTGATCGAGTGAATCTTGAGAAAATTGAGTGGGAAGATGGGTACCTCGGTTGCAATAAGAACAAAGCAGGGAACGGTATCGTCGACGATCCTTTGGCGTATACAGGCGGTTCAGAGGGTCAAGAGACCGTTTGAGGTTGGGGGTCGTCTGGAATTTGAGAAAATCGAGAATGAGGGGGTGATTTGGTTGCAGGAAGGAAAATAGGTTTTGGAGTTTTCGAGTATATATACCCTATTTTAACTCCAATTTTCTATCGATTTAGACATCGATTTAATCCTAGATTTGGTTTAATCAAAGGAGAATGGGATAGTAATTATGTAGAAAGATATTTGGGGAGATATTATTAGATTTGAAGGAGTTTCGATCACTCAAAAAATTAGAGTTTTAAACTATGTTTCCAAAGGAGCTCAACTCGGGCTAGGGATTAGTGAACAATGTGGAGCACTGTTGACAATTTTTTTATTAACCTATTTTTTAATTTTTAAAACTCTGAAACTAATTTTCTTAAGAATATTAATTCTAAAGAAATCATTAAAAAATTCTTAAAAATTCTTAAAATTTTTTAAGACTTTATATATATATATATATATATATATATATATATATATATATATATATATATGTTGCTTAAAGTAAGATTCCTCTACCGCGATCTGCTCCCAGGAACTAGCAAGTTCGAAAGAACTTCTAGAACGCTCGTTAGTCAACTTTTTGTGACTCGAACGGACTCACTGGACTCAACGGGCTCCTTTTGCTTTCTTCTTGGTACCTCTCACAAAGAAGGCTAGGGGCTCTATTTATAGAGTGGAGTAAGACTTCACCTTTTATCCTATCCGATATGGGACTAAAATTCCAATACTCTAAAATAGGGTTTGATATTTTAGATCACCCCATAATTATTGATAGTCGTGTGTCAGTCCACGTCTACCCCCGAGCACACCCGTGCATGTATGAGACATCCTAGAGTCCAAGTCCGAACGACAAGAATCAACTTGCTTTCTTGTCGGAATTAATCATTTTTTTCTTCTAGGAAAATACTCCCGTATGCCACCCACTTGTGCCCCACCATACTTCATGTACATACCTCAACACAAGCAAAGCATTATATTGAGATACTTACCATTTGGTGTAGCCAATGTGGGACTATCTTTCCTAGTCTAAAGGCAAAACACCGATAATCCCCTACATATCTCAATATATGGGTTGGGCGTTCCCCACAGTGACTGTCCATCATGCATTAGGAGAGATATCGCTACGACTTGTATCTTCCCACATTGATTAAATAACATGATACAACAATGGACTAAGTCTTAAATTCTGTACCATAACTGCAATTTTTTCCACTCACATAATAATATCAACTGTGCTTCTGACTGCACATTAAAGGTCTTGTGTCAGCCTGGTTTCGGTGTATGTATCTTGGGTGTCTATAAGGTTTTCCTCAAGAGATGGCTTACATCTCTATGCATACACTCTAGGTGAGTTCTTTTAAAGAGTCTTGGCATGAAGTCTTTCGCTTCCTTGTGGTGTTGTGCCATTATGACATAGCCCGAAGTCGAGGCAATGTCTTATGTGATGTCATACTATTGTAGCATGAGGCCCAATCTCTTTGTAGTGCCAAACTACCCTGCATGAAGCCTTTCGCTTCCTTGCGGTGTTACGCCGCCGTGACATGGCTCACAAATCTAAGGCAATGCCTCATGTGGTGTCACACCACTGTAACATGAGGTCGAGCCTCTTTGTAGTACTACATACCACTCTTCATTCAACAACATTAGGCCCTGTTGCCCATGTGCGGTGCTATGCTGTTGTGACTTTGCCCGAAGCCGAGGCTTTATCCATATTAGGACCTCATATGGTGTCACCCTACTGTAGCATGATATACTATGCTCCTTTGTAGTGTTGTGCTACCCGTGTTTCCTATAAAGTACGTCGGACATCCCAAATGCTCGAGAACTCATTAATACTTCCAAGTCATCCTCTCACAGGACTTTGTTCTATTTAAAGAACAAACAGTAGACGACAGTGGTTCTGGGTCCATAACCCCGCAGAATCCTAAAAAGTCGTCCACTTACAGTGGTTCTGGATTTGAAACCTCGCAATATAGTAAATTACTGTCCACTAACAGTGGTTCTCGGTCTAAGACCCCGCAATATCTAAAGAAATTGTATACTAACAACGATTTTCAGTCTAAGACCCCACAATATCCAAAGGATTGCCCACTAACAATGCTTCTGGGTCCGTGACCCCGCAATATCCAAAGGATTGTCGACTACACTTGATATTCTTCCAATCAATGGTCATTTTTTAAACTAAAAGCTAGATGCCTAGTAGATTTCTCTTTAAACTAATAGCATAAAGCTTTATAGCAGAATTACAAAGACACAATATCAGAGTATCTGCAAGCCCAATTTACGTGCTGTATCTTCAACCAGCTGGCGCTTGAGCCCTTTGGTGAATGGATATACTAGATTCTTCTAGCTTCGAACATCAACTACGGTAGTGACTCCTCTCTTAATGAGATCATTCATCGACCTGTGCCTTAATCGCACAGTTATTTTCTTGCCATTGAAAAGATCATTCGAGGCTACTGCTGCAGCCATCCGGTTGTCGTAATACATCGGCATCACCCAAATTTGCATTTAAACAAGATTATGTTCGATTGTTGCAATATATCAGCATCACCTGAATTTGTGCATCAACCACATAAAGATCCTTCCTGATCTTTCGAAGCCATTCTACTTCATACTCGAAGCAATTTCGCTCCATCCACTGCAGCTAACAGAACTCAGATTCCATAGTGAGAGAAATATCTGCTTCTTTGACTTTCTCGATATAGCACCACTACCCATGGATCTGCTTTTTTGACTTCCTCGATATAGCATCATTATCCATGTAGTAGATATAACCTTTTCTTTCTCTCTTTTTGAGCACCAACTGACATCGTTGAAGCCTTCTACCCTTGTAGGGTAATCGATGTATTGCATCTTTTTGAGTCCCTGAGAGATATCTAATTACTCTTTTTACAGCTTTCCAAACATTAACACGTGGCTTGCTCGTGAATTGACTCGTTATACCTACATCAAAAGCTATGTCAAGCATGGTGGTACTTATAGCCTACATCAAACTCCAAATGATGTTCGAGTACACCAACTGTCTGACGCTTCTCCAGGATCTGGCTTCAGCTTTTGATCACACCTGTAAGGAGTATCGATCCCTGGAAGATCCTGATATCCATAGCGTGTGAGCAAATTTCCACGTAGTGAGCTTATGACAGGGCAAGCAACTATCGTGTGGATTACTTAAATCCTTAGGATGACATCCGTATTTTCCATATCCTTCATACTGAATCTGGACGTGAGGAACATCTTTGTTCTAGTGACATATCATTATGTCGTCCATATAGAGACAAATGATGACTCCTCTATCATCAATGAACTTTGTGTAATCACACTTAACAGTCTCGCTGACCCTGTAGCCTTTGGACCTAATAACCTGGTCAAACTTCTTAAGCCACAGATTGGGTGTATATATATAAAATTTACCAACTTGCAGACCTTGTCTTCAATAGCCTGAACGACCAATCTATCTGGCTATTGTATGTGAATCTCATTTATCATTTCTCTATCCAAAATAATGTTGAGACGTCCATCTGATGATAGAACAGCTTATAAATAGCAGCCATGGCCATCGTCATCCTGATGGTTGACAACTTAGCTAGTAGAGCATATGCGCCAACCTCATCAATTTTTTTTCTTGAGTAAACCCTCTAGCCTTGAACTCATCATCAGTTCCTTCGATTTTTTGTCTTTTTCTTCACGAAGATTCAATATGTTTAGCTCCTTTAGACAGATTAACTAACAACCACTTATAATTGGATGTTACAGAGTCAATCTTATCAATGATTCTCTCCTCTAGAAGATCGTATCTCTAGAATTTATCACCTCATCGACCTCCATGTGATGGATAATCAATGAAAAACCACATTCTAGACTACTACTTCTTTGAAAGTACTTGCACCTTCAATACCAACAATATTCTTCGGAACATCCGTGAGAATAATGTTCTTGTCCCTAGCAATCTTGTCTTCAAAGAATTTTTCCTCGCGAGACTCAATGATATGATTGATACAATTATCGAGCATAGCTTACAATAGCAAATTCCAAAAATATTATCCTCTTGGTCTTCATCGCTGACTTCTAAATCTTGATATCCGGAAGCTTCACGTACACCAGACACCCCAACACTTGAATGATATTCAAGTTAGGTCTAACCTTGAACTGATTTTGATAAGAATCATAGTCAGATATACGAACGGTAGTTTATTCAGCAATAAGCATAGCCATACACAAAATCTATCCCCAGAAGCATATTGGTAGATCCATAGTATATATATCATCATCTTTGATAATGTCCTTATCTTTCTTTCTGATACTCCATGGATTATAGATACAACGGAGCAGTCATTTTATAGCCAATTCCATATTCATAATCGAACTATGCAAATCCAAAAATGATACTCTCCGCCTTGATCAAACCTGACTATATATACAGAGTAGTCACTAATTTCATAGTTAATTCGATGTTCATAGAAGAACGATGCGAATCCAAAAAATAACACTATCTACCATGATCACTTCTGAGTAGTTGTAGACCAGTTTAATATTCAGCTTCATCCTTAAAGTATCTGAACTTCTCGAATGCTCCATCCTTCGACTTGAGCAGACATGGGAACGTGCACTTCGAGAAATACTTCGAACTGGCCTCCGTAGAAAATTGATGAAAGTCACAGATGTTTGAGTGTATTAACTCCAGGAGATCCGTACTTTAGTTCAATCGTCTCAGAAGCTTACTGATAGTCTTGTCTCTGCATAGACCTCAAATTCCTCTACCTTCTTACCCCCACATTCAGAAGATAAGGCCCAGATAGGACAATTTGAGTCTACTTCTATCATAGAACAACTTCCAGTCTATTTAATGAAGTAACTTCATCGCCACTAGTAGAAGTTCGAGCATCCTTTCACTACCAAATTTCTTCTCGAAGCATGTTCCTTGCCAAGAAATTACCATCTGGCTAGTACGAATGTCCATCTTCAAGTCTGTAGACAACAGACTTTCTGAGATCAGATCTTCAGAAATCTCTGATAGACAACAGACTTCCGGGGGTCCATAACTACTGTCTCGATCTTCAGATCTTATGCTATATATATGTTTGCCATCGAGACCTTCATCATAACAAGGCTCATCTTCCGTGAACAGCTCCTTCGAGAGCACATATACACTAGTGCTCGACTACTAGTCAGCTACCACGCTAGATAACTCAACCTGTAAAATAATAAAAACCAAATTAAGTAATCAAAATGACCAAGTTTAGTCATGCCTGCTGTTTTGGTTTGGGCTTGGCCCTATAATCCTTCTTGAGGTGGCCCTTCATGCCATAGTTAAAGCAAGCCCCATCGCCCTTAGGCTTTGGCTTGAACTGAGCTAACTTCAACTTCAGCAGGTGAGATTCCTTCCATTTGTAGGAAGCCTTTTTCTTTCTCTTGTAGTCTCCATATTGCACCAGATTACCTCAGCCTTCTGTTTGGACAAGGTGTCCAAGTCATTTTGAGCCTTCGGCTTGCCTTCAATATGAATCAAGTGCAAAAGGCGTTCAAGATCCAACTCTATCTTTTTGCAGTGCATGTCCACGATGAAATTGCTCCACCTAGGTGGGAGCTTGGCGATAATACCCCCGATGATGAAGGCATTGACCAAGGGCATAACGTCATCTACTAGTTTCTGACGTAACTTAAGGAATTTCTTAACTTGAGATAATATCGTCTTGTCATCTTCAAGTCACATCCTCCAGACCTTTTCAGTCAAGTGGATCATGTTTCTGTTTTCATCCGCCTTTAGAGATTCTTCACAGACTCTCAGAAGTTTTTGGCTTAGACCGTCTTACTTTATGACTCTGCTAGAGAGTCCTCCATTGAATTTAAGATAAGCAACTTGCAGGGTTTGTTATCTCTCCTCCACTTGGATCATAGAGTTGTGGCCATAGCGACCCTTCAAGCAGTTTTACCTTCTGGAATCAAAGGCTCAGGATCTGTCAATACGTAGTTTATGCTCACGAGTTGAAGATTAAGGCTGAGCTTTTGTAAGCCACCTGAATTTCCGGGATTTATTTTCGAATTTTCTAAATGATTTATTCTCGATAATTTATTTTATTTAATTAATTTTGATCCTTAAATTCTCTTTACCGTGACTTAGATTTCTAGAGCATCAGGGATGCCAGTCTCTAGAAACTTTCTTCTTAAATTTGTAGTAGACGAGATTATCTTCATGTTGATATATCATGTCCCACTCGAACTTGTTCCCTTGTGCTCCATTTACTTCGTGCAACTTTCGGGTCAATTTAGACCAATTTATAGTTTGTCGTAATTAGTGACTTAACTTCCAACTAAATTTTTGGGCTCGACATCGGTCCAATCCAGTCGACCCAATATATGGCTCTGGCATGTTTTGAGCCTACTATGCATGTGCCACTTGCGTGCCACCGATTTGATCTCCCTTGTGCTCCCATTTCATCCATTATTTTAATTCGTTTAAATTTATTATTTTAATTAAATCTTGCCCCTAAGCTTGTCCAAACTTGACCCAATATCCAACCCAATTTGGTGTAACCCCTGTCATGACTACCCCTACATCTCACTATTGTAATTGTCTTTTTCCTGACTCAAAAATACCCTCCTTGTATATAAATATCTCTTTCTCTCTCCATTTCAAAGATATAGATATATATATATATATATATATATATATATATATATATATATATATATATATATAATATATACATACATATATAAATATAATATATACATACATATATATATATATATATATATATATATATATATATATATATATATATATATATATATATATATATATATATATATATATATATATATATATATATACATGCATATAATATATACATACATACATACATACATATATATATATATATATATATATATATATATATATATATATATATATATATATATATATATATATAGATAACTCTCTCTCTCATCCTCACTTCACTCTCTCTCTCCTAACTCACCCCTATGTGCAGCCGAACACATCCCCCCTCTCTAAATATCTCTCTCTAAATATCGCTCTCTAAATATATACACACACATATATATATATTATATATAACATCTCTCTCTCTCCTCTCCCATCACTCATCCACTCTATCACTTCCATCAACTCTTCCATCACCATCCCTCTTTCTCTCTCCTACTCTCATATTTCTTCACAGCAGCCTCTCCTCCAGGCCGAGCTTCTCTCATCCTCCTTTTTCTTCACTTCATTAACACCACCACCATCACCATCATCTTTTCCCATCCTCCTCCTTCCCAAGCTTCCCTCCATAGTCAAACCAACCCCAACATCACCCTCACAGCAGCTCTTCCCGAGCAACCACCTCCTCTCCTTCGTCACTTCTTATCATTCTTCTTCAGCTCCTCCCCACAGCAGCTGAGCACCACCACCATCGTTCTTCTCTTTTACCCAAGCACCACCATCATCATCTTCATTCTCCTCCTCAACATCACACCGCCACCACCACTACCATCACCATCGCTGCACCTTCAACCACCACCCCCGACGGCCGTCGTGCCCCGCTGTGCCGCCACCGTGCCCCGCTGTGCCGCCTCGCTGCCACCTGGATGCACCGTCGCGGCCAGCAGAAGCAGCCAGCGTGCTTACAACAGCAGCAGCGCAGTGCAGCAATGGCCGCACGCCCCTGGCCGCGCGGTGCAGTTCCGCCGCCGCTGGCCATGGCCGACCCTCCCTTGGCCAAGCGCACCTCCAGGCAGGTCCCGTGGCCACCGCACCCCTATCCGACGTGTACCGAAGTTGATTCGTGCGTTTCGCACGGGTTCCCGTCGTGACGAGCTCGAAAACGGAGTTGAAATTGTATTTTATTGCAATGACTTCGCACACGATTTTCGAAAAATCTGTCCGTTGGATCAGCGATTTCTTTACTCTGTCACAATTTTGGTATATCCATCTTCACTTCCCTCAAGTTTCGTCAGTTGATTTTATCGTTTGATACGTCAAAACCGGCCACCAAGTTGACACTTTAAATTTTGTTATTTTTGGACAGTTTTGTGGAGCCAACTTCGTCGGTTCGTATCTCCTCCATCGTAGCTCCGTCTGGCGTGCTATCAGTTCCTGTGCACAGCTAGTATAACCCTCTTCCTGTTATTTCAGTTTTGTTTCATTGTGAGCACGTTTGATTGGTTGAATTCGATGCCAAAGTTGACCGTCCGAATTTGTAATTTCCAAGTTGTTAAATTCTATTTTTGAACCCGGGACTCCAAATTCAATTTCTGACACCACCAGTAGACTCGTGGCATCATTATGGCATATTTTCATATAAAGTTTGTTAGATTTGGAGGACGTGATCCCTGGCACGCATTTCGGTGCAAAGCGAGCTCCACAGTCCGGGTCAACGGGACTTTTTGATGTTGGCTCATCGAAATCAAATTCTGGATATACTATTGTGTTTGTATCATCATTCTGGACTCGTTGACATATAATTTGCAAGGTTTTAGGGGACATTGGTTCCGGCACACATTTCGGTGCAAGTCGGATACCAATATCCGGGTCAACGGGTCATTTTGAGATCGGCTCATCGGAATCTAATTATGGATATACCGTTGGATTCGTATCGTCATTATGGACTCGTTGACATATAATTTGCTGAGTTTTGAGGGCATTGGATCCGACACGCTTCTTCGTGCAAATCGGTTTCTAATATCCGGGTCAACGGACCGATCTGAGATCGGGTCATCAGAATCCAATTTCGGATATACCGTTGAGTTCGTATCATCATTCTGGATTCGTGGACATATAATTTGTTTGGTTTGGTACACTGTTATTCCGGTACATTTTTGGGTACAAAGTGGGTCCGACACGGATAGCATTTTGACCCGAAATTACCTTTTTGCTCCTGTGTCCAAATTGGACTTATGGATAGGCTATCCTAGCTAATTTGACCATTCTGGATACGTTGGTGATGGTTGTTTCACCATCCGACAACATCTGTCAGTTTTTACCCTATTATTATAATCTTTCTCTTTTGCTTGTATTTTGAGATCCATCGATTTTAGTGATTTCACAACCGCTGAAATTGATATGTTGACCCTGCAGATGTTTATAGAGGCTAGCTTTGACCCTGTTTGACCATGGTTGACTACTTTGACTGAACGTCGAAGTAGAGTCGGTTAGACTAGTTTTGACCTTGGTTGACCATAGTTGACTATTTTGACCAAAGTCAACTGTAGCCTAAAATTGACTAGAACTTGACCGAAGTTGACCAGTTGACCAAAAGTCAACTGTTAGTCAACATTAGCCTAGTTTGACCTAAAGTTGACTAGAGTTGACCAGTTGACCAAAAGTCAACCGCAAGTCAACCATTGACCGAGTTTGACCTAGTTTGACTTGGTTTGACTTCTTGTGACCTAGTTTGACCTAGTATGACTCAGTGTGACCTAGTTTGACTTAGTTGACTGAGTCTGACCTAGATTACGTAGCTTATACTATAGAATCAAGCGTAACACTGTTGAACCCTAATTAGCTTATAATATATAACTTATCTTTAGGTCCGTGGCATCACTCTGAGCATCGACCCCATTTGACAGCTCAGGACCGCAGGCGAGTACATTCACTGATAGTTTTTATTGTCTTGATATCTGCTATATCTGATTCAGTTGTAGTGTCTTACTCGATTTCTCGTTCACGGACTAGTATACGTTGGATCATGACATGAAATGTTGTTCCTGAATTTTCTTGGTATATATGTACATTTCCTGTCTTGTTCCCTGTACTTGTATAGACACCAATTCCTGAGAGGGAGTAGCTATCCTCTTAGGGAATCCCGTGTCATGACGTGTCATGTCCAGGTCCATTATACTATTCGAGGATAGGGAATTATTAGGGGTTATGTGATCAAAGCCATCCTGTCACTATATTCTTGTGCTCGTGCCACTCTCACCTCACGTAGGGTGTAGCGAGATCCTATTTTCCTTGTGCTTGCTATCCAGGTTGGTCGACATGACCCTTTCTAGATTTTCTTATGATTGTCGGGCCAAGTGGATAGCCTGTCCTGTAACATTTCCTAAGCCGATCACATAACGCTCTAATAATTCAAGACACATTTTAAATTTACTTTATCTTATCTTATATCCTGCTCTGTTCTACATTCAGTACTTTCTCACCATGCTATGATATTCAGTTACTCACATGTTCTACATGTCTTTATGTTGTACCTTGATTAGAGACTAAGTTCTGTTCGGAAGAAGAGTTACAACCCCGGTCCTTGTTTGGTTTAAGGGTTGTAACTCAGCTTCCGAATGGTTCCCAAGTCATCCTATATATTTGTCTTTATTTCATGATACTGTCTCTTATAGAATTTGTTAATTCATATAGAACTGCTGTTAGTATTTGTACTTGCTCATTTTTCTGACAGGATACCGTTGATAATATTTTAGGAGTTGTTATACCATTATTGGACATCATGATATTGCAAGCTGAGGTGGATCTCACTATTATTCTATGTGAGTTGCCTGGTAGTTATCCTTAGTTTGTCTTATTTTTTCTTCTTTATTTTTCTGTCTTATGATTCCTTCTAGTAGTTTCTTTTGTTCTTGTGCCTTAGTTATCTTTCATATCTTATCTTCTTTAGATGTTGGGTTATGATTGAGTATATTTGTAGTTCATGGACCTTCTAGATGTAGTGTATATTTATTGGGTACTAGACAGCGTTCTACCGCCGATACATCGACGTAGGCTGGGCGTGGTCCACATATTCGTATCCGTATATCCGGGTGCGGGTCGTGACACGTTTTTAGTGGTGGCCCATGCAGGTCAGCCTTTGCAATTGATGCGAAGTCGTGGTAGTACTTAAACTTTTCTGTACTACTACGAGCCTGTCCTAGGATTAAGGTTGAGTCGTGGAATATTTTAGGAATTTGGTACTCAGTCACATATTTGGAAACTCTTGGTGGATTCTAGGGATGTCCCCTGGGAATCTTATTTCGAACTTTTTGAAACTTTTTCCATTTGTTTCTGTCCGTCCTGCCTGGCCCACGTATTCGTACCTGTATATCCGGGTGCGGGTCATGACACATTTTTAGTGGTGGCCCATGCAGGTCAGTCTTTGCAATTGATGCGAAGTCGTGGTAGTACTTAAACTTTTTTGTACTACTACGAGCCTGCCCTAGGATTAAGGTTGAGTCGTAGAATATTTTAGGAATTTGGTACTCAGTCACATATTTGGAAACTCTTGGTGGATTCCTGGGATGTCCCCTGGGAATCTTATTTCGAACTTTTTAAAACTTTTCCCATTTGTTTCTGTCCGTCCTGATTTCTGAAACATCTGTCCGTTATCAACTTTATTCTTTCTTGGAATGAGTTGTGGTCCCCAGAGGGAAGGTATAAGTTGGACTTATATATCTTCTAGGTTGAGACGAGAATATGATTTGCCTGTCTCATATCAGGTTGAGATTGTTTTAGATTATATTCCAATGATTTCCTTTTATCTTGACCTAGATAGTACCTTTGGACATCTCCTGAGAATTTTCTTTTAAACCCTATCTCGGAATCTGTTTCTGCTAGTTTTTATTTACTTATCTTTGATTCGTGTTGAATTTTAAATCTTGATGTTCGTTGTTGACTTCGATTTTGGTTCTGTTTGAAGATAAGTTTCTCTGGATTGAGTTAAGATATTCTGATAAACATATTTGATGAGGACAATGAGAACGATAAATGTCTACTTTATTTATGGAGTTTAGAATTTATCGCAGTCATATTAGCTAGCCTGACAAGGATATAGAGCCTAATTTTGGATATACTATCCTAGTTATGGCATTTAGATTCTCTTGCAGCCATACCGGTTGGCGTGGTAAGGAATCTAGATGATATGATTATAGGGTGTATACCTTAGTTATGGAATCTATCGTTTATTGCAGCTATGTTTACTGGCGTGGCGTAAATTCTGGCAACATGATTTTGGATAGACGTGTATGGTTATCAGGTCATATCTTAAATTGATTCACTTCTTTTACCAATTGAGCAAGATAATTCCTACCATTATTTTTTGTTTATCATTATTTTCTCTCCAATCGCATGATAATTTTCCCATCTTACCGTCATTTTCTTTGCCTTGTTTAGCTATGTCTTGATTACACCAATCAACTATCTCGTATCTACTTCTGTCATCTATACTTTAAAATCTTTTTGAGCTCTTGTATCTTTTTATCTTGGGAAAAGTCGAGAAAGTATCGTAATCATCTGTTTCAGAGTAGACGTTGGATCTTGTTAGTAGTCGAAGCAGAGCGAGATGATTACCTCGACTTCCTTCTACAATCCTACATTTGGGTTTTCATCCATAACAGAAGAAATTCAATTCCTTATCCTTGAACTGTTTCTTAAAATTCAATATCGTAAGATTTGATCTTCTCTGATTTTGACCAGTCGATTTGGTCGTCTAGTTTATCGTGCCAAAGAGTCTTGGTTGCTGACTAAACTCTAGATGACTTCAAATTCCTTGTGACTTGGATTTTCATCCTTGGATGCTCGTGCTCGGCCTTCGTTGATCATATTCTCCATCTTGCCCAAATTTTGATTTACTCGAAAGTTGATCAACATAGATCGTGTTGAGACAAGTTTCTTCATCGTGGTTGGATTTCAATGCTATTAACCCTCATGCATTGCCTTCTGATTTTGATCATGTTTGGATTTTGAATACTCGTGCCTAAACTCTTTTCGACCCTGATTTAATTTTTTGATTATATCTGAACTTATTGTGCTTAGTCATACCCAGATGACCTAGCGTGACTAAGCCGACTTAAATCATTTGATCGTGATTTTAACGAACATAACTGTATATTTTATCTTGTCTCAAACTCGTGCCTAAATTTTTTGACTTTCAATCACTACTAACTAGTGTGACTACGAAATTAGTCGTGTTAGAATTAAACATGTTTGACTTTCTACCGTGCCTAATTGACTTGGGTTCCTTCCTAAATTGTGCTTTTAAGACCTTGATTTTGAATTCATGATTTAATCGTCATTCACAACTGAACTTGGATCTTGATCGTGCTTATGTGACCTATAATATGATTTCTATCAAATCTATCTCTCAATCGTGCTATACTCAAAATTTTCTCACTATTTGCTTCTCTTAGCCCTGTTTTAGATCATGACTATCCGACTTTGATTTTCACGATCTTGATAATCTTAATCCTCAAATCGTGCTAAAATCTTGAACCCTAATCGACTGTGTCGAAGTAGATCTCCTTCGTACTTGAATTTTGATTCTCTAGTCACTCGTGCTCAGGTTTCATTCCTGATCATGACTAGATTTTTGATTTTCCTCGTTCTATTCTAAATTGTTCCTAAGTGGTAATCATCACAAATTTTTAACGCATCTGAGTCTTGATTTCACTCATGACTAGATGGTTAATCCTTGATCAATGTTTGTGCTAAACATCTGATTATTCCTAACAATGTCCAATCACGTCATTTTCATCTTGATCGTGCCTACGTATAATCCTAAATCTAATTTCATCGAGCTGAAATCCTGTTAATCAATATTTTGACTCGATTGTAACCGAACGAAGCTCAAGTTTTGATTTCGTTGTCATACCTCTATCGTGCCAAGTGAACTTAGACTATTTCCAATTTTAATCATGTTCGAACTTGGATCGTATTTCATAATTTTATTAATCATACTCCTTAATCTTTGATCGGGCCTATAAGACCTTGACTTCGATTTTTGTTTGTCTGAAATTTTATCTCAACCATGCCAAATCTTGTTTTGGTCATGGTTAGCTTTTCATCTTGATCGGGCCTGTGCGACTTTCGGGTTGATTTCCATCAACCTAAGTCCTACAGATCACCCCGTATTTGAACTTCATTTATATCTTCGATTCTCCTAATCGTCTCCAAAATCGTGCCCCAATGACTTGACTATTTCTGAAACCATGCATATATGATTTTGTTCATATCATGATTCTATCGTACCAAATCCCTCATTGTGCCTGAACAATTTTGAATTGATTTTCTTGATCGTGCAAAACTCGTCATTCTTGGATCGTGCCTAAAATATTGCCTAAATCTTCCATCATGTTTTAACCCCACTACCAATCTTTAATTTCGGGGACGAAATTTTTATAAGGTGGGTAGGATGTAAGCCCCCTAAATTTTTGGGATTTATTTTTGAATTTTCTAAATGATTTATTCTCGATAATTTATTTTATTTAATTAATTTTGATCTTTAAATGCTCTTTACCGTGACTTAGATTTCTAGAGCATCAGGGATGCCAGTCTCTAGAAAATTTCTTCTTGAAGTTTGTAGTAGACAAGATTATCTTCATGTTGATATATCGTGTCCCACTCGAACTTGTTCCCTTGTGCTCCATTTGCTTCGCGCAACTTTCGGGTCAATTTAGACCAATTTATAGTTTGTCGTAATTCATGACTTAACTTCCAACTAAATTTTTGGGCCAGACATTGGTCCAATCCAGTCGACCCAATATATGGCTCTGGCCTGTTTTGAGCCTACTATGCATATGCCACTTGCGTGCCACCGATTTGATCTCCCTTGTGCTCCCATTTCATTCATGATTTTAATTCATTTAAATTTATTATTTTAATTAAATCTTGGCCCTAAGCTTGTCCCATTCGTTTAAATTTATGATTTTAATCTCACCCACTCTCTCACTCCCATCAACTCTCCCATCACCATCCCTCTTTCTCTCTCCCACTCTCATATTTCTTCACATCAGCCTCTCCTCCAGGCCGAGATTCTCTTATCCTCCTTCTTCTTTACTTCATTAACACCACCACCATCACCATCATCTCTTTCCATCCTCCTCCTTCCCGAGCTCCCCTCCATAGCCGAACACCCCCAGCATCACCCTCACAGCAGCTCTTCCCGAGCAACCACCTCCTCTCCTTCTTCACTTCTTCTCATTCTTCTTCAGCTCCTCCCCACAGCAGCTGAGCACCACCACCATCGTTCTTCTCTTTTCACCATGCACCACCATCATCATCTTCATTCTCCTCTTCAACATCACACCGCCACCACCACTGCCATCACCACCGCCGCACCTTCAACCACCACCCCCGACCGCCGTCGTGCCCCGCTGCACCGCCGCCGCTTCCACCTGGATGTGCCGTCGCGGCCAGCAACAGCAGCCATCGCGCTTACAATAGCAGCAGTGCAGTGCAGCAATGGCCGCACGCCCCTGGCCTGCGGTACAGCGCCGTCGTCGCCAGCCATGGCCATCGTGGCCGGCCCTCCCTTGGCCGGGCGCACCCCCCAGTCAGGCCCCGTGGCCACCGCACCCCTTTTCGACGTGTATCGGAGGCGATTCATGCGTTTGGCATGGGTTCCCATCGTGACGAGCTCGAAAACGGAGTTGAAATGGTATTTTATCGCAGTGACTTCGTGTACAATTTTCGAGAAATCCGACCGTTGGATCGGCAGTTTCTTCACTCCGTCACAATTTCGGTATATCCATCTTCACTTCCCTCAAGTTTCATCCGTTGATTTATCGTTTGATACATCAAAACCGGCCACCAAGTTGACACTTTAAATTGTGTTATTTTTGGACAGTTTTGTGGAGCCAACTTCGTCGGTTCGTATCTCCTCCATCGTAGCTCCTTCTGGCGTGCTATCAATTCCTGTGCTTAGCTGGTATAACCCTCTTCCTGCCATTTCAGTTTCGTTTCATTGTGAGCACGTTTGATTGGTTGAATTCGACGCCAAAGTTGGCCGTCCGAATTCGTAATTTCCAAGTTGTTAAATTCTATTTTTGAACCCGGGACTCCGAATTCAATTTTTGACACCACCAATAGACTCGTGGCATCGTTCTGGCACATTTTTATATAAAGTTTGTTAGATTTGGAGGACGTTAGCCCTGGCACGCATTTCGTTGCAAAGCGGGCCCCACAGTCCGGGTCAACGGGACTTTTTGACGCCGGCTCATCGAAATCCAATTTTGGATACACTGTTGGGCTCATATCGTCATTCTGGACTCGTTGATATATAATTTGCTAGGTTTTTGTGGACATTGGTTCTGGTACGTATTTCGGTGCAAGTTGGATACCAATATTCGGGTTAACGGGGCATTTTTAGATCGGCTCATCGGAATCCAATTCTGGTTATACCGTTGGGTTCGTATCGTCATTTTGGACTCGTTAACATATAATTTGCTAAGTTTTGAGGACATTGGCTCCGACCCGCTTTTTCGTGCAAATTGGTTTCCAATATCTAGGTCAACGGACCAATCTGAGATCGGGTCATCAGAATCCAATTTTGGATATACCGTTGAGTTCGTATCGTCATTCTGGTTTCGTGGACATATAATTTGTTAGGTTTAGTACACTTTTGTTCTGGTACGTTTTTTGGTACAAAGTGGGTCCGACACGGGAACCATTTTGACCCGAAATTATCTTTTTGCTCCTGTGTCCAAATTGGACTTATGGATAGGCTATCATAGCTAATTTTACCTTTCTGGATACGTTGGTGATGGTTGTTTCACCATCCGACAACATCTATAGGTTTTTACCCTATTATTATAATCTTTCTCTTTTGCTTGTATTTTGAGATCCATCGATTCCAGTGATTTCACAACCGCTGAAATTGATATGTTGACCCTGCAGATGTTTATAGAGACTAGCTTTGACCCTGTTTGACCATGGTTCACTACTTTGACTGAACGTCGAAGTAGAGTCAACATTTGACCTTGGTTGACCACAGTTGACTATTTTGACCAAAGTCAACCGGAAGTCAACTGTAGCCTAAAATTGACTAGAACTTGACCAAAGTTGACCAGTTGACCAAAAGTCAACTGTTAGTCAACATTAGCCTAGTTTGACCTAGAGTTGACCAGAGTTGACTAGAGTTGACCAGTTGACCAAAAGTCAATGGTAAGTCAACCATTGACCCAGTTTGACCTAGTTTGACTTGGTTTGACTTCTTGTGACCTTGTTTGACCTAGTGTGACTCAGTGTGACCTAGTTTGACTTAGTTGACTGAGTCTGACCTAGATTATGTAGCTTATACTATAGAATCAAGCCTAACACTGTTGAACCCTAATTAGCTTATATATATATCTTATCTTTAGGTTCGTGGCATCACTCTGAACATCGACCCCATTTGACAGCTCAGGACCGCAGGCGAGTACATTCACTGAAAGTTTTCGTTTTCTTGATATCTGCTATATCTGATTCAGTTGTAGTGTCTTACTCAATTTTCAGTCATGATAGTTCACGGACTAGTTGTTAGGGTTGTATACTAAAAGTATCACTTTTGTAGTAACCTTATTTCCTTAAATTTTGAATGAGAATCATATGGGCAAATGTTTGCATATTGTATTTATTGCAAGTGTTAATGCAAATGTTTGATATTCTATATTGTAGATAATATGGTGTGTGGTGTCACACAGAAGATCATATTATCAGTTTCCTATGGAGTATATAAATAGTTCACAACCTAGATGGACTTGGACAATCTATTGGAAAGGTTGTAGTATAATCTGGTATTAGTCTATCTTGACTATAGGTTTATACTAGTACCCTTTGTGTGTATTGAACAGGACCACTTGAGGTTGTTCTCTTTATACTGACTACATAAGAGAACAAACACCTCTGTTATTATGGATGCTTGTACTCTTAATCCGGATATAATAACGGACATGTATATGCAGTGTGCATTACTTTGACTCATAAAAGAGTGAGATTCATTATGGATCAACAACCTCTATGAATTGGGTAATAACATTGTATGTATGATGGGCTGTTGATTACAAATGGAATCCTTGTCCCGATATATCGGGTTGATGATGTCCTCTTAAGGAGCTCTTAAGGATTGTCATGTAAACCCTGCAGGTGGATTATATCCGACATGACAAATAAAGTTGAGCGGTACTACTTAAGGATAAAAGATGTCGAATCAATATAGTTGTCAGTAACTTAATTTGATCGACGGACATACGATATCTTAACATGGGGAGCCAAACGAGCATATAATAAAAGGAGCCCACAAACATAATTTGGGATTAGGAAGGTAGTGCAACAATAGCTCATTAGTGGACCGAGCTATTGTTAATGGGCCTGGATTGTGTGTTCGGGCTGAACACGGGATATCCAGATCCGTTAGGAGGCCTAACCCTAATTTTTTCTCATGGTCCCTGCTGTAGCCTATATATATCCTCTATTCTTTGGCCGCCAGATTACTGATCAGAAATCTGAAACTTTCTCTAAATTCGTAATTCACGTAAGGAGAGAAAGAGAGGGCTGCCAAGGAGAAGAAAAGGTTGGGAGATCGTCGCCCACACGACGTCCAACTCGAGGAAGGAATACGTGCAGAAGATCTTGGGGTCGTCCGCTCGAGATTGCCAGGAATTACTTGTCTCCTTTCTGTCGCAGGTATAATTCGTGAACCCTAGTTTTCTGCCTATGAAGGGTTAGAACACGTATTAGATCTGTTTAACTTTCTATCGATCAAAACACACACCAAAGGAAGGGTCCTGGGAATCCCCAGTTCCATCAATTGGTATCAGAGCCACTTTGGATCTTCGTATTGATTGATACGTCCATGTTGTCCAATAAAACCTGCGCTATGTAATAGTCGGTAGATGTAGATCTGTTCTAACTCGGTTTTGCAGGCATCTTAGATCCAACTATTATGGTCCAATACATATTTTTCATTGTGTTGTTTAAACCACGGACATGTCGTGGATGTTGTTGTTGCTGTGGATGTAATTAAAATCACGAGGGTTGATCGTGCTTATTATTTTAATTATTCAATCTAGATTATGTGTGAACTCCTTCGAGAGGCATATGATTGATGTAATTTTAATTATTTTTGATCAATCGTGATGGCGGTGGTGGCTGTTTCTGACGCCGGACGAGATGCTGGTTTTAAGCAGTCCAGAGGCAGACAGATAATTTTCGATGAAGGAATCGACAGCTAAAACCTAAAAAAAAAAATTGGGGCGCTGCCCCGAACCCCGCGACCTGACCGGTCAGGTCGAACCCCCGAATAGATCTACGCAGCGCCAGATTTTGGATTCAGATAGTTGAGGACGGAGCAACAAAGATGACCATAATAGTTGGATATTTTCTCTTATTTTTGTCATTTTGCTTTTTCTGATTATGCATGTTTATTATTATGTGGTTATTTTTTTTTGAAAAACTAAGCTTACATTAATAATGGACAACATGGACATAATATCAACTAGTAGAAAAACCCTCATTGTTCAATAACTAAGTGGGAGGGGATATTTATTTAGTTTAAATCCTATGGTCTCCATTACTGGTTTGTAGGTGATGTAATTATACTTGCGTGTTGGCTATAGTGCTTTCCTCCATATCGGATGAATATAATTATGGATCACCAGTACAAACTTCCTTAGGAATAATTGTAGAAAGTTACCTAGTATGTGTTCACTTCTCCATCTGAAGGAACTCATTACAAGGTAATGGATTTAGTATTAAGTAATGTATACACTTAGATACAAATAATGGTATCCTCCCCATCGGAGTCACTGCTATTATTTGTATGACCAGGGCAAGACCAGCATATTAATTTTATTTGTCATAAAGTTATGTTGACATGATAGTAAAATTAATAAAAAAAACCTACTTGAACAAATTTGTATACGTCCACACTATCGTGGCATGCTAAATTCATGGTGTTCAAGGTGTTGGTAAATTTCTTATTATTGTTTTGAGGGAATCAAAATTTAGTTAATTCAAAAAGTTTTTTTTGTCCTACATAATTTTATTTATGTGATTCTCAGGATTTCAAAAATGGGTTCTTTCAGTCCACTTATGGTGATTCTTAAAGAAAATAAACTTATTGGACCTAATTATATTGACTGAAAACGTAATTTGGATATTGTTCTGACTGCTGAGGAGTACAAATATGTACTTCTTGAGGAATGCCCACCTAAGCCTGATGCTAACTCTGATGAAGAGGTCAAAGAGGCTTATAAGAAGTGGAAAAAGGCAGATGAGATGGCGCGGTGTTACATTCTAGCATCTATGTCAAATGTACCGCAACATCAGCATCAGGCCATGGCCACAGCTTATGACATGATGTATAACCTCAAGGAACTCTTCGGACATCAGAGTAGAGTAGCTAGGCAGTTTGCTATGAAATATTTGATGAATACAAAAATGGCTGAGGGTACACCAGTAAGGGATCATGTTCTCAAGATTATGGGTCATCTGAATGAGATGTAGATCCTTGGAGATGAAATCGATGGGAAATCTGTCATGACCCGTTACCCAAATTGTTCGGCCGGACTGAGCCATGTCCAGCCTACGCTTGGTTAAAGCGTAGTAAGCTGTTCTAAGAATAGACAATAAAGGATCTAAGCTGCTAACAGTTCTAATATCAAATTTAAAGGTTCATCACAACACAACATCTATAAGCGAATGTAAACAAATACAGACTTAATAATACACTTCCAAAGTATCTAACTAGAGACAAAGTCCAGTATCCAAATATAAGTTCAAAACAAAGTCTAAGTCTCAAAACACAAGAAAGAAATATCTAAGCAAGGTTCCCCGCTGGGGCCTTTTCTGGAGCTAAGGCCAGGTCCTCAAAATCGGTGCCAAAATATGTATCACATAGCATTTCCTCCTCGAAAAGTATACCTACAACGTTCTCCAAATCAAGTAAATTTTATATGAAAATAAGCCAGAACGATGCCGCGAGTCTACTGGTGGTGTCAACAATTGAATCCGGAGTCCCGAGTTCAAAAATGGAATTTAACAAGTGCAAATTAAAGAATTCGGACGGCCAACTTTGACGTCGAATTCGACCAACCGAACATGCTTGTAATGAAACGAAACTTAAAGGAGGCAGGAAGAGGGTTATACCAGCTGCACACAGGAACTGGTAGCGTGCCAACCGGAGCTGCTACGGCGGAGTTACAAGCTGACGAAGTCGGCTCCACGAAACTGTCCAAAAATAGTTCAATTTAAAACGTCAACTTGGTGGCCAGTTTTGAGGTATCAAACAACGAAATTAACTAACGAAAATTGAGGAAAGTGAAGTGCTATATACCGAAATTGAGACGGAGCAAGGAGTTTGCCGATCCAACGATCGGATTGACCAAAAAATCTGTGCGAAGTCGCTGCGATAAAACACAATTTCAGCTTTGTTCCCGAGCACGTTACGACGGAACTTTGTGCAAAATGCCCGAAGGGAGGGTATGTGTGTGTGTGTGGTTTGTTTAGAGGAGAGAGAGAGGGAGCTACTTTTGTGTGTGTGTGTATGTATATTAATATATAGGAGAGAGAGAGAGATAGAGAGAGAGAGAGGTCGGCCAACTGTTGGGGGAGGGTATGTGTGTGTGTAGGTGTAAAGTGAATGAGAGAGAGAGTTATATATATATCTATATATCTATATATATATATATATATATATATATATATATATATCTATATATATATATATATATATATATATATATAGGATATTTGTAAAATATATATATATATATATATATATATTATATATATATATATATATATATATATATATATATATATATATATATATATATATATATATATATATATATATAGGATATTTGTAATGTGGAGGGAGAAAAATAGATATTTAAAATAGGGGAAATAGGGGAAAAATATGTGGGGTATTTGGGCAGTCATGGGAGAACAATATGGAGCTTGGGCTCGGGTTCGGTCGAGCCGGGTCGAGTCAAAATCGGACAGGGGGCAATAATTGAATTAAATACGTATTTAAAATCATGGGTAAATAAATAATATACGGGGACTCCAAAAATGGGACACAAGTTTCATGTGGATAGTAGTCTTTATGTGGGCTACGTTCATACTTTGGATCGACTAGGTTGGCTCGATGTCGGGTCCCAAATTAAATTAGAAAATAAATCAGGTTTTACGGTAGAAAATAAATGGGCCTAAATTGACCCGAAAATTGTGCGAAGAAAATGAAGCACAAATAGAGTGTCGGAGTGGGGCACGAAGGTCATGGGTGAAGAGCGTCTCGAGTAGATCATTCATGAGAAGTTGGTTCTGAGAAAATGATTGGTCTTGTGTTCCTAAATTAAAAGTCACGGTAACGTACAAACGATGATAAAAAATAAAAGTGGGAATAATTATTCACGATTAATTGGTCTAAGTTGACCCGAAGTTGCACGATACAAAAAGAGCACAAGGGAACGAGTTCAAGTGGGACATGATATATCAAAACAAAGATAGTCTTGTCTACTTCAAAACTCGTGAAAAGAGTTTTCAGAGATTGACATCCCTGACGCTCCAGAAGTCAAAGTCACGAAAAGGTACATTAACGATCTAAACAATTAAATAATAAAATATTTATCGAATATAATTCATTCAGAAAATTTAAAAATAGCCCTGAAATTCAGGGGACTTACTTCCTACCCACCTTACAAGAATTTTGTCCTCAAAATTAAAAATTATCTAATAGATCAAACTATAACATGTAGCTACCCTGGCTACGATACTCAAACTGCAACCCTTGAAATAATCTCTTCCGTTTCTCTTACAATCTTTTGGTTCAGGTTCAAAAAAGTCCTTCTATCATAAACTACGTCATACTTCCTTTAGAATCTTTCATACTAACATGAAACCTTAACGTATACCCTAAAATATAGGTCATTCTCTGGACATGTCTATAATCCTAAAATGCCTAATCATCAATCATATTTCCAACCTCAATTTGTAAATACTTGATTTCCTTATCGTATCCTAAGTATCCATATTCTATCAATCCACAGGTCCTTAGCATCATTTGTCGTTAATCCTTTTCTACAGCTTTTCTTCGAAATTATACGTTCGATTCTTATCCTTGGCGTAGAGCCTTCTTCTTTTTACTCAACAAGTCCTCCGAATATAAATTCTCGATTTCAAAACTTCCGATTTATTAATTACCAATGTACATATGTCTTTGTCTTGTTCCTTGTCTTTTTTAACTGGTATCTTTTCGATCTCGTACGCAATATTGTATCCCATTCTAACTTATTCTATACCATTCCACATATCGATCTACCCTCTAATCATATGTAATTAGCTATAGATAACCAACCAAAATTCTATAAATGCTAAATCCTCAAGCTGTTAAGCACAAGATTCTAATCCTCAATCCATAGTCAGAACAATATAATATCTCATTTCTCCATCTTCGATACCCTATCATCAAGTCATACTATCAATGCAATCGTTCTTAATGGTTTCCAAGTCTACTACAGTCAGTCATCCATACTTGTCCTATAAGCTTAATCTAACCAATCCCTAGGAAAAGTACTTATCACAATCACACCATACATTTATAGTTATACTACAGGATCAGTCAACAAGGTTTGGCTATTTCGGTCATCTATCAAATAGAAGGTAACAAGGCCTAAGACTGG
This sequence comes from Iris pallida, assembly GCA_029216955.1. Taxonomy (NCBI): domain Eukaryota; kingdom Viridiplantae; phylum Streptophyta; class Magnoliopsida; order Asparagales; family Iridaceae; genus Iris; species Iris pallida. The sequence continues at coordinate 2,106,256 of JANAVB010009598.1, forward strand.
GTCAAGCAATCCATAACAGTGTCCAAACAAGTTAAAGGTCAAACAAGACATAAAAGTTTATTGGAAAATCTCCAAGAATGGTACAAAGACAACGAGATGCATAACGAGAAGAATTATCCAAGAGGTTAACAAAAAAAGAGTTTAGTCAAGTCATAGGAAAGATAGAACACAAAAATAATTATGTCCAAGAAACAACGCGAAAGCAATCCTATTGGAGAGTCCTAAAGAACCTGTAATCCTTGTTGTAGATGTAGATAGAACAGAGTTAATCAAGACGGGGAAGAATGATAATAAGAATTTATTCTTGCTCATTCGGTCATAACAAAGTGAACCAAGTTGAGATATGATCTGATAACCATACACGTCTTCCTGAAATCATGTCGCCAGAATTTTTGTCACACCAGTAAGCTTATATGTAATAAACGATAGAGTCATAACTAAGGTATACACCCTATAATCATGTTATCTAGAATCCTCGCTACGCCAACCGGTATGGTTGCAAGAAAATCTAAATTCCATAACTAGGATAAGTATACCTAAAATCAGGCCCTATATTTTGTCATACCAGCTAATATGGCTGCGATAAATTCTAAACTCCATATATAAAGCAGACGTTTACCTTATCAGGATATATCACAATTTAATCCACAAAATTTATCACGATGCAAGATCAAAGTCAACAACAAAAATTAGAAATCAATTTCAACAACGAATTAAGGAAGAGTAAAGGAAAATAAGCGGAAACAGATTTCTAGGTAAGATTAGAGTGAGATCCTCAGGGGTCATCCCAAGGGTACTATCATGGTCAAAATTGTAACCCACTGAATTTCAAACAAGATACTAAATACAGTAAACGGTCCTATGTTGTGATGAGTTCTCCTATGTTACAATCCTAGAAATCCTATAGGTGTTCTAAATGTTATCCCTAGTGTTATCTAGTTGTCCTAATATCCTAATTGTAGGCATGTTTGGTGTAATAAACAATTTAAGTCCGGACCTGCATGGGCCACCACTAAAAATATGTCACGAACCGTTACCCAAATTGTTGGGCCGGGCCGAGCCATGTCCAGCCTACGCTTGGTTAAAGCGTAGTAAGCTGTTCTAAGAATAGACAAAAAAGGATCTAAGCTGCTAACAGTTCTAATATTACATTTAAAGGTTCATCACAACACTCATCTATAAGCGAAGGTAAACAAGTACAGACTTAATAATACACTTCCAAAGTATCTAACTAGAGACAAAGTCCAGTATCCAAATATAAGTTCAAAACAAAGTCTATGTCTCAAAACACAAGAAAGAAATATCTAAGCAAGGTTCTCCGTTGGGGCCTCTTCTGGAGCTAAGGCCAGGTCCTCAAAATTGGTGCCAAAATATGTATCACATAGCATTTCCTCCTCGAAAAGTATACCTACAACGTTATCCTGTCAGAACGGGAGCAAGTACAACCTCTACAACTAAAGTACTGAATATATAATGAAAGAGATGCACAACAAGAAATATGGTATGATAAGTTTATAAAGCAGGAAATACTGGAAACATGGCCTCATGGTACAATTGGGATCACAGTCACTACACCAAAAAGGTCCTTTTGGAACGCTAAAATTCCATTCCTAATAATTTTAGGCACGCCTATATTCCGTGCCTATTTATGGGCTGCCAGATTTCTTGGAACACCTATTTGGCGTTCCAGTAAACATTTATTGGAACACTATTAATGTGTTCCAATATTGGAACACCAATAAAGCGTTCCAAAAAAGAGTTCCAACAAAACATTCCAAATACTTTTTGCCTCCCTTATTGGAACGGCTAAAAAGAGTTTCAATTTTGGAACACCATAAACATGTTCCTAAAACAAGCATTCCAGAATAATTTTTGGACCACTTTCTGGAACAACTAAAAAGTGTTCCAGATTTTGAACGGTATAAATGTGTCATATATATAATTGGTTGCCCACATCATTTGAAATTACAAACATGTAGCTTAAAATAATATAGCATAAGTAGTACAAAACCTGTACCAATCCAATAAATTCTATAAAAAAATGACAAACAAGCTTGTAATTATCTTGAGAATTTATGAATGTTGAACTCACAAAAAGATAAATAGAAGTGAACGAATTTTCATATGACAAGTACATGGAGAATAGATAATGTTAAAGCTACATAACAAAAAAATCCAAATATCTTACATAAACATTGTATATATGTTTAATACAACTTCTCCATCATGCTAGAAAAAAAACTGAGTTGTGAAAATAATTTGAGTCCCGCACACTTGATGTTCTTCTTAGTGATCATAGGCCTGGAACGATGATAACTGAGCAAGCAAAAAAATGTGACATCCTGTAGACATTTAAAAGATTATTAAAATTATGACAAAATAATTTGGTCACAAGAACTTATTCATTAAACGAGACACATAAAGATAAGAAAAAATAATTTAGGATAAGCAACAGTAGCAATGAATACCCCAATTAGAGAGGGATGAGAGATAGGAAGAGACCCCAACTAGAGAATCTACTTTTATGGTACAATGTTAAAATCCAACCCTTATAGTTGATTACTGGAAGCTTGTTGTTATAGTGCATACCAACAGCTTTCTGGTTTTGATGTTCACAGTGAGAATATTTGAGAATGATTGCCATAGTAGGATGCTCATCATACCATTTCGTTTCCTTTTCTTTTCCATATATTTCTTAGGAATGTTGATATCATGTTTATCATGTTACTTTCAATATGTAACATGTAGCTTATATATTTAGGCCAAACTCTCAGAAACTAAGTCACTATGACTATGTTTAATTGTAGAAATCATAATTCAGTCAAGACGAAGACAATAATAACAAACATCATCCAAGAATTCCATAATTCTTCCTGAAAGCAAAAACAGAAAAAAAAATTAATTTGTTCTCATTAGTTTTTAGATTTCTTTTCGTCATATTTTAAAATAAATCTTAGGCATATCATGTTGCGTTAAGCTTTTCAGTCCACTCCATTATCTGTTTACTATGCAAGAATAACATTTTTTTCTTAACAATTGTGTCAAGGAGAGTCTCTAGTATTCTGAGCCATAACCATTTTGACCGATAGGTGCACAAGAACACTATTAATCAAATCCTAAGTGTATCTTCTCATTGCCGAAAATTTTTCTATTGAAATTTTACTCGATTTACTTGTTTTTCTATTGAAATTTTTGGACATAATTTACAAATTGTTAATGGATTGCTTTTATTATGAATCTAGACTTTGTGGCCATTGTTGTCACTCACCAAATATTTCTTGGTCTCTGAATCATATATGGTGCAGAGGAATCGACCGACTTATTGTTCCCACTATGCCTAATCTTAAAAATGCATGTAACATTTGAATCACCATAACATGAAATATTAGTCTAGTCTAATCAGAGGCCCAACTCAAGTATCAATCAATTCGCTCCTCTTTACCATCCTTATTAATTACTTAACAAGATGAGAGACACAAACCGAAATACAAAAGGACTATTGGATTGTATCTTGGATTGCATTCTTGCAAATGATATGACACAATTTAGTAATTTACCACTGGGATTTCGAACCTCTGGTTAATTTTCCAGATCGAGTCCCTAGATACCCAGATTTAAGAAACCATCCAATAACCTGTAAGTTGAAGTCCTGAAGTAATACGGGTGTCTAGAACAAGTGAACATTAAAGCAACAGAAGTGAGCACAAATCTATGGTTTAATTTGTCTCCATCCTTCTTTAATCATGGATCACTGGCTGATATGATAAATCGTGTGTTCATGACTCATGCTAAGGGACGGAACATTGCAAGGATGGGGTTCCTGGAAATCCTGCTATGGTATATAACCTATCCTCTTGACATGGGTCTGTTACATGGCATGAACAGGGGTCTGTTACATAGTACGGACAGGGTATGATTATAAATGTAGAGCAGGGTTGGTGGGAGGCTTGTGCCGCTTGCAAAGTAGGTTACAAATGTGCTTTCACAACACCTGTAAAGTTAGGTTGTTTGGGGGTGGATTTAATACCTGGCTTGTGTTCATCGTGGCGAATGATAGGCCCTGGAAGTTGATAATTCGTGCTCTTATCCACTGCTCTTTTCTACTAGAACGGTAGGAATCATCTGCATTTTTGGCATCACAGCCTTCATTGGCCAAGTAGGGAATCCTTCTCATCACATGCCTGCTTTGTGTACATGCTTCTGGATACTTTTGAAGCAAACCTGTTTGTGATACCTTTCTGTTAACTTGCTCGATATCTATAAGCCTGATTGCATTGCAGTATGTGGTTTTGCTGGGTTCACCAATTCATCATTACATCTGCTTTCCCTGAATCAAAAGGAAAGATGGGATTTTATAATTCAATCTTTTGAGTTGGTATATATTTTTAACTCACGGAGCAAGGCCAAGTCATCAGTCAATCACGTTAGGTACCAAGTCATTTGCTCGACGTCGCTATGAGTTGGTATTATTTTTAACTCAAACACCTTTAGCTGTATCATAAAAATATAAATATTGATATATTTTTATCTTACTCTCTTATTTTCTTTTTTTATATGTAACGTGATCCTGAGACGGGAAGCTTCCTGGAAGGGTGGACTTTTACAATGATACTCATTTTCGTGAGAAGACTCAAACTTGGGTTACTCTTCGGTCACAAGAAAATCATGTAAGCAACTCAGTCATCAACTGATGAAATATTAAGTCTGTACTCCAATATCAGGATGTTTAGGGGATCTATCCTATGCTTGGTTTCCGTCAGCTTGACATTTAAAACTGTGCAACACACAAAATGGAAAGGTAGAATACATAGGAAGAGCTGTATGTTTTGATAGGAAGGAATAGCAGTATGTTAATCCCCATTATAACATGTTTTGTTCGTATTAGTGTTTTGCGCATAGAGTTTTTAATTTCCAAAGAAAATTTCATGTTCTTTATCTCTATCTTCAGTTCACCTTACCGCTTCTATTTTATTTTAAACCAACGTAATGGCAACATAACAAAAACAACAAACGTCGTCAATCATAATGATAGGTCAACCAATGAACAACTGTAGGTTAAGATATTGCTTAGGTAACAAACCTGGCGATCCATATTTTCCAATGCAAGCATTGCATCATCTTGACTGGAGTATTGAAGAAATGCATACCCTTTTGACATATTTGTCTCTTTGCGTTTAGCCAGTTTGACTGCAACCATAAATGTTTTAACTATTAGTTCACGCGGTAATGTATCAAGTTCTCAATACGATGTTGAAGTTCCTAATGGAAAGCAAAAGCTCACCTTCTACTATATGTCCAAACCTTGAGAACAGTTTAAGGAGAGAGGCTTCCCCAGTACAGTATGACAGGTCTGCAGACTCGAACAACTCAATCGTTGGAGGAAGGAAACATAAGAGAAAGAATTAACCAATCTTTAAATTTTAATAGCTTATTAATCTGATGGGTATGTTTCAAACATATCTAAGCAAGCTATAAATTTATTGAGGCTTCTCAGTGTTTCTATATACCAAACAAACTTGCCATCTGTTCCCTTTCCAATCAAACTCGTTAGAACAATCTCAATTCTTACAGGGGACTCTTGTCTATTCAGATTATTACCGATCAAGATGTAATTGGCTAGTATTCCATGGAGTCTTTCACCACTGCTCAAATAACTAGAACCAAGTCTCTGCTCATGATAAGATCTCAGGATAACCCCCATCGGTAGCATTCGGATATTGACAAGGGATATAGCAAGCATAATCATACAACTTAATATTCAAGTGTTTCAAGTGGTCCCAAATGAATTATTAGAAGTCCAAATTATAAATTTAATTTGGGCCACTAACCCAACCAGCTTCTCATTAAACATACAAACTTCACTCAGCAGTTTAGCACAAATACCTTTTATCAATACGAAGGCTCTTAGGCAATCCTGTTAATGGAGTCAACATGCCATGAGCCATGATTGTAAGACCTAGATAGACTCCGACTCAGCAGTCCTTTCCATTCTGGTACTACTTTAGCTACAAAATAGTAAAATTATTAGGGATAGCAACATCAGAAGACCATACAAGATCGTCAACAACTACATATAATTTCCTGGTTCAAGCAGCTGTAAAGTTTACATGTATATTTGTTGATTGAATAAGAAATGCTATCAAAGCTAAATAAATCAAAGATGAGTTACACTTGGAGATGGTTCAACACACTTGTGAAATCAAAGACCAGATGTTTGATGTCCGCCCCATGACGATCGAGTGCTTCCACGCCAAACCGGATCTCGGGGCAGCGTCGATCTTCGTACTTCTTGGGGGAGAGACATCGAGAAGACGAAGGGGTGAGGGTGGTCTTGCCAGGTCGACGTTGCCGATGGTGAGTGGGGCTTCTTGCGCTTGAACTTGTCGCAGGCGGCATGGACCACGAGCTTGGTTCCTCTTCTAGGGAAGGAACTGTGGGTTAGGTTTTTTTTGGCGGAGGAAGATGGTAACAGGGGTGGTTCTTCTTTAAGAGGAGAGAGAATCGAAAATAGGGGTTTGGGTGCTAGGCTATCATATACTGAGGTTAAGGCTTATCAAATCCTAACCATTGGATTTGAGAGAGGAACAAGCAAATATGTATGCATGTTCAATTTGGAACGATTTAAAAGTATACCTAAATAAATATTTTTTGTTAAAATTAAAATAAAACATATAAGGAACACTTTTTCTGATCTGGAACGCTTTTGTTCCGTTCCAAAATCTAGGTACGAAAAATAAGTGTTCCAACTTAAAAAATGCCTTGTGTTCCTAATTTATCATTTTGGTGTAGTGAGTATCATAGTAATGTAGTGAACATGGTATATCTTATTGTCTATCATGGCAATACATATTCATTTTAAAGTTTAAAACTGTAGTAGGTGAGTGATCAGTCAATAGATGAAATAGGATGTACATCGGTACATATCAAGTTTTCTGAAGTGTACATACGTACCCTTAACGGCATCGGTGTATAACTATACACAAACGCGGGATCAGACATACGACAAAGTTATATATAGAATATAACAGTGCTCGGTAAATACATACGGAGAAGGGGTGCATGATCACGTACACTACTAACAGTTTCCCCTTAACCCGTTTTTATTAACATGTGAGTGATATGAGAACAGTAAAATATATGAGAGATACTGGGATCGGTATAAAGCATGTGAGAGATACTGGGATCGGTATAAAGCACGGTAGGTACTGATAGCAGTATAAAGCATAGTGAAACATGTACTGAGAACCATTAAGAAGCATGTGAAGATATAAGAACTGTCCTAAGCATGGCAGGTACTGAAAATAATACAACATGTAAAGATTTAACTTGCTACCTCAAAGATCAGTATTTTAACAGGGTTAATACATGTTCTAGCATTAAAAGACAGTAAATAAGTTTGTAGATGTACTTGCCTCGAGCAAAGCAAGAATACTAGTACGAAGATATAGATATCCGGTGTCCTGTCAACAATGATATACAAACTCAGTTCTAAACTATGTTCAATATTACACTATTGGTGTGACACGACTCCTAACTGGATACTAGCCAAGTGGAGACCTAGCATAAAAGTCCAATGTGGGGTGACACTATATCCAAACTAATTTCCTAGGATCTTTACATTAGTGTAGGGTGAGATCCAATACTACAATAACTCAAATGAACACAAATATTGCAAGTCGTAACTACTCAATAAATAAATCAACTGTACACTATGTTCCAACAATTTTTGAAATAGACAAAAGCTTAAATATATATAAAATAAAGTACCAAAATGATCCCTGTTAATTATAGAAATTTATACTAATTTTTCTGGAATTTATAAACCCTCATAAATAATTACTAAAAAATCAGCAAACATAAATATACTGAAAATGAATTCTGTGTTCCCATTTTTATAAAATACCAAAAGTACTTATTAAATGCTGTAAAAATTATAATAAATTATCTAAATTAACATAGTATTTAAATACAATTTTTTAGATTTTTACCGTATTAAAATATACATAAAAATCTAAAAACAGAAAGTAACAATTTCTGGAAAAATAATTAATTACAAATTAAGGATAATACATAAGCAAAATCTACAGATATTGTCGGATGATAAAATAAATATCACCAACGTGTCAAGAATGGTCAAATTAGCTAGGGTAGCCTACCCATAAGTCCAATTTAGACACAGGGGTAAAACGGTAATTTCGGGTCAAAATGATGTCCGCTATTGGACACACTTTGCACCGAAAAATGTGTTGGGATAGAAGTCTACAAAACATAGCAATTATATGTCCACAAATCCAAAATGATGATACGAACCCAACGGTATATCCGAAATAGGATTTCGATGTGCCGATCTCAAAATGATACGTTGACGCGGACATTTGGAATCCAGTTTGCACAGAAATACGTGTTGGAGCAAATATCTTCAAAACTCAGCAAATTATATGTCAACGAGTCCAGAATGACGATACGAACTCAACGGTATATCCGAAATTGGATTCCGATGAGCCGATCTCAAAGTGATCCGTTGACTCAAAAAGTGGGACCCGCTTTACACCGAAATACGTGCCAGGGCCCACGTTCTCCAAATCAAGCAACCTTTATATGAAAACATACCAGTACGATGCCACGAGTCTACTGGTGGTGTCAGAAATTGAATCCGGAGTCTCGGGTTCAAAATAGAATTTAACAAGTACAAATTAAAGAATTCGGACGGCCAACTTTGGCGTCGAATTCGACCAACCGAACGTGCTTATAATGAAACAAAACTTAAAGGAGGCAGGAAGAGGGTTATACCAGCTGTGCACAGGAACTGGTAGTGTGCCAACCGGAGCTGCGACGGCGGAGTTACGAGCTGACGAAGTCGGCCCCACGAAACTGTCCAAAAATAGTTTAATTTGAAACGTCAACTTGGTGGTCAGTTTTGAGGTATCAAACGACGAAATTAACGGACGAAAATTAAGGAAAGCGAAGTGCTATATACCGAGATTGAGACGAAGTAAGGAGTTTGCCGATCCAACGGTCGGATTGACCAAAAAATCCGTGTGAAGTCGCTGCGATAAAACACAATTTCAGCTTCGTTCCCGAGCGCGTCACGACGGAACTTCGTGCAAAACGCATGAATAGCCTATGCGTCGAGCCGGGGGGAAGAGTGGCAGCCTGGAGGAGTTCGTCGGGGGTACGCGCATATCAGGGTGGTCGTGGTGGCGGTGTGCGGTGGCGGCGGCGATCGCCGGCACGCGTGGCCGTGCACACGCGTGCGGCTACTGCTGTACCGCTGTTGTTGCAGCTGCTACTGCTTGTGCGGGGGCGAGCTAGGCAGGGGCACGGCGGGTGGCGTGGTCGCTGGTGGTGGCGGAGACCGTGGCGGCGTGCAGTGGAAGTGGTGGAGGTGGTGGTTCATGGTGGGAGTGGTAGTTATGATGAAGATGATGAAGAAGAGGAGGAGACGAAGATGGAGGTGGTGGTTGTGGGTGTTCGGCCTGGGTGGGAGTGGTGGTCGACAGTGAGGGGGTGGGGAGTCGGCTGTGGTGTGCGGGGAGTGGGGTGTGTGTGGTTTTTTTTAGAGGAGAGAGAGAGAGGGAGTTGCTTTTGTGTGTGTGTGTATGTATATTAATATATATGAGAGAGAGAGATAGAAAGAGAGATATTTGAGAGAGGGGGAGAGAGAGAGGTCGGCCAACTGTTGGGGGGGTATGTGCGTGTGTGTAGGTGTAAAGTGGAGTGAGAGAGAGAGAGTTATATATATATATATATATATAATATATATATATATATATATATATATATATATAATATATATATATGTGTAGGATATTTGTAATGTGGAGGGAGAAAAATAGATATTTAAAATAGGGAAAATAGGGGAAAAATATGTGGGGTATTTGGGCAGTCATGGGAGAACAATATGGAGCTTGGGCTCGGGTTCGGTCGAGCCGGATCGAGTCAAAATCGGACAGGGGGCAATAATTGAATTAAATACGTATTTAAAATCACGGGTAAATAAATAATATACGGGGACTCCAATAAATAGGATACAAGTTTCATGTGGGTAGTAGGCTTCATGTGGGCCACGTCCATACTTTGGGCCGACTAGGTTGGCTCGATGTCGGGTCCCAAATTAAATTAGAAAATAAATCAGGTTTAATGGTAGAAAATAAATCGGCCTAAATTGACCCAAAAATTGTGCGAAAAAAATGAAGCACAAAATGGAGTGTCTGAGTGGGACACGAAGGTCATGGGCGAAGAGCGTCTCGAGTAGATCATTCATAAGAAGTTGGTTCTGAGAAAATGACTGATCTTGTGTTCCTAAGTTAAAAGTCACGGTAACGTACAAACGATGATAAAAAATAAGAGTGAGAATAATTATTCAACGATTAGTCTAAGTTGACCCGAAGTTGTGCGATACAAAAAGAGCACAAGGGAACGAGTTCAAGTGGGACAAGAAATATCAAAACGAAGATAGTCTTGTCTACTTCAAAACTCGTGAAGAGAGTTTCCAGAGATTGACATCCCTGACGCTCCAGAAGTCAAAGTCACGGAAAGGTACATTAATGATCTAAACAATTAAATAATAAAATATTTATCGAAAATAATTCATTTAGAAAATTTAAAAATAGCCCTGAAATTCAGGGGGCTTACAGAATCCCAAGTCGATATCATTCTCGGGACTCTGCCTAAAAGTTTGACAATTTCTGCCTTAATTACAACATGAACAAAATGTTGTATAGTTTGGCAGAACTTGCAAAAAAGCTACAGGATGCTGAATCTCTCTTTAGGCAGAGTGGTCATATTTTTGTTTCTGAAAAGGCTTCTACTTCTAAGCCAATAGGCGGTAAGAAGAAGAATAACATTCAGAAATAGGCAAACTCAGCAAAGAAGGGCATGGGACCTCAAGGCATGGTGAAAAAGCTGAAAGGTAAATGTTTCAAGTGCAAAGGGTCAGGACATTGGAAGACTGATTGTCCACTTCTCAAACAAGGAAACAAAGAAGGTATATCTCATTTACTAGTAGTTGAAACATGTTTAGCAGTGTTATCTACCGGCACCTGGTGTAGAGATACAGTAGCCACTAACCATGTCTGCAATACATTGCAGGGGTTCCAGGAAACCAGACGGCTCAGTGATGGAGAGATATGCTTGTTCATGGATGATGCTACAAAAGTATCGGTCATTGCATTAGGAGATGTTACTTTATCTTTTGGTAGAAATAAGTCTTTGACATTGAGAGATTGTCTTTATGCACCTTCACTTAGAAGGAATTTAGTTTCTGTTTCTATGTTAGTTAAGGATGGATATTCAGTTTATTTTAATAAAAATATTGTTATTAGAAAGAATAAACATTTTATCTGTTCTGGTGCATTGGTTGATAATTTGTATGTAATTAATCCTATTTTGCCCACAATGTAACTTATGGAAATGAATAATATGTCATCTAACTTAAATAAGAGAAAAGAACCCTCTTGTATGAACCAAACATATCTTTGGCACTTGCGATTGGGGCATATTAACCTAAGAAGGATTCAAATACTGGTTGAAGATGGATCTTTGAGTTCATTGGAAGTGGAGGCACTACCAGTCTGTGAATCCTGCTTGGAAGGTAAAATGACCAAAAGGCCTTTTACGGCAAAGGGGTATAGGGCCAAATGTGTGTTGGAATTGGTTCATTCTAATTTGTGTGGACCCATGACTATCCAAGCTAGAGGTGGCTTGACGATTATTCAAGGTATGGATACATTTATTTGATGTGCCATAAGTCTGAGTGCTTTGAGAATTCAAAGTGTACAAGGCTAAAACGAAGAAACATCATAAAAAATGTATCAAGTCATTACGATCAGATCGTGGTGGCCAGTACCTCTTTGGAGAGTTTAGGGATTATTTATCAGAGGCTGGGATTGCATCCCAATTGACTGCACCTGGAACGCTCCAACAGTATGGTGTCGCCGAAAGACGGAATAGAACTCTTATGGAGATGGTTAGATCAATGATGAGTTATTCGAATTTGCCAGATTCTTTTTGGGGATATACCTTAGAGACTGCAGCTTATATTTTGAACTTGGTTCCTTCTAAGTCAGTACCTCTTACTCCCGCAGAGCTGTGGATTGGACGTATGCCTAATCTGAAACATGTTCGCATTTGGGGTAGTCCAGCACATGTGCTGAATGGGAAAGCAGATAAGTTGGAATCTCGTACAGAAGTATGCTTGTTTGTAGGCTATCCAAGAGGAACGAAAGGAGATTTATTTTATAGTCCTAAGGATCATCAGGTCATTGTTAGCACCAATGCCCGATTCTTAGAGGAAGACTATGTGATGAACCATAAACCCACAAGTAGAGTTGTTCTAGAAGAACTGAGACGTGAGACACCAAGTACTTTAGTACTAACAGTATAAGAGGATGAACAACAAATAACTGCACAACGTGTCACAAATGTTACACCACAACCGATAGTGCCTTGTCGTAGTGGAAGGGTTGTGATACAACCTAATAGATATATGTTCTTGGAAGAGTCGTTAGACTTCATCCCTGAGGAACAAGATTATGATCCCTGTACCTACAATAAAGCACTCCAAGATAAAGATGCAGAGTCTTGGCAAAAAGCAATGATATCTGAAATAGAATCTATGGATTCTAATCAGGTCTGGGAGCTTGTAGAACCACCTATTGGTGTAAAATCTATTAGATACAAGTGGGTCTATAAGAGAAAAAGAGGATCAGACGGTAAGGTTGAAACCTTTAAAGCTCGGCTTGTAGCAAAAGGTTTTACTCAAAGAGAGGGTATCGATTATGAGGAAACCTTTTCTCCTGTAGCCATGCTTAAGTCTATTCGGATTCTTTTATCTATTGCAGCTCATCTCGATTATGAGATTTGGCAAATGGATGTCAAGACAGCTTTTCTTAATGGAAGTCTTGAGGAAGACATCTATATGAAGCAACCAGACGGGTTCATTGAAAAGGGCCAGGAGCATCTTGTTTGTAAGCTCAAGAAGTCCATTTATGGACTTAAGCAAGCTTCCAGATCTTGGAACATATGTTTTGATCAGGTGATAAAATCCTATGGATTTGATCAATGTCAGGATGAATCATGTGTATACAGAAAGTATGACGGAAACGTGGTGGTGTTCCTAGTACTTTATGTAGATGACATCTTGCTCATTGGAAACAATGTGAAGGTATTATCTGATGTAAGGGTATGATTATCCAAACAGTTTGATATGAAGGACTTAGGAGAAGTAGGTCACATCCTTGGGATCAAAGTTCTACGAGATCGCAAGAAAAGGATGTTGGGCTTATCCCAAGCTTCCTATATCGATACTGTACTAACTCGTTTTAGTATGCAAAATTTTAAGAAAGGTTTCTTACCTTTTAGACATGGAATTGCTCTATCAAAGGAGCAGTGTCTGAGAACACCTAAAGAGACAGAGAACATGAAGGCAGTTCCTTATGCTTCAGCAGTAGGAAGCTTTATGTATGCAATGCTATGTACGAGACCAGACATCTGCTTTGCCGTAGGCATGGTCAGCAAATATCAGTCTAACCCAGGACAAGAGCACTGGACTGCCGTAAAGCATATTTTGAAGTACCTGAAAAGGACTAAAGAGTATATGCTAGTTTACCAGGCAGATAGTTTAGTTCTTTTGGGGTATACAGACTCAGATTTTCAGTCAGATAGGGATTCCATGAAATCTACCTCAGGTTATGTATTTACTTTGGGAGGTGGAGCCATTGTATGGAGGAGTATCAAGCAAAAATGTATTGCTGATTCTACCATGGAAGTCGAGTATGTGGCAGCCTCTGTGGCAGCCAAAGAAGCGGTTTGGCTCAGAAACTTTCTGTTGGACTTGGATGTGGTACCTAGTTTGCCTAAGTCTATTACACTTTATTGTGATAATAGTGGTGCAGTTGCAAACTCGAAGGAACCACGAGCCCATAAGATAGGCAAACACATTGAGCGCAAGTACCACCTGATACGAGATTTCGTAAAGAAGAAAAAGTTGCTGTGATCAAGATAGCATCAGCCGACAACCTAGCTGATCCTTTTATAAAGAGCTTACCAACTACGGCTTTTGACAGTCATGTTGAGGGAATGGGAGTCAGATGGGTAGCAGCATGGCTTTAAGTATAAGTGGGAGATTTGTAACTGTATACTGAAAAGCAATGCTTTGAGTATATGTGGGAGATTGTTAGGGTTATATACTAAAAGCATCACTTTTGTAGTAACCTTATTTCCTTAAATTTTGAATGAGAATCATATGGACAAATATTTGCATATTGTATTTGTTGCAAGTGTTAATGCAAATGTCTGATATTCTGTATTGTAGATAATATGGTGTGCGGTGTCACACAGAAGATCATATTATCATTTTCCTATGGAGTATATAAATATTTCACAACCTAAATAGACTTGGACAATCTATTGGAAAGGTTGTAGTGTAATCTGGTATTAGTCTATCTTGACTATAGGTTTACACTAGTAAACTTTGTGTGTATTGAACATGACAGTTGAGATTGTTCACTTTGTACTGACTACATAAGAGAACAAACACCTCTGTTATTATGGATGCTCGTACTCTTAGTCCGGATATAATAACGGACATGTATATACAGTGTACATTACTTTGACTCATAAAAGAGTGAGATTCATTATGGATCAACAACCTCTATGAATTGGGTAATAACATTGTATGTATGATGGGCTGTTGATTATAAATGGAATCCATGTTCCGATATATCGGGTTGATGATGTCCTCTTAAGGAGCTCATAAGGATTGTCATATAAACCCTGCAGGTGGATTATATCCGATATGACAAATAAAGTTGAGCGGTACTACTTAAGGATAAAAGATGTCGAATCAATATAGTTGTCAGTAACTTAATTTGATCAACGGACATACGATATCTTAACATGGGGAGCCAAACGAGCATATAATAAAAGGAGCCCACAAACATAATTTGGGATTAGGAAGGTAGTACAACAATAGCTCATTAGTGGACCGAGCTATTATTAATGGGCCTGGATTGTGTGTTCGGGCTGAACACGGGATATCCAGATCCGTTAGGAGGCCTAACCCTAATTTCTCCTCATGGTCCCTGCCGTAGCCTATATATATCCTCTATTCTCTGGCCGCCAGATTACTGATCAGAAATCTAAAACTTTCTCTAAATTCGTGATTCACGTAAGGAAAGAAAGAGAGGGCTGCCATGGAGAAGAAAAGGTTGGGAGATCGTCGCCCACACGACGTCCAACTCGAGGAAGAAATACGTGCAGAAGATCTTGGGGTCGTCCGCTCGAGATTGCCAGGAATTACTTGTCTCCTTTTCACCGCAGGTATAATTCGTGAACCCTAGTTTCCGCCTATGAAGGGTTAGAACACGTATTAGATATGTTTAACTTTATATCGATCAATACGCACACCAAAGGAAGGGTCCTGGGAATCCCTAATTCCATCAGTAGTATACCTTGGATTATGACATGAGATGTTGTTTCTGGATTTTCTTGGTATATATGTACATTTCCTGTCTTGTTTCCTGTACTTGTATAAACACCGATTCCTGAGAGGGAGTAGCTGTTCTCTTAGGGAATCCCGTGTCATGACGTGTCATGTCCAGGTCCATTATACTATTCGGGGATGGGGAATTATTAGGGGTTATGTGATCAAAGCCACCCTGTCACTATATTCTTGTGCTCGTGCCACTCTTACCTCACGTAGGGTGTAGCAAGATCCTATTTTTCTTGTGCTTGCTATCCAGGTTGGACGACATGACCCTTCCCAGATTTTCTTGTGATTATCTGGCCAAGTGGATAGCCTGTCCTGTAACATTTCCCAAGCCGATCACATAACGCTCTAATAATTCAAGGCACATTTTATATTTACTTTATCTTATCTTATATCTTGCTCTATTCTACATTCAGTACTTTCTCACCATGTTATGATATTCAGTTACTTACATGTTCTACATGCCTTTATGTTGTACCTTGATTGGAGACTAAGTTCTGCTCGGAAGAAGAGTTACAACCCCGGTCCTTGTTTGGTTTAAGGGTTGTAACTCAGCTTCCGAATGGTTCCCAAGTCATCTTATATCTTTGTCTTGTATTTCATGATACTGTCTCTTATAGAATTTGTCAATTCATATAGAATTGCAGTTAGTATTTGTACTTGCTCATTTTCATGACAGGATACCGTTGATAATATTTTAGGAGTTGTTATACCATTATTGGACATCATGATGTTGCTAGCTGAGGTGGATCTCACTATTATTCTATGTGAGTTGCCTGGTAGTTATCCTTAGTTTGTCTTGTTTTTCCTTCTTTATTTTCCTGTCTTATGATTCCTTCTTGTAGTTTCTTTTGTTCTTGTGCCTTAGTTATCTTTTCTGTCTTATCTTCTTTAGATGTTGGGTTGTGATTGAGTACATTTGTAGTTCATGGACCTTCTAGATGTAGTGTATATTTATTGGGTACTAGACAGCGTTCTACCGTCGATACTACGGCGTAGACTGGGCGTGGCCCATGTATTCGTATCCGTATATCCGGGTGCGGGTCGTGACACCTTTCTCTTTAAGAAGTTGTAATGCTCCTCGTTAAACTTCTCAAGTTTGTTAAAACTTGTGTCGAAAAGAGTTGTACGATTTTTCTCTAACAGATCTATATCTTGCTTTGAGGTTGTTATTTCTGAGACAGATGTTAGATGGAAGATCGAAGACTCTATCTCTTTGACAGAGCAGAAGACTCTATCTTTTCTGAAATGGAGCTGAAGACTTTATCTCTTTGTGAGACAGGGCTGAAGAAGATGTAACTATTCTAGGGTGATTACGATCACCATTGCTCAAAGCAAGATTCGCCCTACCACTACTAAAATCTGCTAGAATAGCGACGTATATTAGCGACGGCAGAAAAAGCAGTCATCGATAATTGACTATAGCGACTCCTAGTGTTACACGTCGCTGACCGTCGTTGCGTAGAGACGTTCCGTGATGTAGAGTTTATTACGTCACTGAATGGCGACATTTTGCGATGGATATTTGTTTACGTCGCTGTATTGCGACGTTTTGCGACATAGATTTTATACGTCGCTGACGTATTTCATATAGGGTTACTGGCCCGATCGAAATCACAATTTTTACCCCAATTTTTTTTTGTTCCCGTTCGATCCCCCTCTCCCCTCTCTCCCCGGCGAACCCTCCCCTCCGGCGACCCCTCCATCCGGCGAAACCTCCCCTCCGGCGACCCCTCCCTCCGGCGACACCCTTTCCTTCTTCCCCCGACGACCCTGCTCGCCCGCTGACCCCTTCCTCCGGCGACTAGCCTCCCTCCTCCGACTAAGTCTCCTTCCTCGCCGCCTTCCTCCTCCGACGAAGCCATCCTCCTCGCCGCCTCCATCCTCCGATGAAGCCACCCTCCTCAGGTAAACCCAAACCCTAGCCCTAGCTATCTAGACACAGACACGGACACGAGAACCCTAACCCTAGCTGGGGTGGTCTTGCTGTCGATGGGGGAAGGGAGGGGTGGGGGTGGGTGCATAGGGGTGGGGGGGTCTTACTGTCGAGGGGTGGAGGGAGGGATGGGGGTACCCGGGGGTGGGGGGTCTTGCCGTCGATGGGGGCAGGGTTGGGGTGGGTGCAGGGGTAGGGGAAGGGGGGGCAGGGGAGGGGGGGGTCTTGCTGTCTAGGGGGGCAGGGGAGGGGGGTCTTGCTGTCGAGGGGGGCAGGGGTGGGTGGGTGCAGGGGTAGGGGGAGGGGGCAGGGGACCGGACCCTAACCCTATTTCGGACACGACTCTGTGACACAGGACACAGGACACAGGACACAACACAGGATACAACACATTATATGCTCTAAATCCAGTTTTGATCGACCCTTGTAATTAGATGTGATACCATATCTATATAATACCATATCTATATACCCTCATTACATATATATATATATATATATATATATATATATATATATATATATATAAAACTACTGTATATATAATACTCTATATATAACATATATAGAGTATTATATACATATATATATATATATATATATATATATATATATATATATATATATATATATATATATATATATAAAAAAAAAATATATATATATATATATATATATATAAAACTACTGTATATATAATACTCTATATATAACATATATATATATATATATATATATATATATATATATATATATATATATATATACATAACATAATTATAGAGAGAGAGTAAAATGAGAGGGTGAAGGGGTGTGAGGGTGTGTGTACAAGAGAGTGTGTGTGAGAGGGGTGTGTGACACATATATGTGTGCGTGTGTGTGTGCAATGCTGTGACAGGAAAGGGTGTTAACCTTAGAAAACTGGGAACACACACACACACACACAAAATATATACATATATACCTATATATATAAATACACATATCTACATATATACATGTATATATATACTCACACACTTACATACACACACAAATACATATATAAATATATATGTATACAATGTATATACACACAAATACACATATATATACAATCAAAAATCCATTTAAAATTCATTTTAAGAATATGAAAAATACCAGGAATCACTGTTCATCACTGAACATAGGGGTAAACCCAAATGCAACCCAAAATGCTATAAACCGTGATAAGTTAAATGCCTGCAGCTGCATCGTAGCTCAGGGATATGACTGAGAGGGTGACATGGTTGTCACATTAAGGGTCTTTGAGGAGGTGACATGTTGTGAACAGATATATCCTTATAGTTCTCCTACGTAATGTTAAACAAATTCGTAGGAGAACTATATATAAGGATATATATTTTCGCAACATGTCACCTTGTCAAAGACCCTTAATGTACCAACCATGTTACCGCGGTATTGGTATTGGGATACCAATAACGATAAGGTAAAGGGTACCTTGGTAGGTAATGACTAGAAATAGGATATTTGACTTAGATTTGACCATGTTTGACCAAGGTTGACTATTTTGACTGAAAGTTAAAGTAGAGTCAACATCTGACCTAGATTGGACTAAGAGTTGACAAAGTCAACTATAGGTCAACCCTTGACCTACTTTGACCTTGTTTGACGTTGTTTGACTTAGCTTGACCTTGTTTGACTTTGTTTGACTTAGTACAACCTAGTTTGACCTAGATTGCATATCATTGTTATTAGTAACTGTCCGCTACTAATGTGTGTCCCATAATAAGACATAATATACGAATGTGTGCCTATTGGATAATGTGTGTCCATCTTTGCAGAATTATTTCCAAATGGATATGAATTGCTACTTGCGGAATCGTTCATGGATGTACAATCGTCGTCCTGATGATATGTGTGGTGTGCGGGATGAATACATAACGGGAGTAGAGCAGTTCCTGCAGTTTGCTAAGGCGTTCCCTAAGTACATGGACGGTACCAAAATTAAGTGTCCATGTGTGAAATGTCATAACGTGAAATATTATCCAGAAGTGGAAGTGACATATCATTTGTACTCGAGGGGTTTCACGCCTAATTACTATCAGTGGACCGCACACGGAGAACTTGTGTCTTTAGAATCAGAGCCGGACCCTTATGTTGAGCCGTATATGCATGCGAGACCTAATTTTGTTTCAGATAATCATACATACGACGACGGGTGCGTGAATATGGTTTTCGACGCTGCGGGGCCTAGTTTCGTTCATGATGCACCTGAGGAGGCACCGAACGCCGATGCTGCACAGTTCATGGAGTTGCTGGAGAATGCAAGGACTCTATTGTATCCTGGTTGTGAGGATCATTCACCGTTGGAGGTGGTTACAAGACTGTTGAGCATTAAGTCAGATTTTAACATATCGCAAGAATGCTACAACCGAGTATTGGAGTTGATTATAGAGATCTTGCCGGCGGGTGCTAAGTTGCCTAAAGACTTATACTGGTCTAAGTGGATGGTGAGATCGCTCTGGATGGGATACGAAAAAATTGATTTTTGTCGCAATGGGTGCATGCTGTACTACAAAGACGACAAGGACGCAGATGTGTACAAATTTTATGGTGCTGATCGCTATAAGACAACTAGCACATGAAGGTCTACCGGTGCAAGAAGACCGACCGATTCAATGCCCTACTTGCCTTTAACGCCGCGGTTGCAAAGATTATTTATGGTGAAAAAGACGGCCGAAAATATGAGTTGGCACATGCGAGAACAGATTGAAGGAGTGTTGGATCACCCATCCGATGGAGAAACGTGAAAGCACTTTGATCGAGTGTATCCTAATTTTGCTTCAGATCTGCGTAATGTCAGGTTGGGGCTATCTTCTGACGGTTTTACTCCTTTTGGTCTTTCGGGATCCTAGTATTCGTGCTGGCCTGTGATTGTCACACCGTATAACCTACCGCCTTGGATGTGCATGAAGACTCAGTACATGTTTCTAACCGTTATAATTCCTGGTCCGAACAATCCCAAGAGGAACATTGATGTGTACTTACTGTCTTTGATAGATGAGTTGAATCAGTTATGGGAAGTAGGCGCTAACACGTACGATATTTCCAGGAAGCAGAATTTTCAGATGATGGCAACCCTTATGTGGACCATCAACGACTTTCCGGCCTATGGAATGTTATCTGGATGGAGCACTCATGGCCGTCTCTCATGTCCGTATTGCATGGAACGTAGTAAGGCTTTCTGCTTAAAACACGGAGGAAAACCGTGCTTCTTTGATTGTCATCGACAATTTCTGCCAAAAGATCATCCGTTCAGAAGGATCACGAATGCATTCCGTGCCGGCATTGTAGAGAAGGGTGACCCACCGCCAAGGTGGTACGGAGCCACGATATGGGAGGAGGTTAAAGATTTTCCAAGTGCTATCGAAGATCCTACAACTGAGTAAAAGTGCGATGGATTTGGTAGAGATCATAACTGGGCAAAGAGGAGCATATTCTGGGATTTGCCATACTGGAGTACCAATCTGATCAGACAAAATCTTGATGTCATGCATATTGAGAAGAATGTGTTTGATAACATAATTAATACTTTGATAGACGTAAAGGGAAAAATGAAAGACAATCCCAAGACCAGGTTGGACTTAGAAGAAATATGCAAACGCCCTGCGTTTTATTTGATAGAGCAGAATGGAAAACAGTTCCTGCCGAAGTCAATTTTCTCGCTAGACAAGGAGGATAAAATGATACTTTGTCGGTGGATCCAGGACCTAAAATTTCTAGACGGATGTGTCAAATCTGAGAAGATGTGTCGATCCGAAGGAAAATAAATTGACGGATATGAAGAGCCACGACTGTCACGTATTCATGGAGAGGTTAATTCCAATTGTATTTCAAGAATTCATACCGCAGGCAATTTGGGATCCATTGACGGAGCTTAGCATATTCTTCAGGGATCTTTGTTCTAAGAAATTGCTCGTTGATCGTCTAGAAAAGCAAGAGAAGGACATTGCGGTAACACTGTGCAAGCTAGAGAGGGTGTTTCCTCCTAGATTCTTTGACTCTATGGAGCATTTGCCGATTCATCTATCCTATGAGGCACGTGTTGGTGGACCCGTCGAATATCGATGGATGTACCGTTCGAGTGACATTTGAATCTCCTAAAAAGAAAGGTAAAAAATAAGGCACGGATCGAGGGTTCTATTTGTGAAGTCTATGTTCTCGAGGAGATTATAAACTTTTGTTCGATGTATTTCAAGCCTCATATTGCAACTAATAGAACGAGAACTTCCAGAAACGACGACGGAGATCATGAAAGTAATGATACAATACTGAAGGTATTCAATGCTCCAGGAAAGCCATCGGGTAAAATAAAGAAGAGATATCTGAACGATGATAAGCTAAGGGCTGCTCAGGTGTATGTATTACTCAACTGCGACGAGGAGGAAGTAGAGAAACTGGAGGGGTAAGTAATTAATACATCTACATTATTTTAATAGTGTTGATTATTATACTATTACATTAATTGAACGATGTTGTTTTCAGTATTTTTAATGATGATGTTAGGTCAGGTAGGCCACACATAACAGAAGAAGAACTAGAACAAGAAATGAGGCATTATTTTCCATCATGGTTGAGTGCATATGTAAGACTTGAGAACTCTGTAATTACCTTTCTGTATATGTACTTGATTGAGAATGAGCTTAATTGCTTCTTTCATGGTATTTAGGTCGATCGTCCATACGCAAGACTTGAGAATGAGTCTATTTGAATGCTAGCAAAGGGACCAATTTATGCTGCAAAAATATGGCCAAGCTACTGTGTTAATGGGTTTAGGTTCAAGCCAACAACTTGACCAATTTATGCCATCGCAGCCAAGCTCATCCGTGATGCGGTCCACGACCAGAAGTCTCGTGATCGCTCCGGACAGCCGATCCATGGCTGAATCACGCCAGAGCAGTGGACTGCGATGAAGGCTAGATTCAGCAAGCCCAGGTACCAGGAGCGGTCTGACAAGGCCAAAGTGGCGCGGTCGAGCGCCGGTAAGTGGTATGGTGGCTCCATTCCGATGATGGAGCATTTTTGTCGTCTAGTACGTTTCCTATGACGGATATTAATTTATATATAGTTCGATAGAATATTTAATACTAATAATAAATAATATATTTTAACAGATAAAAAAGGGTGAGGACCCGAACATGGTGACCGTCTTCCTGGTTACCCACCGGAGGGCTGGGGAGTTCATTGACGAGAGGGCGACGCAGGCATATGTACGTTCTATTCTTTATATTAATTTACTATAATTTAGAAAACTGGAAAATAGATATCAATATAGACTTTAGCAAACACTTACATGTTAGCAAACATGTTCTAGGCCGAGTTTGTTCGGCTACAGGAGGAGGCGGCTGCTGCTGCTAGTGCGCCAGCAGAGGGAGGGACTGGTACTTCCTCACAGCCACCTACTGCTCCATCACCGGATGACCTCTGGATGACCGCCGTTGGCGGTCTTCAGAAGGGTACGTACTACGGTACAAGATCCTACGACGCGTATTTGGCTTCGGAGTCATCCTGGGCCCCCTCTGTCAGTGCGCTATCTTCGGCTTCGTAGGCGTCGTCACGAGCTCAGGATATTCGTCGTCAGATCGAGGAGCTGCGTCGCGAGTTGTAGCAGCAGATTTCTGATACGGTCGAGTGACGATCCGACCCTCCGATCGTCACCGGACGATTTGATGCGGTCGAGCGCAGTATACATGAGCTGATGAGTCTGCAGCAGGCTACAGCTGCCAGCTTGCACACGCTCACCGAGTTTACGTAGCGCACAGAGCATAGATAGGTCGAGCTGGAGGGATCGCAGAGGAGCATGTCTATCTCACTCACTCAAGTATCGGCTACGCTTGAGGCGAGTACTGAGAGGGTGGTGAGTACCCTTGCTGTTTATGGTGAGCGACTGTGAGAGCTGGAGCAGATACGTCCTCCCGGTCCATCGACGGCGCCGACTCCAGACATTGCACTGCCTCCTACTGCCCCTACGGTGCAGCTCACACAGGAGCAGTATGAGTACATGCTATCCCAGATGCACGGCAGGGGTCCTCAGTGATCCAGTAGATTTTTTTATCATCTTTGTATTTATTAGCCCTATGGGCCCATTTACCATTCTGTACACTGATTTTGAATATTATTTGACTCTGTTGGACATATATGTTTGTTGGAGATGTATGTTGGTGATATTTAATTTGTTGGTATTTTTATTGAGTACATGTATGATATTTAGTTGTAGACTGTTATGATGGGAGACTGTTATTCATCTATTAGTTATAGACTGTTATGATGGGAGACTGTTAATTGTGATGATATCTGCGACAGGGATGACAAATATACCTACGTTGGGTTATAAGCGATGATCTGATATACAAAAGAGGTGCTGCCCAAATTTAAAAAAGTATAATGTGTATTTTTGTGATGATGTGTGTCTGTGTTTACAGTGAATGTGAAATGCAGTGTTCGGAACCATCGACAGTTTCGATTACTGTTGTATGTTTTATCTTGGATAGAAAGAGCAACAGTTCAGGGTGTACTTCTGAGAGCTTCATTTTCACGTCCTTCACTTTCTCGGAACGTCGTAAAGGATCCCGAAAAGGTGAAGGACGTGAAGAGGAAGCTCTGAGAAGTGCACCCTGAACTGTTGCTCTTCTATCCAAGATAAAACATAGAACAGTAAGCAAAACTGTCGATGGTTCGAATACTGCACTTCACACACACTGTAAACACAGACACACAGCATAACAAAAATACCAATTATATTTTTTTAATTTTTTATAACATCTGCGACGTATAGCGACGTTTTGCGACGTATAGTACACGTCGCTATACGTCTCCAAATAGTGACGTAACGTTGCTATCCGTCGCTATACTGTTGACGTTGCATATGACCACCTGAGAGCTGACGTCGCTAAAGTTGTCGCTAGGCATCGCTAAAATGCTGACGTGGCTGCCATGCCATGTCATCATATATAAAGTTGACGGCGTTGCTAAGTGGTCGCCCTACGTCGCTATAGTGGCGACGTATGATGACGTCGCTATCTGTCGCTAATGTTGCGACGTCTAGCGACACTAAACGTGACGTCGCAAATAGCGACGAATTCCGACGAAATTGTAATCTGCGACAAGCCTATACGCGATATCCAATTTTCGTCGCTAAATACGTCGCTAATCGAAATTAGCGACAGATTTTCCTTTTTTAGCGACGTATTCTGACGTCGCTAAAAGGGGTTATTTTAGTAGTGTACTGTGATCTGCTCCCAAGAACTAGTAGGTTGGAAATAACTTCTAAAAACCACGTTAGTTAACTTTTATGACTCGAACGAGTTCCTTTTGCTTTCTACTTGGTACCTCTCACAAAGAAGACCAGGGGGCTCTATTTATAGAGTGGATTAAGATTTTACCTTCTCTCATATTTGATGTGGAACTAAAAAACTAATACTCTAAAATAGAGTTTGATAATTGAGATCATCCCACAATCAACATAGTCATGTGCCAGTCCATGTCTACCCCCTCCCGAGCACGCCCATGTATGTACAAGACCTCCTAGAGTCCATGGCCAAGTTTGAGTTCGAACGACAAAAATCAACTTGCTTCCTTGTTGGAATGAATCCTTTTCCCTTCTAAGAAAATACTCCCACATAGCACCCACTTGTGCCCCACCATACCTCATGTGCATACCTTAATACAAGCAAAGCGTTATATTGAGATACTTACCATTTGGTGTAGCCGATGTGTGACTATCTTTCCTAGTCTAAAGGCAAAAACACCAAATGGTAAGTGGTAGAAAGAGGTACTTACCATTTGGACACGAACCTCTTTCCACCAGTACCTCATATATATATATATATATATATATATATATGAGGTACTGGTGGAAAGAGGTTCGTGTCCAAGGATGTGTACAAGTACATAAGTGATGCACATGTGCGATGGAAGATAACAGATATGGTATAGGTGAAGGGTCTTGTGCCAAAGATGCAACCTTGTACTTACAATCTCTCTTTAAAGAGATTGTTCACCCATGATAGGCTACATAGATTTGGAGTTCGGATTGTCGGGTAAAACTGTCTTGTGTGGCTCTGGTAGTGAATCTATAGACCATATATTTTTTACCTGCATGATCATTAGGCAAACATGTAGAGCTCATGGGCTTACATTAAACATGTCAGGATGCTCTTCTATTGAGTGGTTAGCTATTGTGGAAGACATACGTGGCGTGAGAGGCGCAGTGAGGGTTGGTTTAGAACTGCTCGTATTAGTCTCGCAGCATTAGTTTGGCATGGACCAGCATTCTATCATCAAAATAGTGACCATATTCCATCATCTAAACAGTGACTACACCTACAACTAGGCAAGGACAAGGGGTGTCACAATATTCTGAGATGAGATATGGCTCCATGTCATGATCAGGTTATGCGAGAATAATCATAAGAAAGCCAATGATGAAATACTCACGAAGAAATTTGAAATATCAATAATGGATATGGGTATAGAAAACTTGTACAAGATAGCGTATCAAGACAAGATGCAATAATACTACAAGTAAAATACGTATATCGGTAATGGGAGTGAAAATTACATTCATAAGAATCTACTATGTCATTTTCATGTATAGATGCACTAACAATTTATAGTTCAAATATTTCAATCAATAGCTGTGATAGCACATAAATGGCTTCTTTTATTTAAATGTTCCGAATCAATTATTATATAGATCATAGCATTACACATGGCAACTGTGAAATTCACAAGTGAAGGCCAAGCCACAAACAGACCTCCACTGTTTGACGGCACAAACTACACTTATTGAAAAACTTGTATGAGTTTCTTCCTTAAATCTCTTGATTTTGACTTATGGTCTGTAGTTATTGATGGCTATAAAAAGCCCCCTCGTATTAATGTTGATGGAGTTTTAGTTGAAAAATTCCATGACAAATATACATATGATGAAAAAAAAAAGGCCAGTCTTGACGCACGTGCTATTAACGCTTTATTTTTGTGCTTTAGACAGAACTGAATACAACAGGGTATCTAGTTGCACAACATCAAACGAAGTGTGGAAGCTTCTCGAAGTAACCCACGAAGGAACAACACAAGTCAAGGAGTCAAAGATCAGCAGACTTATTCAGGAGTACGAGACGTTCAAAATGAAGCCAAGTGAATCAGTCACTCAGATGTTTACAAGATTCTTGGATATTATAAATCATTTGTCTTCACTTGGCAAGGATTACAGTAACCATTAGAAGATTCGTAAACTTCTACGAGCTCTCACAAAAAACTGGATTCCAAAGGCTGCAGCAATAATTGAAGGGAACGACCTCTCAATAATGTCTCTGGAAATACTCATGGGTAAGCTACTTACTTATGAATTAGAACTTCAAGACTTTGAATATGCTACACCAAAAGAGAAGTCAGAGAAGTCGATCGCTCTCAAGACTAAACATAGAAGAACTATCGAAGATGACTCTGATGACAGCGGCTCCGACTCTGAAGATCAATCTCTTCTGGTAAAAAAATTCAAGAAGTTCATAAGATTTAACAGGAAAACAAAAGACAGCAACAACAACAACAACGAGGTAGATCTTATTTGCTACGAATGCAAGAAAAAATGACACATGAAGAACGATTGTCCAACAACATCATCATCAAAGAAAAGCAGCAAATATGACAAAAGCTACCTGAAGAAATCTACATCAAGAAAGTACGCCAACACAAGCATATGGCATGAAAGTGAAGCCAGCGACTCAGAAGACGAATAATCAGATGATGCTATAAATGTATGCTTGATGGCTTGCGATCAGGTAATCACTAATCCTCTATTTGATCCTTATGATGATTTCACCTTTGAGCAACTAGGAGAGGCTTTCAGTGACTTGTTAAATAATTACAGGAAACTGCGTAGTAAATATGAAACCTCTAAGAAGGTACTCAAAGAGTACAAAGGTAAAATAGGAAGACACCGACCAACTAGATCATGTTAGAAATACTAACTCTTCAAATGAGTCTGGTGAGCTTTCATCTATTAAGTTGTTGTTACACGAGACTGTTAAGCTATCCGAAGAAAAAGACCAAACTATCATCCAGTTAAAGGAAGACCTATCTAAGGAGAGAAAGAGTCTTCAGTGTGCACAAGTCAGAATTGAAACACTTACATCTGACTATACTAGATTATATGACACTTTCAAAAAGTTGGAAATTAGTTTAGAAAAATGGCCTGAAGTTGCTGCTTCCTATTCTAACACGTGTCAATTACCGAATCATCGGAACACGCCCAACACTGTCAGACCAAACCGTACCAAAACTATGCCCAAGAAGACTAATAGGCATGCATTTTTCTATACTAAAAAATCAAAACCTACCAATCATGCATCTCACACAACTTTCAACACTTAATATGCCAAATGTCATTATTGTGGTCTCATTGGTCATATATCTTCTGCATGTAGAATCAGAAAGTTAGTAGATTTAAATGTTTATGCAAGGATACCAAAAACTAACCAGTCAGGACCCTACAAGAAATGGGTACCAATAGTTTTATCTGCAAATTATTTTATAGGTGGGACGTCCTTTACATGCTAGGAGCAAATGGATCCTCGACAACCGTTGCTCACGGTACATGACCGGTGATGCTTCATTATTCGTAATACTGTCGAAGAAAAATAAAGAAGGATATGTCTCCTTCTGTAATAATTTAAGATGATACATAATCGGTATCAGTGACATTGGTAAGGCTCTCTATCCTGTGATTAAAGATGCCTGTCTAGTTACCGAGTTAAAATATAATATGCTCAGCATAAGTCATTTAAGCTGATCATGGTTATGGTATTAACTTCGTCAAAGACAAATGCACTATAGTTGATAGTTCAACTGGTAGTACTATCTTTAAAGGTATTAGAGAAGACAACATATATGTTTTCTATTTGTTGGAAGATGCTAACAAAGCAGGTAGATGTTTGATAGCCAAAAGCATTGAAAGTCAACTATGGCATATGAGACTCGGTCATGCAAACATGGATACAATTTCTAGACTATCTACAAAGAAGTTGGTACGCGGCTTACCGGACATATCTTTCAAAAAGGATACGGTATGTAGTGAATGTAAAAAGAACAAAGCTACCAAATCCGTATTTAAATCCAAGAACGCTGTAAGTACCACTAGACCTCTACAACTGTTGCATATGGACTTATTTGGACTAAGTAGAATTGCTATCCTAGGTGGTAAGTTATATGCATTTGCCATTGTAGATGATTTCTCTAGATATACTTGGGTTTATTTTCTTGCACGCAAGAATGATGCATTATCAGAATTCGTTATCTTTTACAAGAAAGTACATAATGAAAAAGGGTTCATGATTACTCGTATTCGTAGTGATCATGGCGACGAATTTGAGAATGCAGAATTCAAGCAATTTTGTGACACACACGGTTATCTGCATAAATTCTCTTGCCCTAGGACTCCACAACAAAATAGAGTTGTAGAACGTAAGAACAGAACTCTATCTGAAATAGCTAGAGTAATGTTAAACCAGTTTAGTCTACCTAGATACTTTTGGGCTGAAGCTGTCAATACAGCGTGCTATATTCTCACTAGGGTTCTAATTCGACTTATATCGAAGAAGACTCCCTATGAACTATGGTTTGATAGAACAACCATTGTTTCATATTTCAAGATTTTTGGTTGTAAATGCTTTATTCTTAATACTAAAGACAATCTGAGTAAATTTGATGAAAATGCCGATGAAGGTATATTTTTAGGTTATACAGCAAAAAGTAAAGGATACAGAGTCTTCAACAAAAGAACCATGATCATCGAAGGATCAATCAATGCCAAGTTTGATGAGTTCAATCAATACTTAGACGATGACGACAATGAAGACGTGATCACACCAAGTACAGCTACTTTAAAACCTTCACACCAAGCACCAGCGGACTCTTCAAGCAAAGAAGCAGGAACCAGCAATCCTGAGGCTACACCAAAGGAGATGAGATTCTTGGCTGATCATCCAAAGGACTTGGTAATTGGTGAGATTACCAAGGGTGTAAGTATTCGTTCCTCTAATAAAGATATAGCTTCTTGTGTTGCTTTTGTTTCACAGTTTCAACCTAAAAATATTGAAGAAGCATGTAGTGATAATTTTTGGTTAGATGCTATGCAAGAAGAATTAAACCAATTCGAACGGAATCAAGTTTGGGAACTTGTTCCCAAGCCCATTGATCATCCGGTCATTGGCACCCGATGGTATTCTGAAACAAACTGAACGAGAATAGTTTAGTGACTCGTAATAAGGCTCGACTCGTAGCTCAAGGATATAATCAAGAAGAAGGTATCGACTACGATGAGACTTATGCCCCAATTGCGAGATTAGAATCCATTCACATATTATGTGCATTTGCATGTTTTCATAATTTCAAGTTATTTCAAATGGATGTCAAAGGTGCATTTTTAAATGGTTTTATAAAAAAAAGTTTATGTATCTCAACCTTCCGGTTTTACTGATTTTAAATATCCTGAATATGTTTTCAAGTTAAAGAAAGCCTTATACGGTTTGAAACAAGCCCCTCGTGCTTGGTACGATCGTCTAAGCTCTTTTCTACTTGATAACAGTTTTTCAAAGGGAAAGATTGATACTACATTGTTTATAAAATCTTTGAATAACAACATTCTTTTGATTCAAGTCTATGTAGATGATATTATTTTTGGATCTACTGATGAATCTCTTTGTCAAGAATTTTCAAAGTGTATGCAGAATGAGTTTGAAATGAGCATGATGGGAGAGCTAAAATTATTTCTCGGACTGCAAATCAAACAAACCAACAATGGGACGTTCATAAATCAAGCAAAGTACACAAAAGATCTATTAAAGCAGTTCGACCTGGAAGCAGTCAAGCCACTTAGCACTCTAATGGCGACTTCAACCAAGCTTGATACTGATGAACAAGGCAAATCCGTCTACATACGTAAGTATCAAGGTATGATCGGTAGCTTACTGTATTTAACTGTTAGTCGACCAGACATTATGTTCAGTATTTGCTTGTGTGCACATTTTTATGCCAATCCTAAGGAATCACATCTGTGCGCAGTTAAGCGTATCTTCCGATACCTTAAAGGCACTTCTTCTGTCGGCTTATGGTATCCCAAAACTATGTCATTTGACCTAACCGATTATTCTGATGCTGATTTGTCGTATACAAAGTAGATAGAAAAAGCACTAGTGGCATATGTCATTTTCTAGGAAAGGCTCTAGTCTCTTGGTTTAGCAAAAAGCAAAATTCTGTCGCATTATCAACAACCGAGGCTAAGTATATCGTCGCAGGACGTTGTTGTGTACAAATTTTATGGATGAAGCAAACATTAGAAGACTATGGATTGCATTTTTCACACATACCCATTTTCTGTGACAACACCAGTTCTATTAATTTGACTAAGAATCCAGTATGTCACTCTCGTACTAAACATATCGAGATTCGACATCACTTTCATAGAGATCATCAACAAAATGGAGAAACAGACCTTGTATACATAGACACACAGAATCAATTAGCTGATATACTCACAAAAACCTCTAGCGGAAGATCGTTTCAATTATTTACGTCGAGAATTAAAAATTTTAGATGTCAATAATATTAATTAATTTTTATTTATTAATTAATTTATTTAATACTCATTAACTATTTTTGAGACAAGCCTAAAAAGAGTCTGTCCGTCACCACGACTACGGTCGAAACGAAGCGGTATTTAAGAGTTTTCCGGTGAACCTCCGTTATCTGGCACTATATTCCTACAGCTAATCTGAGACAGATACTGAGTAAAGAATATTAATTTATAAAATAATATTAATAGTATTATTTGAAATTTAAAATTACTAAACTCTGAATTAAACATTTGAAACAAATTGATGAAAAAGATGTGTCCCCATAAATATTTTACTAAACTCTGAATTCGGCTGGATATATATATATGTACCAGTCAGAACCCGAGGCCCCCTCTTCTTCATTCTTCCAAACCTCATCAAAATAGCAGCAGCAGTGCCCCAAAAATCCTAGCTCTTCTCCACCTTTCTTCTTCCAATTCACGTGGAGTTCTTCGTCCAAATTTTGGATTCGTGCGGAGAATCTCGTTCTCTACAGCATACCTGATTCTCGGAAGGTATAATTTCTTCTCTCCTCCACTTTTAAATTATTAGGGTTTCTAGTTTTTGGGATAGAATGCCTAAGGGATTCAATCCTTTCAAGAAAAAGAAGACCAATGCCTGTGAAGAGGCATCATCTTCTGATCCCCATACGGATTCCCTCTTTTCTCCGGTCCAATCGGATGACGGTGCATCGGACGAGTTTTATTTCAAAACTCCCGACCAAGCCCTACTTTGGTATGCCAATTTCATTATGCGTACTATTTATACCGAATCTCCGATCAAGTGGACTGTCTTTTCTGACCACCGTCCTTACTTTGAGGCATTAAGGTTACATCAATTTGTTACTTTGCAATTCCCTATAGCTACCAATGCCATTAGATTATTTTACTGTAATTTTGTGTTAGACACTTTTACCGCGAGAACTCGTATCGGCAGGATAGATATCGAGTTCAATGATGAATCGCTAGCGGAAATCGTTGGTCTTCCAAACGAAGGTGCACCGCTCGATGACATCACTGATTTCAATTTCCCCGATGGTACGACTCTCGTTAGTTTCAAGAATGGGCTTTGTGTGCCCGTACGTGCTCGTCCTGGAAAGCTCAAGGCCAATAACTTGAACTTGTTTAACTATAAATTACATCGCATCATCTATTAAACTCTACTTCCAAAATCCACTTCAAAAGATGATGTTACTGCACTTGAGCTTTCTGCTTTATATCACATTCTTGAGGGGATTCCTTTTTATGCCCCTAAGACTATCATTCAGATGATGGGTAGATATCGCGGTAGTGATCACAACCTCTCTTATACGATGATCATCCCACGCATCTTTCAGAGATTCGATATTGACTTATCCACTTGTGCTCTGGACTCTGAGCCCATGTTCCTCAAACTCTCTCGTCGCAGCATTGCCACTGTTCCTCCACCTACTGCACCTGTTCCTCCTGTACCTACTCCCACAACCTGGTCCTCCTCAACCTTACCCTATGACCTTTGAGGGTATTCACCAGCATCTATCATATCTGCAGTCATTTTATGTTGACACTTCCAGGAACATGAGTTTCGTGACGTGACTCGGTTCCAGGCTAATGCCAACTCCTTCGCCGATCTGCGATTTGCACAGACGGGTCACTCTGCTAGCTCTCTACCTCGAGACCCTTCTGTTTCTGGCTACCACATTGATGATGAGGCGGTCTACTCTCTGTTCCAGCCAGGGAACGCATACGATTGGTATCGTACTTCTGGTGCCACTCCTCACACTTCTGGAGCTGGCACTTCTGGAGCTGGTCCTTCTGGACATGTTGGCACTACAGCCGATGATGATGAGGATGAGGATGATGATTTCTGAGATGTTACTGCTTGAGACTGTCTATTTTGTCTTATGTTTACTTGGAAATGCTCCGATATTCCCAGATATTATCAGTACACTTTATTTTTGGATATGATTTGTGACTCTTCATAGACATGTTTTATGCCTCAGTTTGGCATATGTTTTACTTTAGTTTATTATTCAGCTTAGTATTTTATTTGTTTCAGCTTTATAGCATTATCTTTCTTTATGCTTCATATAAACTGCCTGTGACAAATACCATGCCTGTGTTGTTTATATCATTTCAGTTTCTCTTATTTTTTCTATAAATGTTTATACCATGCCTGTGACGTTTATTCCATTTTTATTGTGTTTCTTCACTGATTGTTACTTATGCATTTATTGCGGGAGAGCTTTTTCTTTTGCAATTATTTTTCTAAGTGACAATGGGGGAGAAATAAGATCTAACATCTTCATGAATACAGGTTATGAACAATTTTTTTATTTTTTCTCTCGATACTTTTGGTACACTTTTGAATTGATCAAAACCAAGATGTTATATCGACAAGGTTTGTCAATTATCAAAATGGAAGAGATTGTTGGCCTATTGGTCATGGTCAAACCTAATTTTAATAATTGATCAAACTCTGTCTCGATATAAATGCGAGTCAATTCAGATGTTTACTAACGACGTTTTGGACACTGATCAAAGATGGATATCTACTCCGTTCAAGACCGAAGCTGTTTGCCACTCAGAATGTATTTCCTTCAAAGCAATGTAATTTTTTATTATTGAGTCTAGGAATACATTGTACACCAAGTCGTACTGGCAAATAGGCTATCCGAAAATGATTTTCAAAACTGACCTATCTTTTCAAAATGATCTATGTTTTTGAAAAACATCTATTTTTACAAAAAACTTCTGAAGGACTTTTTTAAAAAGCCAAAATTATTTTTCACAAAATCAACTGACCAAACCCTGACGGAACTCGGCCAGAGTTCAGCCAGAATTCGGCCAAGTTAAACATTATGTGAACGTTTGATTTTGAACTTGGTCTCCCTTCAGTTGCGATTTGTTACAAAGAGTTTTGTCCGAATTCTGTCCGAATTCTGTCAGAGTTCTGCCTTTGAAAAACTATAAATAGAAAAGAATTTCGATCATTTCAAATCACGAATTCACTTTCAATCTCTTCTCTTCTAAAGCTTATATTTCTTCCAAAGAGTTCTAAAAAGCTTTTATTTTCAAATCCCAAGCCAGTTAGTCGATTTGCTAGTGCGGTGCGGTCTAGAAATTTCAGAGCGATTGTAATCAGAGGCTTGATTAAAGATTGACTCTTCACAATTGAAGTTGGTCGAGTTCTTCATATCAAAGCTCGCGTCTGTAGAAGTTGCAAGGACTTCGTATGAAAACTTGCGGAATTTTCCAATAGTGGATTCAACTGGAAGCTAGAGTTCTTCCGACTGGACTAGTCCTCATAAGAGGGAAACCAGTATAAATCTCGGTGTTTGCGTTTGCCTTTTGATCACTCTTTTATTACTGTCATTTATTTTGTGATTATAATTATATCTGTGATCTAACTGCTAACGAGTTTTTTTAATTAGTAATATTCTGTTGCCTACTCTATTCACCCCCCCTCTAGAGTATTCTGCTTTACGATTTCGTTCCTATATAGCCAAGTGATGTGTTGTTCATATACATGAAGCTGCTTTCCAAACCATGTAATCAGAAAAAGGGGAAATAACAACAATTACATTCTCTCTACCAACCCACTCAATTTTGGGTGCCTTCCTCTATTTATTAGAATTTAACAATTCGGTGATTAGCAAGTAACAAATATTTTTTTGTACATGAAAGAAAAAGAAAAGAAAAGAGCCACCAATACAATGAATGGTTGTGGATGTGCCATCATGCCAAATGGCATCTACAAAACGTCACAGTTCATGAATGTCTTTTCTTCATCTCTTTGTTGTTCGCAGATGACAAAAAACACACAGAAAGAAGAAAACTCTTTGTCTTTAATGTTTAATATTCAAACCCCAAAAATTCTTTTGTAATAAGATATAAAGATTGAGAAGTACCCATGTTAATGTAGGAGCAATCATTCAATACTGTAGTTGTAGGAAGACTGTCTCCAAGAAATTTCCCAGAATCAGAACTATATGAATCAAGTTCATCATTCCCAAAATTTTGCAAAGTAAGCCTGGAACTATTTTTTTTGAAAAACTGGAACATTTTGGGACAATAGAAAATTTTAGTCTTGGTTCACAATCAATATGCCAGGCATAAAAGAAGATTGGTTTAAAAGCAAAGATAAATGATGCAGAAAAAACATATATAGTTTCAAATTTTGATCCTCATATGCAACAAATAAAAAAAATGTGAAAAGATTTTACATGACACGCAGATGAACCCATACGGCCATATCTACATTAATTATACCCATATTTCTCATTAAAATAAAAATATGAAAAGTAAAAAGCCATTCAGAGGTTTCACAAGCATGGGTACACAAGAATAAATGGTTTGTACATGCCTTATCTCTGCCAGCAGTAAGCAAAGTCCATCCATCTTCAGATAGAGACAAGGAGGTTACCGATGAAAAAGGTTTTCCTACCACCACAATGCACTTTTAGTTTCAAGATTCCAAACTCTTACACTTGCATCACCACTTCTTGAAAGCAACTGGGATATTCAACACATCAATTTCAAAAATATACTACATTAACTGAAAGAGATAAATAAATGGATGAGCTTTTATATACATAGTATTAGTCATATATAGGATAAAGCTCTACACATATTATCTAAGTTGTGTCTTCTATATTGCTACTAATTTTCCATTAAATGGAGAATCTATTTTGCTTAACATAGCTTGCCAGTTTACTAAAATAATATGCTTTTTCTATAGACAATGAATGTTGTAATGAAAGACTGTCATGATTTATTGGAGTGCAGCAGTAAGATATACAAATAATAGTACTAATTAGCATGTCTACTGATGCCAATATAAACAAGAATTCCTATAATATTTGAATATAAACCTCACTGTAGTCCACAGATGCCAATATAAACAAAAAATGTCTTAAGTGAAAGATAAACAAATATCTTTATGGTTAAAAATATAAACTTAATTAACCACAGAAAAAAAAAAACAAAATTTATACAAAATTTAGCAGAGTCCAATATGTACAAGCATCTGACACAGAAGATACTAACATCATGAAACATTTGCAACTTAGAACTCAATGCATTTGCAAGCATATGAATAATTATGTATATACCTATAGGTATGTTACATTCATTCAAACTAGCCAAAAACAAATTGCATAGTTAATATATTCCACATAAAGATTTGCATTCCTACAAATTTTAAATCAAATATATTATGGACAATGGTAACAGATAGGACGAGGATGCATTTATTTGAAAGAAAATAAAGCATAGAAGAAACAACTTCTCTTCATAATATAGAAATATGTACTCTTATTTGCATCTTGTTTAGAAAGTGGCAGATGGTGAAAAATAACAATAGCCTTTAAATGTTAATCAATTAGAATTTGGAGTACCTAGATTCATGAATAAGTTTATGCATTTCAGTTTCTTCCTCGTAATTATACTATCAACATCGCCAATAGGGTAACTAATTGTCTCATTAGGAACGAGATGGGTGAACTTTTGCACTGATAAACTATCCCAAATAAGTGCCTCATCCTTATGTCACTACAATAAATAGGGCATACAATAGCAGTTTATCTATAGCGTTCAAGCCTCCCTGCTATAGAATGTCATCATCAATAGCGTTCCTTCTGCAGTGCTATTAAAATAAAATACAATAGCAGTTTATCTATAGCGTTCGAGCCTTCCTGCTATTATAATATAATCATCCATAGCGTTCATATTGAAGTGTTATTAAACGTTCATACAATAGCAGTTTATCTATAGCGTTGAAGCCTCACTGCTATTAGAATGTCATTATCAATAGCGTTCATTATGCAGTGCTGTTAATAGAACTTTATATAGCGTGTTATGAACGCTGTTAAAGGTATAGTTTTTTCTGAACGTTGCTATGCCCGTATGTCTAGGGGTGAGCATTATTCGGTTTTTGGACCGAAATCCGAACCGAACCTAACCGAATAAGAGTTTCGGTTCGGTTTGAAAAAGAATTGGTTCGGTTTCGGTTTCGAAAACACTAAAATTTCTTATTCGGTTTTGGTTTCGGTTTTGGGATTCGGTTTCGGTTTAATCCCACTAACCTTTCAGAAATTTTATCTAAAATTCCTCTCCCTGGTAAACCAAATAAGAAAATTTAGTAATATATATACAAAATATATCTTTCTATATTTAGTTACTCTATATATTGATAAAAAAATTATAAATAAACTGACATATTGGTTAAACCAAATAAACTAAAAATCGAACAGATTTATTCCGTTCAGTTTGGTTCGGTACAAATTATTTCGGTTGGTTTCAATTTTTGTTATTTGATTTTCGGTCGAATTCGTTATTTTATAAAATAACAAAATACAACACATTTATAGTGACATCTAAAATTTTTACTCTTCCGCTATTTATTTTCGTTTTGGCGCCTTTACCTGAATTTTCCTATTATTGTTTATAAGTACACTCTCTCTCATCCCCCCTCTCTTTTGCTTTCTCTTGACCTAATTTTCCATCAGCTACATAAACCGCCTCTCCTCCTTCATTGACACTGGTTTTGTCCGCCAGTTCTGCCTAGCCCCTAATTTTCTATCTGACCTAATTTTCCCTCTTCGGTTTTGATCATAGTCTCCTATCGGGAAGCTCGCCTGCTACGTGTTCTACGACGGTGGCGCTCTTCTGACGTTCGAGGCGATGGCCGAGGCGGCAACCTACCTGTGGGTGCCCTTCTGCCGGAGGAACCCGGAGAGCTACTTTGGCTCCAGGAGGGACCCTTACAGAAATAAGGTGAAGGAGGGTTTCATCAGGGACATGAGGCGGATGAAGCGGGAGTACGACGAGTTCAAGGTCCGGATCGACGGGCTGCCCGAGGCCATCCGGCGCCGTTCCGATGCGTACCACGGCCGGGAGGAGGCCGACACTGTGATGTTGTAGCGGGAGAAATGTCAATTTCAAGGTCGTCTCTCTTCTTGTCTCTTTGATTTTATTCGTTTTCTTTGTTTTGATCCTTAAAAACCATGAGAAATATTTGAATTGTGTTTTTCTGTATTTACACGGAAACTGCTCGAAGAAATATCAATTTCAAGGTCAGTAGCTCTGATCGACGAGAGTGGCCTTGAAGTATTCACTCCTTTTCAAATTTTTTGGCATTTCCAAACATTGAAAAGGAAAATCAATGGAAATTGTAATTTCCCAAATGTCAAGGAATTGATTTGCTTTCCATTCCTTTCCATGAACCAAACGAGGCCTAAAAGTAATATTTTGATGATTGATATCACATTTTGTTCTGCTGCAGAGCAAGAAAGAATATGAAGCATCAGTTTGTTTGTGTGGCAGCCAAATTTGCAGAGGTAGCTATCTTAATCTGACTGGTGAAGGGGCGTTTGAGAAGGTACAACTATGTGTAGACTTTTTTCGGACCTGGCATGGATGCAATATTAGTTGTACAAACAATTTTTTATCTGGGTTGTCTAATTTTAGTTGAAAGAAACTTGATTGTAATCATTCCAATAATCAGGTATTGAAGGAGTGTCATGGGGTATTAGACCGGCATAAATTATTAATGGAGGCTTGTGAAGCTAATTTTGTTTCCGAGGAGGATTATATCGATTTAGGTAGAGCAGGTCTAGGCATTTGTTTGCTTGCTGGGCTTTCTGATTGGCTTGTTGCCTATTCTGCTCATCTGGTATTTCTCTTCCACTTTTTGCATCCTATGTGCGGTTAAGCTAAAGATAAAACTAAGAGAAAGTCATCACCAGACAAAAATGATCTTATTGATTGCTTTGTGATGGTTACTAATGAAAACGAAAAGAAAAATAAAGGTGAGATTTATCAACTTCGAGAGGTCGAAACTTCCTGAGGCAATTCTGAAGCATAACTTGGAAGAAAACAAGAAATTCTTTGCAGATATTAATTTTGAGGCTGAGGAAAGTGATGCAGACGTCCAGGTAACGCTGATCCCCTACCTTTACTTGTCTAGTTAGGAAGCTTTTAGCACTGACATCCTATGTAATGTATCAGGCTGAGGGTGTCTATAATACGCGGCTTCAGAACTTGGCACTTACTCTTGACAGGGTGACTATTTTGCCCTATCCAACCTTCATATATCTGTAGTTAATTGCTGAGATATTTCTGAAGTAAAATCTAGAACTATATAGGTTACTGTCTATATGTGATTTATTTGTATCACCAATATTTATTGGTTAGCAATTTATAATGTAGTTATTTTGCTTCAAAGTGGAAATAGAAATCGTGGCATGTGTTGTATATATATTATCATGTCAGAGCCTAAGAGAAATTATTAAAATTTCTTTGGTGTAATATTTTTAGCAGTATAATTATGGATGGTTGTTCAGGGTATCCTTCGAAATGGATCTGCAAAGTCTAAGTGTCTAAAATTGGACACTTATTTATACATGCTGGTTGGGGGCAAGACTTGCCTCTTAGAAAGCTTCTAGAATCTATCCTATTAGTTAAACCACATTGTCTGGGTTACTTTCACAGTTTACTTTCTTACTAGAATCTACATAGATACCTTTGCATAATAATCAAGCCCATCATTTTGCCTATTAAAAGATCCTCTACGAGGACACCCGTATCTGACATAGTTGTGATTGATTCTCTGCATGTATGCTCTGTCTTTTCCTATTCTTGAGTCAGTAAACATGTCTATCTGTGTCCAGGGTAACACAGATATGTATGGTGCTTTATGTATCATTATAAGAAGAACAAGAGCTTAGCAACTCTGAGGTTTAATTTTGGTTAGGGATTCAACTACATACGTGAATAAACTCATATGGTGCTTTATGTATTTATCAGGAATAAGGACATTTTGAGGTAATCTTCTATCCACATTCTACGCCTTAGTCACCATCTTTTTCAAACAAGGCATCAACCTGTTTGACCAACTAGGGACAAAGACACAAAATTTACTTTGCATATGGGCAACCCAGCTCCAACAGGTTGGCCAACTCCTGCAGTCTATTAAGTGTTGACACAAAGTCACAGTCAACCAAATATTGACTACATTGACTAAATAATATCTGTATTAATTCAATACGACACACGACGTCTGCATAATAGTTCAAGACAGACGACAGCTCAGTCTCCGGCTTTCAGTGTGTTTTCGAGTCTGTATTTTATATTTTCATTGAGTCTAGACTTGTGTACTCTGAGTCTTGCTGAGCTCTTGATACTTAGTCTACAGCCTACCCAAAATCCCAAGCTCCACTGAACCAAACACTGCCCAAAAATCCCCTTAGAACCACTCTGTGCTCTGGAGACAGAGTTTGGGCCGAACTCTGCCTCCACACCGAGTTCGGGCCGAACTCTGTCCCCTAAAAATTAGGAACCCTAATTTTAGGGTTAGCTGGTTGCTAGTTGTCCAACGGCCAAATTTTTGAATTTTCCTACCCGAATTCTGGCCGAATTCTGCCTATAAAAATACTATAAATAGGGCATGAATTCTCTCATTCCAATCCATCCAATCTTCTTTTCTCCTCTCTCTTATAAGCTCAGGTAAGCCATACCCTTCCCATCTACTAGCCACAAGCCTCCTAAGTGTCGAGTGCTCAGCATCTCTCAGTTAGGATTCTTGTGCAAGAGTCGAAGAAGTCGCTTGGACAATTCTAAGCAAATCGCCACTGCGATCATCTGTTAGAAGTTGACGTGCTCTTCTGAAGAAAAGGCACGGGTTGTAAACTACTATTTCATAAATAGTGGATTTAATCCTGAGCTAGAGTTCTCAGGCCTGGACTAGTCCTCCACGAGAGAAACCAGGTTAAAATCGCTGTGTTTGCGTATGCTCTTTTGCTCTTCATTTATTTTTCGCACTTTACTCTGATTATTTATTGTTGGTGAAAGAGTTATTTTAATTGGCTATTTTTCTATATAAACTCTATTCACCCCCCTCTAGAGTTGCCAAACTGTTCTTCAATTGGTATCAGAGCTCTGTTCTCTTTTTAAGGACTAACATCCTAAGAGCTGATCCATGGCAACCACGCAATCCTTGATTTCCAATCATGGTGAAGGTCAGTCCACTCATAGGCCTCCCCTATTTGATGGGACAAACTATACATATTGGAAACACAAGGATGAGCTTCTATCTTAAGTCTCTAGACTTTGACCTGTGGACTGTCGTCACTGACGGTTACAAAAAGCCCGCCAGGATAGTTGTCGATGGTGACCTCATTGAGAAACCACACGACAAATATTCTGTTGAGGAGAAGAAACAGGCAAGTCTAGATGCTAGGGCTATTAATGCTTTATTCTGTGCTATAGACAGGAATGAGTTCAACAGGGTCTCTACATGCACCACTGCTCATGAAGTATGGAGACTTCTAGAAGTGACGCATGAAGGAACCACACAGGTCAAGGAATCTAAAAT
Source organism: Iris pallida (assembly GCA_029216955.1). Classification (NCBI taxonomy): domain Eukaryota; kingdom Viridiplantae; phylum Streptophyta; class Magnoliopsida; order Asparagales; family Iridaceae; genus Iris; species Iris pallida. Next base: position 2,147,690 of record JANAVB010009598.1, read on the forward strand.
AAGCCGTCTCACTCAAGAATACGAAGCCTTCAAGATGAAGCCAAGTGAGACGATCACTCAAATGATCACAAGATTCCTCGACATCATCAATCCTCTATCCTCGCTTGGAAAGCAGTACTCAAACCACGAGAAGATTCGTAAGTTGCTCAGAGGGCTACCAAAGATTTGGAACCCTAAGGTGACAGCCATCATAGAAGGGAACGATCTCACAACAATGTCAATGGAGACCTTGATGGGTAAGCTCATGACTCACGAGCTTGACCTCAAGGACTTCGAAGAGCCTGCTCCGAAGACCAGGGAGATCGCACTCAAAGCTCATCGATGAAGGGCTGATCACGATGAGACCGAAGACGATAACTCGGATGATGAAGACCAAGCTCTCATGGTTCGCAACTTCAGAAAATTCCTTCGCTTCAATCGAAAAAAGAAGGATTCACAAAAAGATGATGAAGAAGAGCCAACCTGTTACGGTTGCAAGAAGACTGGATATGTCCGAAAAGACTGCCCATTCTTGAAGAAGAGTAACCGCTATGAGAAGCCATACAAAAAGAACTCATCAAAGAAATATGCCAACACAGGAATTTGGCATGAAAGTGAAGCAAGTGACTCCGAGGAAGAAAAAGGCTCTCCTCAAGATATAGTAAATGTGTGCCTAATGGCAACTTCCAACAAGGTATCTAACGAAACTCTAGATGACTTCTCTTTTGATGAACTTAGTGATGCTTTCACTGATTTACTCGATGATCACAAAAAGGTCATCGGTAAATACAAACATGCCAAGGACAAAATCAAAAGTCTTGAAGATGAGATACAAAGAATTTCCTTACTTCTTGATAATGTTAGAAACACGACACCCACAAATGACCCTGATGAAGTATCCAAGCTTAAATTAAGCTTACATGATGCTGAAGCACGTATTGAGCAACAAACTCAAGAAATCACTACACTCAACACGTTGCTTGCTGAAGAAAAGAGTAGACACAAGATTTCCATGACTAAGATATATGGCTTAAATATTAAGGTTGATGAACTGCAAGCTGTTTCTAAAAGATTAGAAACCAAATTGGGTAAACAGGTTGTTCAACCTCAAACCCAATCACATGGGCACAACACCACTCATGCTAGTCAACCACGTCATTCTCATGCAGCACATAACCATGCATTTATATACACAAACTTTCACAAACCACGTGCACGTAAGAATAATTCTCACTCAGTACACAATCATCATGCACAAAGACACAATCAACATCACTCCACACATAGGAATCATCATGCCATACCATATAGACAAGATCATCATGTAATGCCATATAGACAAGATCATCATATGCCATATAGACAAAATCATCATGCCATGCCATATAGACAATATCAGCATGTCACACATCATAGACAATACCATCATGATATGCCTCATAGACACCATCACCATGCCACTCATTCTATGTATAATCATCATCACCATGCTAACTCTTCATATCATGACCATCCTCATCCTGTTGCTTATAGATATTATTCTCATGCTCCTAGTATAAATAAGAATGCTATCTGTACTTACTGTGGATTACATGGACACATCTCACCACAGTGCAAATTTAGAAGACTTGTAGATAAAAAGATATATACTTGGTTTCCAAAGACTAACTTTTCAGGACCCTCAAGAACTCGGGTACCAAAGGTCACATCTACTCTTGATGTAGGTGGACCTTCCCTCTTCAACTGAAAGTAAGTAGATTCTCGATAGTGGATGCTCGCGACATATGACGGGAGACGCAAATCTTTTTACATCACTATCGATGAAGAGAGAAGGATATGTATCCTTCGGTAACAATCTCAAAGGGCACATAATAGGTAATGGTATCATTGGTCATCCTCCTTCTCCTGTAATAAAGGATGTCTGCCTAGTGACCGAGTTAAAGCATAACCTGCTCAGTATTAGTCATCTTGCTGATCATGGATATGATATTAACTTTGGACAAAACAGTTGCTACATCTATGATAGGTCAACAGGAGACATTGCTTTTGAAGGGAAAAGAGAGGACAACATCTATATTTTCTATCTTTCTGTAAATACTAATAATGCAAGTAGATGTCTATATGCCCACAAAGACGAACGACTACTTTGGCACCAGCGTCTTGGTCACGCCAACATGGATGCTATATCCAGGCTTTCTACCAAGAAGCTAGTGAGAGGATTGCCTGACATTACATTCAAAAAGGATACGGTATGTGCCGAATGTGAACTAAACAAGGCAACTAAATCCTCATTTCATTCCATCAACTCTGTAAGTACTACTAGACCCTTGCAACTACTTCATATGGATTTATTTGGTCCTAGTAGAATAGCTAGCCTTGGTGGCAAACTTTATGCATTTGTTATTGTTGATGATTTTTTGAGATTTACTTGGGTTTTCTTTCTCGCTAATAAGAGCGATGATATCTCTGTTTTCAAAGTTTTTGTAAAGAAAGTTCAAAACGAAAAAGGCTACATGATTACTCGAATCCGAAGTGATCATGGAGGCGAATTCATAAATTATGATTTTGAAATTTTTTGTAATGCAAATGGTTTTGATCATGAATTTTCTTGTCCTAGAACTCCTCAACAAAATGGTGTTGTGGAGCGGAAGAATAGAACTCTCGGCGATATGGCCAGAGTCATGTTGAATAAATTTTCACTTCCGAAATACTTTTGGGCAGAAGCTGTCAGTACATCATGCCACATTTTGAATAGGGTGCTAATTCATCCCATTACGAAGAAAACACCCTATGAGCTTTGGTTTGGAAGAACCCCCAATGTTTCTTATTTTAAAGTTTTTGGTTGTAGATGTTTTATCCTTAACACCAAAGACAACTTAGGCAAATTTGATGCCAAAGCTGACGATGGTATCTTTCTTGGTTATGCCGCCAAGAGTAAGGGATATAGAGTTTTTAATAAACGCTCACTTATTGTGGAAGAGTCAACAAATATGACTTTTGATGAAGGCAACAGTGCAGTAAGTACTCTTGATGATGACGTTGAGCCATCAACTTCTACTCCAATGAATACTTCAACCGAAACTAATTCTCTGGAGGGTTTGCCTAAGAAGTTCTCTTTCAAACCTTCTCATCCAGAAAATTTAGTTATAGGAGAAGTTCCACGTGGAGTAACTACTAGATCATCACTAAGAGACTCCGTTGCTAGCACTGCCTTCATTTCACAAGTAGAGCCTAAAAACATTTCTGAAGCTTTTAATGATGAATTTTGGATTTCTGCTATGCAAGAAGAACTCAACCAATTCGAGAGAAGCCAAGTATGGGAACTCGTTCCTAGACCGGTTAATCACTCGATAATTGGTACTAAATGGGTTTTTAGAAACAAAGTAAATGAAGATGGTTCAGTCACACGTAACAAAGCTCGTCTAGTAGCTCAAGGATACAACCAAGAGGAAGGTATCGACTACGATGAGACGTATGCTCCTGTTGCTAGACTAGAATCTATTCGGATGCTTTGTGCTTTTGCTAATTTTCAAAACTTTAAATTATTTCAAATGGATGTGAAAAGTGCTTTCTTGAATGGTTTTATTAAGGAGGAAGTTTATGTGAAACAACCTCCTGGCTTTGAAAATCATAAATTTCCCGACCACGTGTTCAAGCTAAAGAAAGCGTTTTATGGCCTCAAACAAGCCCCCAGAGCTTGGTATGAAAGGCTAAGTAGCTTCTTACTTGAGAAAGATTTTTCAAAAGGGAAAATTGACACTAAACTGTTTATAAAATCTTTTAAAGACACTATTCTGTTGATTCAAATTTATGTTGATGATATCATTTTTGGTTCTACTGATGAAACCCTCTGTCAAGAATTTGCCAAATGTATGCAGACAGAATTTGAGATGAGCATGATGGGAGAGCTCAACTACTTTCTTGGTCTGCAAGTGAAACAAATGGCTAATGGAACTTTCATCTGCCAATCGAAGTATACTAAGGACATGCTGAAGAAGTTCGATCTTGACAACGTCAAACCAATCAGCACACCAATGGCTACTTCAACCAAACTCGAACCAGATGAGAGCGGCAAACCCGTTGATCAACGTAAGTATCGAGGTATGATAGGCAGCTTACTCTATTTAACTGCTAGTCGTCCCGATATCATGTTCAGTGTTTGCCTATGTGCTAGATATCAAGCTAATCCTAAGGAATCACACATGACCGCGGTTAAGCGTATCTTTCGATACCTTAAGGATACGGTTACAGTGGGCCTATGGTATCCCAAGTCAACATTATTTGATCTTATTGGTTATTCCGATGCTGACTTCGCTGGATGCAAGGTCGACCGTAAAAGTACGAGCGGCACGTGTCATTTATTAGGAAAAGCTTTAGTCTCCTGGTTTAGCAAGAAGCAGAACTCTGTCGCACTATCCACAATAGAAGCTGAATACATAGCAGCTGGGCATTGTTGTGCACAAATTCTGTGGATGAAGCAAACCCTTAAAGACTATAAGTTATCTTTTATGCATATTCCTATATTCTGTGACAATACAAGTGCCATTAATTTGACTAAGAACCCTGTCTGCCACTCATGCACTAAACACATTGAGATCAGACACTACTTTTTGCGTGATCATCAGCAAAATGGCACGATTAACTTAGAATTTATCGACACTGATCATCAGCTAGCAGATTTCTTTACTAAGCCATTATCCGAAGAGCGCTTCAATTTCCTATATCATGAACTCGGAATTTTGGATGAAGCAGTTATAAGTTGAGACTCGCCTGTGTAAATATCGAGTATATTTTGATTCTTTTACGACAAATTTGGTATGGGTACAAGCCGAAAGGGTCCTTCTGACAACAAGGCGTAAAAGCCTAAGCGACACGGTGCACTAGTCCTCAGGACTACCGCTAGCTGGGATCCGGCCCCTGCAGCTAACCCATGGCAAAATTGAAATATTGAATTACAATATATTTCTTTGTTTATTATATGGTTTGTTTCGACTTAATACTGTCTAATTACTACATTCTAAAGTTCATTCTGACTTTTGAGTACCTCTCTATGTACTTCATTGATTTCATCAAACTTTTATCCTCAACCATCACTTTTCTTCAACACTTAACCAATTTTTCTATCTTTTCAGCCTGTTTTCTGTTCTGGACCACTAATCCAGAACTCGGGCCGAACTCTGCCCCCAACAGAGTTCGGGCCAAGTTCGGTCCAATTGTTCCAGCGTCGGGATCTGGCTCTGCCGTTGGATCATTTTAGATCCAATGGTCAATATAGCTTCCGACCAAAGAAAACCCTCTCTTATATTTTGGGTTTTCTTCTCTTTCCTTCACTATTGCCTCCTTTCTCACCTCTCCAAACTCTTTCCTTCAAACCCTAACCCTAGTTTTTGATCTAGAGTGCTCCATTACTCCTCAAAATCAAGGGAAAGGAGTTTCTCATCATTCTCTTCCACTGTTTATTGATTATTTGAGGTATCATTCTTGTCTTCTATACTTCACACTATCAAGTTTTTATGGCTCCTCGCTTGTTCAATCATGGAAAGAGGATTCGAACTGAGAGTGTTTCCTCTTCGGATTCTCCTCCAATGAATGAACAGATCATTGAACAACTTCAACCACCTCATCCATTGTTCAACCCACCTCGTCCTCGAAATCCTTCTACCTATGACAACCGATTATTTGTCTCACTAGATGCCTCAAACAACTGGTTTAGTGACTATCGGAATCGTCAGGTATTCGCAGGATATCCTATTAATTTTTCTATCTTCTCTCAATATGATGCTTTATTTCATGACCTCTGTTTTGATGAGCTTGTCACTACCACTTCTGCTATCTATCGTCATGCTGTCCAAATGTTCTACTGCAACATGACCTTTGATGATCTCCATATTTATTCACAAGTTGCAGGTATCAATATATCTTTTGATGACTTTGACTTAGCCGAATATCTTGATCTTCAAGAGCCCAATTCTTGGGAAAAGCTAGTTGACGCTCGCTCGTTCTGTTTTCTCGACGAAATTTCCTTTGAGAGCTTCAAGGACGATTTGTGTACTCCATACACACGTCCTCGCAAGCTCATGGCTAAATATCTCAACCCATATTTTTCTGATCTTCATTGGATTATCTCTAACACCATTTTACCCAAAATAGGTTCCTATGATGACATCACTTATCTTGAGATATCTGCTCTTTATCATCTTCACTTTGGAATTTCTTTCAATCTTCCACGTACAATGATGGACTGGATGATTCACTGTAGGAAGAAACCACGAGCTCTGGTTTATCCTTTGTATCTTCCTATGATCTTTCGTGCTTTTAACATACCACTTGATATCTGTCCGTTCTTGCCTGCTCCTGCTTTCCTGTCCAAGGCACGACGTACTCAGGCAGTTGTCGCCTCTCCTGAGGCTTCTGAGCATTCTGATGATGCGGAGTCTGACCGCCTTCCTTTCGGTCAGGATGCACCACCTCCACCTGCCACTCTTGACTCCATCCAGACGTTCAAACTCTCCTGGACCATCTCATGCTCCGTGATGGAGATTGGCTACTATCTGCTGCTGCTGCTGCTGCTGATGATGACATTAGTTGATGCATTTTCTTTTCTAGTTAGTTAGTTTCAGTTTTATGTACTTGGATGCTTTTAAACTCTGGTTGTGTGTTTGACATTTGGTTATGACACTTTATGCTAGTACTTCTTTTGATTATTTCTATACTGTTTCTTCTCTGCTTGGTGTGGTTGTATTACTATTAATTGTCTACTGCAGTTTTCTTTTATTATTCATTTCTCTGCAGTCTATATTGCTAACTGCCAAAAGGGGGAGAACTATGTATATTCTGCCTGGATATATATGGCTGGATATACTTGTTTGGTATCAGATCCTATCTTTTCGTATTTCTGTGCTTGTTTGTGCTTTTTGGGAGATATTATACAGGTTCCATGCACTATTTACGGGGGAGCTATTGCTTCTAGCTCAACACCGTTCACTGATTACGGGGGAGCTATTACATTCTAGCTCGGCATCAAGTATGGGAGAGCTATGTTGCTATAATCAACTGTGTCCAGGTATGAATATTGAATATACATATATTATTTTGTCAATTATCAATATGGGAGAGATTGTTGACACAAAGTCACAGTCAACCAAATATTGACTACATTGACTAAATAATATCTGTATTAATTCAATACGACACACGACGTCTGCATAACAGTTCAAGACAGACGACAGCTCAGTCTCCGGCTCTCAGTGTGTTTTCGAGTCTGTATTTTATATTTTCATTGAGTCTAGACTTGTGTACTCTGAGTCTTGCTGAGCTCTTGACACTTAGTCTACAGCCTACCCAAAATCCCAAGCTCCACTGAACCAAACACTGCCCAAAAATCCCCTTAGAACCACTCTGTGCTCTGGAGACAGAGTTCGGGCCGAACTCTGCCTCCACACAGAGTTCGGGCCGAACTCTGTCCCCTAGAAATCAGGAACCCTAATTTTAGGGTTAGCTGGTTGCTAGTTGTCCAACGGCCAAATTTTTGAATTTTTCTATCCGAATTCTGGCCGAATTCTGCCTATAAAAACACTATAAATAGGGCATGAATTCTCTCATTCCAATCCATCCAATCTTTTTTTCTCCTCTCTCTTATAAGCTCAAGTAAGCCATACCCTTCCCATCTACTAGCCACAAGCCTCCTAAGTGTCGAGTGCTCAGCATCTCTCAGTTAGGATTCTTGTGCAAGAGTCGAAGAAGTCGCTTGGACAATTCCAAGCAAATCGCCACTGCGATCATCTGTTAGAAGTTGACGTGCTCTTCTGAAGAAAAGGCACGGGTTATAAACTACTATTTCACAAATAGTGGATTTAATCCTGAGCTAGAGTTCTCAGGCCTAGACTAGTCCTCCACGAGGGAAACCAGGTTAAAATCGCTGTGTTTGCGTATGCTCTTTTGCTCTTCATTTATTTTCCGCACTTTACTCTGATTATTTATTGTTGGTGAAAGAGTTATTTTAATTGGCTATTTTTCTATATAAACTCTATTCACCCCCCTCTAGAGTTGCCAAACTGTTCTTCATTAAGGACTTCCTTATGGCCGTGGGGATATTTGTGGCTACTTGTTGTTATACTGAATGCTTGCATTAAGTAAAAAAAATCTTGCAAATATTATGTAAAAAAATATCATATGCTTAATCCGTTAGTTATGATGTTTGATATGCTTATGAAGTTTATGCTACTCAATGATTCAAACATGTCTTTTTGGTTGCTAAAGACTATTGATTTGGTCTGGAAAGAATATATTATTGGTGAACTTGGTTGTTAAAGACTATTGATTATGCTACTTTTATTATCATATGTTAGTTATGATGCTTGATGTAAGCTCTTACAGTGTTATGTTTTCTGTAGAGTCCTGAATGAATATAATGTGTAACATCCAGTTTTCCAAATGAGGGCAATTTTGAAATTTTATAATTATAATCATTTAATAATGATATTTAAATCATATTGTGATTTTTGGTGATTTTTAATAGTGATTGGTGATTTTGATGGTTAACTAGCTAAACCCTAGTATTGCTAAGCCTAGAGACTAACCATGACCAAAGGAGCCTAGTCATGTGATTAGGAATTCAAATTACCTATTTTTAGCCTAAGGGTATTTTGGTCATTTTGGCAATTTTGTGAATTTGTAGTTTATATTAATTAAATAGTGTGCTAGCCTTTTTGTGAAGCCTTAACCTAGAGGTTAACCTAACCTAGATTAGTCATGAGGTTAAAATTAGGATTAGAACATTCCTACTAAGTGCCAAGGTTAGTAATATCTAGATATTATTAGAGAAGATATTTCCTTTTGAGATATTTGTGAAAAGAAGCCTCAACCAATAGGAAGGCTAGGAATTTGTTGGAGTGATCCTAACCACTCATCTAAAACCCTAACCCTACTGATTTCAACAGCCACATAACAGCCCCTCCCCCTATTTACATCCTCCCAAATTTTAGGGATAGCCTCTTTTCATTAGGGTTCATCAAGTTTTAGAAAAGGTATTTCTCCATCTTCTAAAAATCCTATTAAATCCATTTTAATCCCTTTTTAACCCAAACAAATTGCATTGGGTTCTAATTTCCATCTACTTTATGTTGGTAATTATTGTTCTCAGTTTTGGAGAGCTTTTGAGGTGGTTGACCATCAAGAGGAGTTCTCTTTGTGAAGCTTTGTGAAGTTGGTGATACATATAGGTAATTCCTTATCCCCACCTTAAATTTCTGTAAAAATTGCATCATTAGGAAGCCCTATATCTAGCCTAACTATAGGAATAGGATTCCCCAAAATTTCGTGTCATTTCGTGTCCAAACAGGACACGTATCAGTAGGCTGTGCATACTGTTTGATGAAATGCCCCAATGGGCATTTCGTGTGAAATTTGTGGCTTGGTTTGAATAGGAAATTAGTATTTGGTCTCGCTTATGCATTTCTATAGTTTTTGTGGTGTCTTAGTGTCGTGTCTAGACTGCACGGACACGTGAACACGCGGGGTGCCATGCGCGCGCGAGCTGTGTTGCATCCCCTGCTGCTCGGGGTCGATTGCGCGCAGCACACGCCACGTGGCCACCTGATTTTTGGTACACGTGTTAGGTCAGTGACTGACACGAGGCTCGTCAAATTTCACGAGTCCTCGTGTCGTGTCGGACACGATTTCCAGTGTGCACTGGGCTGTGTGTGTGCGTGTGTATAATGTGTGTTGTGATCTGTTTGTTAATCGATTTTAATGTTTTTAAATTATGTTTTAATGATTATTTAGATCCTAAATGAGTGGTTTAAATCTCGGTTACAACATATTGCTTATTGGTTTAGGTTTTAGATTGTGTTTTGTCTCGAAACATTGGAAGAACAGTGTAGTAAGTCTGATACATGTTGATACTTAAATTTCCAGTTTTATAACCATTTAATTCCTGTTGTGATAAGTCCTTAACTGATGTTTTAAATGTTTAGTTAGGTTCAATATACCATGTTAATCTCTGATTTTACAAGCCTACATAGTCGTTTGGGTTTAATTGGAGTTTGGCTCAATTTTGTTGAGAAATGAAAAACTGTGTTGATTTCCCTATTTCCTGATTTTGGTTCCAGATTTCAAAATGAGATTTGTCAATAGATTTAACCTATTAGGCACTCTAAAATACTTGTTATTAAGACTCTAACATATTCATCTATGTATTACTTAGTTGTATGTTGAATTTGGATTGAAATGGATGTGTTTTCAATACAAAATCTGAGTTTTCCTGTTGGCTATTCAATTGGTACTGTCATTGAAAACTGAGAAGGAAGCTTGAAAATTTGAGTTTTAGTTCAACTAATAACCTGAAATGTGGAGGGGGGAAACTAGTTTCATTCCTTCCTGTTTGATGTACTTACTTTCCTGAAACCTGGGATTAGACTTAACCCAGTTAGAGTACTGTTGACTGATTTTGAGTTGGATATTAGCTTGTGTTTTCAGTCTTAATAACCTGAGATTCAATTGTAATAACTGGGTTGTTTGAAGACCAAAACAGTTTTGGGTTGTATTTTTTTAAACTGAGAAGTTGGACTGGTTTGAAAGAGGAGGTTCAAACTGATTTTTTTGAATGTTCTAAACCTGAGAACTGTTAACTAGTTTGGGTTTCATTTGGACTGTTTGGTATGTTTTTGGTTCAGGAACCTGGAATTGATGTTCCCAACATGAGTTTTGGCTTTACACTGTAAACTGAATAGTGTTAGCATGATATGGTATTCCCTTCCTTACTGCAAATTGATTTCCTTTCCTACTTCCTGCATTAAACTGTAAAATTGAAATGTTAAGGTTAATTATTAACTGTTGGCACTTGCAACTGAAATCCCCTTCCTATTCTTCATGTCAATACCTTGTAATATGTTAACCCCCGTTTCCAATTCACACTTTTAGCCTATGTGTCTCACTGTTATCTCACTAACCCCTCACACACTCTTTACTCTATACACACATGTTTCATTTCTGTCTTTGTTCTCTCTTGACACACACCAATGTCTCCCTACCTATGTATATATAATATAGGCTTTGTGACAATGATTAGTTTCCCATATATGAATGTGTATACATATATTAGATATATAGGTAATATGTGTGAAATGTATGTATATATATATATATATATATATATATATATATGGTAAATGTGGTGTCTTGATATTGGGATTTTATGTGTTATGTTATAGTGTGAATATAGGATAGGGCTATAGGCTATATATTCTATAATAGATTTTATCAATATACCAATGTGTATAGGCATGGCTTGACAAGATTGCCTATATCAGTCTAGAAAGCCTAGAATAGTCTTGCTAGACATAGTTTAGACTAGTTTGACCTAGATTAGACTTGGTTGACCTAGTTTGACTTCTAGGGTTGACCAGAGTTGACCAAAAGTTGACTTTGATCTAGATTGACCTAGATTCATGTAGAACGCATTGTAGTGCATTACATTTCTATTCTGGACTTGTTGTGACTCGTACTATTCTAAATAGGAGCCAGACACCACTCTTCGGACAGTACTTTCATCTCGGACTTTTAGATAGCAGGCGAGTACATTCTCTGATAGTTCTTTCATTTACTTGTCAATTACTGTACTTCAGTTCTAGATAGTTTTATGTGATTCTTACAACACGTATGGATATTTCTGAATTCATGTATGCGACACACATACTATTTGTCTGGCCTCTATTTCGGGAACCACTACTGGCATCACCTTCTGGAACCACTACTGGAATCACTACTGGAACCACCTACTGGAATCGCTCTGGAATCTTTTGCGGGTATCATTATGTTTGGCTGGACTAATCTCTATTTCTCGTGTCGTTTCTGGATTCACTTGTACTTGTGGGCGGGGAAATATTAGAGTAGACATGTAGACATACCCCAATCTGGAACCACTCCCTTGGAACTATTCTGGAACGATAGCCATCCCATACTTGGCCAAGTGTGCGGTGTGCCGTATTACCTACAGCCGTTTACATGTCGATCTCGGTATTTTAAAACACACTGTTAGAATATAGGCTGGACTCACCCTGGAATCATTGATCACTATGACTGGAATCATCCCTTATGGGATTCATCTTGTATGAGATTCATCCTATACTGGACTTACATTGGAGTTACACTGGTCTACGTTGTTGTCTGGACTTTATATCATATTACCCTGGTTCAGCTAGTTTTATTTTTACAGTCTTCATTGCTATGATTCTTCTCTTGTTTAGTATTTACTTTCCTTGTACTTTAACTGTTTCTCTATACCATCACCTGTATACAAACCACCATATTCATCAATAAAACTGTCTATAACTGCTTTATAGTTCTCTGTCATTTACTTGGAATTTCTTGATGATTTGTACTCGTTCCTGTCCTGACTGGACCTGTTGAAAATATTACAGATGACTGCCCTGAGGACGTTTGTCCTACTTGCCTTGGAGCAGGAGATGGCTTAGCGACCTATGGCCCCGACACTCAGGAGTGATCGGGAGACTAGCTAGTAGACTTGGTTTAGTTTTCATGTTTTAGAATTTGAATTGTAATAACTTGAGATACGAGTTTGTTTTTTGAGTTTGTTGAGATATTATTTTAGTAGTTTATAAATGTTGTTGTTAGTCTTTAGTTATAAATTTCTGTGATATCTTATCGTTCTTAGACTGTGATTGAGATTCATTATATCTATACTTGTCCTCCGTTCGGAGTTGAGATTTGACAAGTACATTATATAATTGCGTGAGTTGTTGATTAGATAGTAACCTAGGACAGTGTTCTATCGTCGATTCTGCGGCGTAGGCTGGACGTACCCACTTCTCGTGCCCTTACTCTAGGGTGCGGGTCGTGACACGTTTTTAGTGGTGGCCCACGCAGGTCGAGTTTATGTAGTGGTATTCGAACTAGAGTATCACTACAGCCTGCGATAGGATTGAGAGATAGGCTTTAACAGAGAGGTACTCAATCACAGTTAGGAAAAAAAATTCTGCTTCAATTCATGCCATCTACATATCTTACTGACTTGTCTTCTTTGCAATAAACTGTCCTCCTTTGATTATCGATTCCTGCTCAGTATTGACTTCCTTTTCGATCTGTCTTCAGGATGGTGGAGACACGATCACATCGCTCTGGTACAGTAGCCGCTGCAGAGGGGTCTGCCACCTCTCGTCCATTGCAGCAGCCTGTTGAGACTGTAGCACCTTCTGTTCCTGATCAGACAGGAGCTGCTGTAGCCATTGGGGGTATGCCTCCACTTGTTCAGAGGACGACCTCAGTCATTCCTGAGATGTTTCAGCAGCAGCATCAGCAGCCACCTGCAGGATTGGTTGACGCTGCGCACCTGTTTTCATTTGTGGAGAGGATCATGGAGTCCCACCACCAGCAGCAGCAGTGGCAGACTGCCGATTATCGTCAGGGGATTGACGAGGCCCACCAGCTGGTTCATACTACAGTAGAGATGGTGACTGCTCGGGGGGAGCATCAGCAGCCTTACCAGAAGGAGAAGGATATCCAGGACTTCCAGAAGATGCACCCTCGGGAGTTCTTCGGCACTGAGGGCATTCACGTTGCAGATGACTGGGTTGAGCACATTGAGGAGATTTTTCGACTGGCGGAGATACCAGCTCGACTCCAGATCGAGGCAGCGGGCAGCCAGATGCAGGATTTGGCCCGTACATGGTATCAGGCAGATCCCAGAGTAGGGGTTGAGGGCCAGACTTGGGCCCAGTTCAAGGAACTGTTTAAAGAACAGTTTTTCCCTGATGTGGCCTTGGGAGGTATCGAGGCACAGTTCGAGGCTTTGGCTCAGGGGAACCAGACGGTGGCAGAGTATGCCGGGGAGTTCTGCAGACTGGCCCGGTTCATTGATGATTTGTCTGAGAAGACGAAGGCGAGAAAGTTTCGCCGGGGTTTGATTAGAGAGGTTCGGTCGCTGACTAAGAGCGACCGGAACGCTACCTATACGGAGATATTTTCTGGGGCTATGGCAGCGGAGGACGACCTGGGGTTGAAGTTGAAGAGGGGTCGGGACTTCCAGGGTGGTAGCAGTAGCGGAGGACCGGTCAAGAGGCCCCATGTGCAGACTCAGCAGGCACAGGCACCAGTGAGAGTGCAGCAGGCACAACATCAGCCTAGAGGACAGGACCACAGGGTGCTGACTTGTGCCTACTGCAAGAAGGCAGGACATGTTTGGGAGTCTTGTAGGAGGAGACTGAAGGTTTGTCTATTCTGTGGGTCTGGTGCCCACAAGATGATAGATTGTCCCGTTGCACCTCCTCTTGGAGGAGCTAGGCCACCTGTAGCTCAGCACCAGAGGGGTGGAGCTTTTGCTATGGCAGTCGAGGAGACTGACGTTGCAGGTGACGGGTTAGCAGGTTTGACTTCCTTGTTCTTCTCTTCCACTTTCATGTGTGATTTCTATTAGTACCTGCCAGGATATGTTGTGATATGCTAGATAGCGTAGTTACCCTGTTCGAGACTGTGGAATCACGACCAGTAGGACTATGATTGCATGTTATCTTCGACCTTGTTTGATTGGGGCTTGACCTAGCAGGAATACGACCATCTTAAATTTCGAGGACGAAATTCTTCTAAGGGGGGTAGACTTGTAACACCCAGTTTTCCAAATGAGGGCAATTTTGAAATTTTATAATTATAATCATTTAATAATGATATTTAAATCATATTGTGATTTTTGGTGATTTTTAATAGTGATTGGTGATTTTGATGGTTAACTAGCTAAACCCTAGTATTGCTAAGCCTAGAGACTAACCATGACCAAAGGAGCCTAGTCATGTGATTAGGAATTCAAATTACCTATTTTTAGCCTAAGGGTATTTTGGTCATTTTGGCAATTTTGTGAATTTGTAGTTTATATTAATTAAATAGTGTGCTAGCCTTTTTGTGAAGCCTTAACCTAGAGGTTAACCTAACCTAGATTAGTCATGAGGTTAAAATTAGGGTTAGAACATTCCTACTAAGTGCCAAGGTTAGTAATATCTAGATATTATTAGAGAAGATATTTCCTTTTGAGATATTTGTGAAAAGAAGCCTCAACCAATAGGAAGGCTAGGAATTTGTTGGAGTGATCCTAACCACTCATCTAAAACCCTAACCCTACTGATTTCAACAGCCACATAACAGCCCCTCCCCCTATTTACATCCTCCCAAATTTTAGGGATAGCCTCTTTTCATTAGGGTTCATCAAGTTTTAGAAAAGGTATTTCTCCATCTTCTAAAAATCCTATTAAATCCATTTTAATCCCTTTTTAACCCAAACAAATTGCATTGGGTTCTAATTTCCATCTACTTTCTGTTGGGAATTATTGTTCTCAGTTTTGGAGAGCTTTTGAGGTGGTTGACCATCAAGAGGAGTTCCCTTTGTGAAGCTTTGTAAAGTTGGTGATACATATAGGTAATTCCTTATCCCCACCTTAAATTTCTGTAAAAATTGCATCATTAGGAAGCCCTATATCTAGCCTAACTATAGGAATAGGATTCCCCAAAATTTCGTGTCATTTTGTGTCCAAACAGGACACGTATCAGTAGGCTGTGCATACTGTTTGATGAAATGCCCCAATGGGCATTTCGTGTGAAATTTGTGGTTTGGTTTGAATAGGAAATTAGTATTTGGTCTCGCTTATGCATTTCTATAGTTTTTGTGGTGTCTTAGTGTCGTGTCTAGGCTGCACGGACACGTGAACACGCGGGGTGCCACGCGCGCGCGAGCTGTGTTGCATCCCCTGCTGCTCGGGGTCGATTGTGCGCAGCACACACCACGTGGCCACCTGATTTTTGGTACACGTGTTAGGTCAGTAACTGACACGAGGCTCGTCAAATTTCACGAGTCCTCGTGTCGTGTCGGACACGATTTCCAGTGTGCACTGGGCTGTGTGTGTGCGTGTGTATACTGTGTGTTGTGATCTGTTTGTTAATCGATTTTAATGTTTTTAAATTATGTTTTAATGATTATTTAGATCCTAAATGAGTGGTTTAAATCTCGGTTACAACATATTGCTTATTGGTTTAGGTTTTAGATTGTGTTTTGTCTCGAAACATTGGAAGAACAGTATAGTAAGTCTGATACATGTTGATACTTAAATTTCCAGTTTTATAACCATTTAATTCCTGTTGTGATAAGTCCTTAACTGATGTTTTAAATGTTTAGTTAGGTTCAATATACCATGTTAATCTCTGATTTTACAAGCCTACATAGTTGTTTGGGTTTAATTGGAGTTTGGCTCAATTTTATTGAGAAATGAAAAACTGTGTTGATTTCCCTATTTCCTGATTTTGGTTCCAGATTTCAAAATGAGATTTGTCAATAGATTTAACCTATTAGGCACTCTGAAATACTTGTTATTAAGACTCTAACATATTCATCTATGTATTACTTAGTTGTATGTTGAATTTGGATTGAAATGGATGTGTTTTCAATACAAAATCTGAGTTTTCCTGTTGGCTATTCAATTGGTACTGTCATTGAAAACTGAGAAGGAAGCTTGAAAATCTGAGTTTTAGTTCAACTAATAACCTGAAATGTGGAGGGGGGAAACTAGTTTCATTCCTTCCTGTTTGATGTACTTACTTTCCTGAAACCTGGGATTAGACTTAACCCAGTTAGAGTACTGTTGACTGATTTTGAGTTGGATATTAGCTTGTGTTTTCAGTCTTAATAACCTGAGATTCAATTGTAATAACTGGGTTGTTTGAAGACCAAAACAGTTTTGGGTTGTATTTTTTTAAACTGAGAAGTTGGACTGGTTTGAAAGAGGAGGTTCAAACTGATTTTTTTGAATGTTCTAAACCTGAGAACTGTTAACTAGTTTGGGTTTCATTTGGACTGTTTGGTATGTTTTTGGTTCAGGAACCTGGAATTGATGTTCCCAACATGAGTTTTGGCTTTACACTGTAAACTGAATAGTGTTAGAATGATATGGTATTCCCTTCCTTACTGCAAATTGATTTCCTTTCCTACTTCCTGCATTAAACTGTAAAATTGAAATGTTAAGGTTAATTATTAACTGTTGGCACTTGCAACTGAAATCCCCTTCCTATTCTTCATGTCAATACCTTGTAATATGTTAACCCCCGTTTCCAATTCACACTTTTAGCCTATGTGTCTCACTGTTATCTCACTAACCCCTCACACACTCTTTACTCTATACACACATGTTTCATTTCTGTCTTTGTTCTCTCTTGACACACACCAATGTCTCCCTACCTATGTATATATAATATAGGCTTTGTGACAATGATTAGTTTCCCATATATGAATGTGTATACATATATTAGATATATAGGTAATATGTGTGAAATGTATGTATATATATATATATATATATGGTAAATGTGGTGTCTTGATATTGGGATTTTATGTGTTATGTTATAGTGTGAATATAGGATAGGGCTATAGGCTATATATTCTATAATAGATTTTATCAATATACCAATGTGTATAGGCATGGCTTGACAAGATTGCCTATATCAGTCTAGAAAGCCTAGAATAGTCTTGCTAGACATAGTTTAGACTAGTTTGACCTAGATTAGACTTGGTTGACCTAGTTTGACTTCTAGGGTTGACCAGAGTTGACCAAAAGTTGACTTTGATCTAGATTAACCTAGATTCATGTAGAACGCATTGTAGTGCATTACATTTCTATTCTGGACTTGTTGTGACTCGTACTGTTCTAAATATGAGCCAGACACCACTCTTCGGATAGTACTTTCATCTCCGACTTTCAGATAGCAGGCGAGTACATTCTCTGATAGTTCTTTCATTTACTTGTCAATTACTGTACTTCAGTTCTAGATAGTTTTATGTGATTCTTACAACACGTATGGATATTTCTGAATTCATGTATGCGACACACATATTATTTGTCTGGCCTCTATTTCTGGAACCACTACTGGCATCACCTTCTGGAACCACTACTAGAATCACTACTGGAACCACCTACTGGAATCGCTCTGGAATCTTTTGCGGGTATCATTATGTTTGGCTGGACTCATCTCTATTTCTCGTGTCGTTTCTGGATTCACTTGTACTTGTGGGCGGGGAAATATTAGAGTAGACATGTAGACATACCCCAATCTGGAACCACTCCCTTGGAACTATTCTGGAACGATAGCCATCCCATACTTGGCCAAGTGTGCGGTGTGCCGTATTACCTACAGCCGTTTATATGTCGATCTCGATATTTTAAAACACACTGTTAGAATATAGGCTGGACTCACCCTGGAATCATTGATCACTATGACTGGAATCATCCCTTATGGGATTCATCTTGTATGAGATTCATCCTATACTGGACTTACATTGGAGTTACACTGGTCTACGTTGTTGTCTGGACTTTATATCATATTACCCTGGTTCAGCTAGTTTTATTTTTACAGTCTTCATTGCTATGATTCTTCTCTTGTTTAGTATTTACTTTCCTTGTACTTTAACTGTTTCTCTATACCATCACCTGTATACAAACCACCATATTCATCAATAAAACTGTCTATAACTGCTTTATAGTTCTCTGTCATTTACTTGGAATTTCTTGATGATTTGTACTCGTTCCTGTCCTGACTGGACCTGTTGAAAATATTACAGATGACTGCCCTGAGGACGTTTGTCCTACTTGCCTTGGAGCAGGAGATGGCTTAGCGACCTATGGCCCCGACACTCAGGAGTGATCGGGAGACTAGCTAGTAGACTTGGTTTAGTTTTCATGTTTTAGAATTTGAATTGTAATAACTTGAGATACGAGTTTGTTTTTTGAGTTTGTTGAGATATTATTTTAGTAGTTTATAAATGTTGTTGTTAGTCTTTAGTTATAAATTTCTGTGATATCTTATCGTTCTTAGACTGTGATTGAGATTCATTATATCTATACTTGTCCTCCGTTCGGAGTTGAGATTTGACAAGTACATTATATAATTGCGTGAGTTGTTGATTAGATAGTAACCAAGGACAGTGTTCTACCGCCGATTCTGCGACGTAGGCTGGACGTACCCACTTCTCGTGCCCTTACTCTAGGGTGCGGGTCGTGACACGTTTTTAGTGGTGGCCCATGCAGGTCGAGTTTATGTAGTGGTATTCGAACTAGAGTATCACTACAGCCTGCGATAGGATTGAGAGATAGGCTTTAACGGAGAGGTACTCAATCACAGTTAGGAAAAAAAATTCTGCTTCAATTCATGCCATCTACATATCTTACTGACTTGTCTTCTTTGCAATAAACTGTCCTCCTTTGATTATCGATTCCTGCTCAGTATTGACTTCCTTTTCGATCTGTCTTCAGGATGGTGGAGACACGATCACATCGCTCTGGTACAGTAGCCGCTGGAGAGGGGTCTGCCACCTCTCGTCCATTGCAGCAGCCTGTTGAGACTGTAGCACCTTCTGTTCCTGATCAGACAGGAGCTGCTGTAGCCATTGGGGTTATGCCTCCACTTGTTCAGAGGACGACCTCAGTCATTCCTGAGATGTTTCAGCAGCAGCATCAGCAGCCACCTGCAGGATTGGTTGACGCTGCGCACCTGTTTTCATTTGTGGAGAGGATCATGGAGTCCCACCACCAGCAGTAGCAGCGGCAGACTGCCGATTATCGTCAGGGGATTGACGAGGCCCACCAGCTGGTTCATACTACAGTAGAGATGGTGACTGCTCGGGGGGAGCATCAGCAGCCTTACCAGAAGGAGAAGGATATCCAGGACTTCCAGAAGATGCACCCTCGGGAGTTCTTCGGCACTGAGGGCATTCACATTGCAGATGACTGGGTTGAGCACATTGAGGAGATTTTCCGACTGGCGGAGATACCAGCTCGACTCCAGATCGAGGCAGCGGGCAGCCAGATGCAGGATTTGGCCCGTGCATGGTATCAGGCAGATCCCAGAGTAGGGGTTGAGGGCCAGACTTGGGCCCAGTTCAAGGAACTGTTTAAAGAACAGTTTTTCCCTGATGTGGCCTTGGGAGGTATCGAGGCACAGTTCGAGGCTTTGGCTCATGGGAACCAGACGGTGGCAGAGTATGCCGGGGAGTTCTGCAGACTGGCCCGGTTCATTGATGATTTGTCTGAGAAGACGAAGGCGAGAAAGTTTCGCCGGGGTTTGATTAGAGAGGTTCGGTCGCTGACTAAGAGCGACCGGAACGCTACCTATACGGAGATATTTTCTGGGGCTATGGCAGCGGAGGACGACCTGGGGTTGAAGTTGAAGAGGGGTCGGGACTTCCAGGGTGGTAGCAGTAGCGGAGGACCGGTCAAGAGGCCCCATGTGCAGACTCAGCAGGCACAGGCACCAGTGAGAGTGCAGCAGGCACAACATCAGCCTAGAGGACAGGACCACAGGGTGCTGACTTGTGCCTACTGCAAGAAGGCAGGACATGTTTGGGAGTCTTGTAGGAGGAGACTGAAGGTTTGTCTATTCTGTGGGTCTGGTGCCCACAAGATGATAGATTGTCCCGTTGCACCTCCTCTTGGAGGAGCTAGGCCACCTGTAGCTCAGCACCAGAGGGGTGGAGCTTTTGCTATGGCAGTCGAGGAGACTGACGTTGCAGGTGACGGGTTAGCAGGTTTGACTTCCTTGTTCTTCTCTTCCACTTTCATGTGTGATTTCTATTAGTACCTGCCAGGATATGTTGTGATATGCTAGATAGCGTAGTTACCCTGTTCGAGACTGTGGAATCACGACCAGTAGGACTATGATTGCATGTTATCTTCGACCTTGTTTGATTGGGGCTTGACCTAGCAGGAATACGACCATCTTAAATTTTGAGGACGAAATTCTTCTAAGGGGGGTAGACTTGTAACACCCAGTTTTCCAAATGAGGGCAATTTTGAAATTTTATAATTATAATCATTTAATAATGATATTTAAATCATATTGTGATTTTTGGTGATTTTTAATAGTGATTGGTGATTTTGATGGTTAACTAGCTAAACCCTAGTATTGCTAAGCCTAGAGACTAACCATGACCAAAGGAGCCTAGTCATGTGATTAGGAATTCAAATTACCTATTTTTAGCCTAAGGGTATTTTGGTCATTTTGGCAATTTTGTGAATTTGTAGTTTATATTAATTAAATAGTGTGCTAGCCTTTTTGTGAAGCCTTAACCTAGAGGTTAACCTAACCTAGATTAGTCATGAGGTTAAAATTAGGGTTAGAACATTCCTACGAAGTGCCAAGATTAGTAATATCTAGATATTATTAGAGAAGATATTTCCTTTTGGGATATTTGTGAAAAGAAGCCTCAACCAATAGGAAGGCTAGGAATTTGTTGGAGTGATCCTAACCACTCATCTAAAACCCTAACCCTACTGATTTCAACAGCCACATAACAGCCCCTCCCCCTATTTACATCCTCCCAAATTTTAGGGATAGCCTCTTTTCATTAGGGTTCATCAAGTTTTAGAAAAGGTATTTCTCCATCTTCTAAAAATCCTATTAAATCCATTTTAATCCCTTTTTAACCCAAACAAATTGCATTGGGTTCTAATTTCCATCTACTTTCTGTTGGGAATTATTGTTCTCAGTTTTGGAGAGCTTTTGAGGTGGTTGACCATCAAGAGGAGTTCCCTTTGTGAAGCTTTGTGAAGTTGGTGATACATATAGGTAATTCCTTATCCCCACCTTAAATTTCTGTAAAAATTGCATCATTAGGAAGCCCTATATCTAGCCTAACTATAGGAATAGGATTCCCCAAAATTTTGTGTCATTTCGTGTCCAAACAGGACACGTATCAGTAGGCTGTGCATACTGTTTGATGAAATGCCCCAATGGGCATTTCGTGTGAAATTTGTGGTTTGGTTTGAATAGGAAATTAGTATTTGGTCTCGTTTATGCATTTCTATAGTTTTTGTGGTGTCTTAGTGTCGTGTCTAGGCTGCACGGACACGTGAACACGCGGGGTGCCACGCGCGCGCGAGCTGTGTTGCATCCCCTGCTGCTCGGGGTCGATTGTGCGCAGCACACACCACGTGGCCACCTGATTTTTGGTACACGTGTTAGGTCAGTGACTGACACGAGGCTCGTCAAATTTCATGAGTCCTCGTGTCGTGTCGGACACGATTTCCAGTGTGCACTGGGCTGTGTGTGTGCGTGTGTATACTGTGTGTTGTGATCTGTTTGTTAATCGATTTTAATGTTTTTAAATTATGTTTTAATGATTATTTAGATCCTAAATGAGTGGTTTAAATCTCGGTTACAACATATTGCTTATTGGTTTAGGTTTTAGATTGTGTTTTGTCTCGAAACATTGGAAGAACAGTGTAGTAAGTCTGATACATGTTGATACTTAAATTTCCAGTTTTATAACCATTTAATTCCTGTTGTGATAAGTCCTTAACTGATGTTTTAAATGTTTAGTTAGGTTCAATATACCATGTTAATCTCTGATTTTACAAGCCTACATAGTTGTTTGGGTTTAATTGGAGTTTGGCTCAATTTTATTGAGAAATGAAAAACTGTGTTGATTTCCCTATTTCCTGATTTTGGTTCCAGATTTCAAAATGAGATTTGTCAACAGATTTAACCTATTAGGCACTCTGAAATACTTGTTATTAAGACTCTAACATATTCATCTATGTATTACTTAGTTGTATGTTGAATTTGGATTGAAATGGATGTGTTTTCAATACAAAATCTGAGTTTTCCTGTTGGCTATTCAATTGGTACTGTCATTGAAAACTGAGAAGGAAGCTTGAAAATATGAGTTTTAGTTCAACTAATAACCTGAAATGTGGAGGGGGGAAACTAGTTTCATTCCTTCCTGTTTGATGTACTTACTTTCCTGAAACCTGGGATTAGACTTAACCCAGTTAGAGTACTGTTGACTGATTTTGAGTTGGATATTAGCTTGTGTTTTCAGTCTTAATAACCTGAGATTCAATTGTAATAACTGGGTTGTTTGAAGACCAAAACAGTTTTGGGTTGTATTTTTTTAAACTGAGAAGTTGGACTGGTTTGAAAGAGGAGGTTCAAACTGATTTTTTTGAATGTTCTAAACCTGAGAACTGTTAACTAGTTTGGGTTTCATTTGGACTGTTTGGTATGTTTTTGGTTCAGGAACCTGGAATTGATGTTCCCAACATGAGTTTTGGCTTTACACTGTAAACTGAATAGTGTTAGAATGATATGGTATTCCCTTCCTTACTGCAAATTGATTTCCTTTCCTACTTCCTGCATTAAACTGTAAAATTGAAATGTTAAGGTTAATTATTAACTGTTGGCACTTGCAACTGAAATCCCCTTCCTATTCTTCATGTCAATACCTTGTAATATGTTAACCCCCGTTTCCAATTCACACTTTTAGCCTATGTGTCTCACTGTTATCTCACTAACCCCTCACACACTCTTTACTCTATACACACATGTTTCATTTCTGTCTTTGTTCTCTCTTGACACACACCAATGTCTCCCTACCTATGTATATATAATATAGGCTTTGTGACAATGATTAGTTTCCCATATATGAATGTGTATACATATATTAGATATATAGGTAATATGTGTGAAATGTATGTATATATATATATATATGGTAAATGTGGTGTCTTGATATTGGGATTTTATGTGTTATGTTATAGTGTGAATATAGGATAGGGCTATAGGCTATATATTCTATAATAGATTTTATCAATATACCAATGTGTATAGGCATGGCTTGACAAGATTGCCTATATCAGTCTAGAAAGCCTAGAATAGTCTTGCTAGACATAGTTTAGACTAGTTTGACCTAGATTAGACTTGGTTGACCTAGTTTGACTTCTAGGGTTGACCAGAGTTGACCAAAAGTTGACTTTGATCTAGATTGACCTAGATTCATGTAGAACGCATTGTAGTGCATTACATTTCTATTCTGGACTTGTTGTGACTCGTACTGTTCTAAATAGGAGCCAGACACCACTCTTCGGACAGTACTTTCATCTCGGACTTTCAGATAGCAGGCGAGTACATTCTCTGATAGTTCTTTCATTTACTTGTCAATTACTGTACTTCAGTTCTAGATAGTTTTATGTGATTCTTACAACACGTATGGATATTTCTCAATTCATGTATGCGACACACATACTATTTGTCTGGCCTCTATTTCTGGAACCACTACTGGCATCACCTTCTGGAACCACTACTGGAATCACTACTGGAACCACCTACTGGAATCGCTCTGGAATCTTTTGCGGGTATCATTATGTTTGGCTGGACTCATCTCTATTTCTCGTGTCGTTTCTGGATTCACTTGTACTTGTGGGCGGGGAAATATTAGAGTAGACATGTAGACATACCCCAATCTGGAACCACTCCCTTGGAACTATTCTGGAACGATAGCCATCCCATACTTGGCCAAGTGTGCGGTGTGCCGTATTACCTACAGCCGTTTACATGTCGATCTCGGTATTTTAAAACACACTGTTAGAATATAGGCTGGACTCACCCTGGAATCATTGATCACTATGACTGGAATCATCCCTTATGGGATTCATCTTGTATGAGATTCATCCTATACTGGACTTACATTGGAGTTACACTGGTCTACGTTGTTGTCTGGACTTTATATCATATTACCCTGGTTCAGCTAGTTCTATTTTTACAGTCTTCATTGCTATGATTCTTCTCTTGTTTAGTATTTACTTTCCTTGTACTTTAACTGTTTCTCTATACCATCACCTGTATACAAACCACCATATTCATCAATAAAACTGTCTATAACTGCTTTATAGTTCTCTGTCATTTACTTGGAATTTCTTGATGATTTGTACTCGTTCCTGTCCTGACTGGACCTGTTGAAAATATTACAGATGACTGCCCTGAGGACGTTTGCCCTACTTGCCTTGGAGCAGGAGATGGCTTAGCGACCTATGGCCCCGACACTCAGGAGTGATCGGGAGACTAGCTAGTAGACTTGGTTTAGTTTTCATGTTTTAGAATTTGAATTGTAATAACTTGAGATACGAGTTTGTTTTTTGAGTTTGTTGAGATATTATTTTAGTAGTTTATAAATGTTGTTGTTAGTCTTTAGTTATAAATTTCTGTGATATCTTATCGTTCTTAGACTGTGATTGAGATTCATTATATCTATACTTGTCCTCCGTTCGGAGTTGAGATTTGACAAGTACATTATATAATTGCGTGAGTTGTTGATTAGATAGTAACCTAGGACAGCGTTCTACCGCCGATTCTGCGGCGTAGGCTGGACGTACCCACTTCTCGTGCCCTTACTCTAGGGTACGGGTCGTGACATAATGGCACAATAATGGCTTATGGTCAGATATTTACTGGAAAGCATATGTTGTTGGTGAACTTGGAAAAGAAGATCCATCAGAACTTGGTATTATGGTTCGAGCTTTGGAAGATATTCTTGCTAATGCCTCTTATGGACTTCACACTGTTCCAATTACTTACCTGCAGGTACGTGAAGTCATATTCTGTTGCTTTTACACTTCTATTGTTGGTTCTGAATTATATGAGGTGTTTGTAATAGTGGCTCAAATACAAATGCTTGCATCAATTCATAAGTCTAGAACACTAAAGAGGAGGAGGAGAACAATGAGGGCAGCAGTGATGATGAGAACACTAAAGAGGAGGAGAACAACAGTGGCGACGAGAATGATTTTGAAGTAAAGGTCATTTCAAAATCTCCATCTACTCCACAGGTAATATATCTCTAATAACAAATAGAAGTATTGTAACTCGAATGATATTTAATATTTTTGAGCTTCAATCTTTGCTGTAGTCGCATCATCATCTGTCAAAGGACCAAAAATGCAAGTTACTCGATTGGACGAGAAATAAGAACGAAGTTGTTGCAATTGGACGATGGATCACCGATGATCCGAATGTGCCGGTTCACGGTTATCCTCTTGGACAAGGTGCATCCCGTGTTTGGGTGGATATAGTGATACAACCCAAAGCTCTGTTATTTAGGCCATTTTTTGGTAACGACACAGTAGAGGAAATCATTGGAAGTACCACGGCTTGGCCAACAGACCACATTATGCCGTTTGAAGACTAGGTACGTCTTTAGTGCAGTTCCTCTAAATGCTATACTAAATTCCTACACAGTATACTTTAATTCATGCACCCCGATGTTTTACTCACTGTTTTCATATTCTATTACACAGATGTAAAATAAAAACTAATCCTACACACTCTTTGATACTAATTTCTACTTATCTGCACACTTCTTCAATAATCTGAACTTATAATCTACTGTTTACTGAACACTAGAGCGTCTGATATGATGCACATTAGAGAGTAAATATCTGCACATAATACCTTACTGAACTTTACCTATAGAAAACCTATTTTTCACTACACAACAGATATGGGAAACTGAAAGCTTTGGTCTGTACTGATAAGTCTTTAGTATAGACCACATTTAGCGATGTCAGCTTCATCTATATGAAAAAATGCACGCACTCAGTTGGAACTATTAATCCTTTGAAGCTTTCAGTCAAAAAATGAGAAGAAGAGTTGAGAACACTTACAATTACAACAGAATATATAAACACATAAGACTCAATTAGTGCACTGGTAAGGCATCACTTTTTCTATCCCAATAATTTACTTTTCGTCAATTGTCTGGATCGACTCGAGATGGTTTTTTCTTTACACTAATGATTTACCCCCTATTTTTGTGTAGGTTGGATGAAGGAAGAGGATGCTTTCTGAGAAGTTTTGGTTTTGGATAGGCTCGAATGGAGCTAAATGTTAGATAGTCAACATTTTGGGATATATGTAGCTGACTACACTGTTAATGTTTAATTTTTGGACATATGTTTGGTACTACTTCGTTGTTCTACATGGAGAAATTAAGGATTTTGAATGTTTGGTAATACTTCGTTGTTCTACATATATTAGACAGTGAAATTAATGAATTTACTTATGTTTAGAATTTATTTTGTGATTGATTCGCATTTAAATTTTTGAATACCTGTATTTTGTGTAACTGTGGCATTATCTGCAATAGTATACTGATGTGCTGCATTCTACAAATTTTCGAATACAGAATTTTGACTCTGCAGTAGCATTCTGACATACTATTTTGCACATATAATAGAAGGAAGGAAATACTATAAAAAGAAGATATATATCGAATCGCTATTAACAAACAATAACATACATGAACGTAATTAAAAATAAACAGCGTTCAGGGACGTCATAACACATTTATAGCGTTAACAAATGTTATTAATGAACTATAGCGTTCGTAAAAGCTATATAAACTATATAGCGTTTGTAAGTGCTATAACATGTCTATAACGTTCATGAACGCTACAATATATTAATAGCGTTCATGAATGCTATTAAAGTTCTATAGTGTTCCTAATTGCTATAACTATCATATAGCGTTTCAAAACGCTATACATTGTCTATAGCGTCAATGAACGCTATAATCCATGAATAGCGTTCGTGAACGCTATAACTTTATAGCGTTCTTGTACATGGGGTTATTATAGCGGAGGCATATATAGCGGGCGGAATATGCTATAATATGCATTCTACAGCGTTCAGCGCACGCTATCATATCCCATATATGTTGTAGTGTGTAGGCGTCTTTCAATCTCCTCAAAATCTTTATGCTGAAAAATAAAATATAGTCATTAACAATTGTTAGAAGAACAAGCTCCAGTGTCTCAATTTAAGCAACTAAGAGTTTACTCGTATATGGTGTTTCAAGAGAAGTTTGTCAATTGATGGTATGCAAATCTTGGAGTCTTCTCCCAGAACATGAGCCACACAATACAAGGCGTCGACATCATCCCTTCTTAGCTCATCATTCTACTGATAGAAGCTCCATGATAAATTTAAGAGTTCATAGAAAAGAAAAATCTACAAAAGTAACTTTATGGCGACAAAAATAATGGCAATAAAGATAATACATTGATCATGTATATCTCAAAAAAATTATAAACCAATATCAAAAGAGATGTCCAAACTTAATATTGTCTACAATATTCTTTCCTTCGCCAACACTTTATTAAAATAGATCAACAAATTCATGTTCATACAACACGAATGGCAATAAAGATAATCGGTGTTGTTTGTGTTTCCATCTCCATATTCTATCATGTCGTATTCATGTTCATACAACACGCTAACCAACATAGTTCGATTGTACTCAAAAGGGTTCCATACCAAAACTGACACCTTGTTGCACAGGCACAAGTAGGATATGACATGGTAAGGTCCCGTCCATGGCTAGAACAACCATTTTGGTGTGTCTTAGAGTATTTTAGAGAATCCATGATGTAAGCAATACATGCCGACACAACCCAACATTGTGTGCATGTGCTTCCTAGCTCAATGCTTCCTAGCACACAGTAAATAAGTTCCGCATAACTAAAACCACTAACAGAACATATAGAAGTACTAGTACTTAAACCATCATCAATGAAACAGAAAAAAATAGGAATGTCACTTCTGACCCACTTCAAAAGGAAGCCCTTCTTCCCAGTCGATGCAGTCTCTTGTAGAACCCTACACCAAAATAAACCTCAAAATCAATTAAATCATTGACCAAAACAAATTGATATTAGGGATAGGGTTTCCGAAAAGGGGATGGGGATTGGACCAATCCCCTGTAAATTTTATCTTAGTAATTGAGTATAGAGCTACTCAATCATTATTTCGTTTCTTAATTCTTATTAATAATCTACTGAGAAATTATGGTTGAGCAATAGGAAGCAGAAAAATTTTATACCATAAATTAAATTTTTTTCCCCAAATCAGAAACCCTAACCTCGCTATCGGTGATGACCTGAGGACAGACTCGAAGGGCGACAGTTTGAGGAAGACCTCATTGCGGATCATATGGTGTCGAGATGGAACTTGAACTCTAGGAACTCAGAGTCAACATCGTCGGAGCATCAGCGTAATTAAGGTTGGTATTGGACTCCTTCTGCTGCTTCTTGTTGGCTTTATGCTTCTTAAGCCATACCAGATGGCAAGATTTTAGGGTTAGGGTTTCGATCGAGAGGATCCAGAGAGATAATGAGAGAGTGGTGATGGCACTGGTAGGATGGGGATGGCGGAGGCCTGGCTTAAGAGACGATAAAGTGAGAGTATTTGGGAGTGGAGAGAGAGATGATTTGGGAGGGAAGTGAAATTTTGATAGCAAAATTAGAGAGGGAAAGTGAAATTTTGGTAGCAGAATTTTTTTCACTTGGATGTTTTTTGTGTAATGATTTGCAACTTTGTACTCGGTTGCTATAGATAAAAATATATAAGCAATGAATGTTATAGATTCTACAACATTCTTTTTTTTTTTTTTCTGAGATGCGACTCTACAGCATTCATGAAACACTATAGATAGATATTTTTATAGCAATGCAGAAAGAACGCTATTTTTGATAACATTCTATAGCGGGGACACTTGAACGCTATAGAAAAACTACTATTGTATGTCCTATTTGTTGTAGTGAATTTACTCTTTTTTTTCTCTTTTGAATAATTCAAAAATTATCAAGAACAAACTATCATTAAATTGTCGATTAATTAGAAAGTTGTTAATTATCAAGATGAATGTTCCACTCTATTCCAGTAGAGACCGAAATTGTAAAGCCTATATATATATATTTTTTACTTTTTTTGTTAAAGCCTATAAAAGATAATAGGTGTATTTGCAATTTGAAGTTATGATATGCAACCCTAATTTCTTTATTATGATGTGAGACCTTAATTTCTCGGTTTTCTTCTTGATCACATCTTCCCTAAATCTCTTATAAACAACAAACTAATATAAGAATCCATGGCATCAATCTAATGCAAATATAAATAAATAACTGACTTTCTAATACTGTATGCTACTACTACTGTCAGTTTTTTTTATATACAATGATGAGCTCATAATTGTGTACGTATCCACATGCACTTGTCCCAATTCCTGTCCCCATGTCTGTACCAACAATTCCCCCTCGTTAGGGGAAAGTGTGCAATAATATTCCGAAACAGGGAATTTCTTTTCCATGCATACGGACCATCTCACAAGCTCCAGATATGTGAAGACACGAAGCTACGGACACATAAATTAGAAGTGTCCAGTACTGGCAAGTCAATGACTAGTCTCGTAAAAAGAGGTACTGGATGGCCATGCCCAGTGACGAGAGGAGGAGAGAAAGCAATTGGACCACATGACCTCGAAGTTGCAAGCCCGTGAGGCTTTGAGTTGCTGCTTCCAGTTGCCAATACAAGAAGAAAGAGACGTCCCATGGGGACACCATGTGCATGCTCACAAGCCGATCGTCGTCGATCTATATCATTTTTCTTATACATAAACTAACTATACACACATACACCGGCTAAACTCTAGGACACTGCTACTTTGTCCAGGTTTGTGATCGCGCGTGTGATTGCAGAAGATGTTAGAAATTGATTGTACTTCATTGACCAGTTCTGCGAAGTTGAATATGTCGTCGAGGCTTGAATCGTGCATTTAGCAGCACTTTCCTTAGTAACGTCTTGGAGTCAGCCCGCCAGAACACCCAGGATAAGACAGCCTTTCTGCCGGAGGTTCACTAGACGCTGTGAGACACCGGCGTAGGAAAGAACACCTTTCTGGAAACTTTGGAAGAGAAAAAGAAGAGGAATGAATACTCAGATTCTGTGTGTTTTGAACTCAGAAATCTGTTGTATTTATAGATGAATTAGTGTTGTTTCGTGAAGTCGCGACCCTTCCGAAACAACATTCATTCACCTGTTCGCAGATTCATTCACCCTTTCGTTTGTTTGGGCTGCTGCAAAAATAGAAATTCTCGGGACGAGAATCGCCGCGAGGAGCCCGAGGCCACGTTGCCCAAGTGCGTCTACAATGCGCCACTATCGCCTCTACGCCCGATCCCGATCCCGATCCCGATCCCGAGCCGGAGCCGGAGCCGGTGTTGCCGGTGGCAACACCGGCTACATTTTCATGAAGAGGTTAAAACAACAACCATTGGTCACCCACTAGCAACCCTTTGGTTGTTGCACACTCCACATGAGTGCACATTCCTATTTAAGCACTCCCAAAACCTTTCTCTTTTCCGATGTGGGACTAAAGTCCCTTTTCTTTCCTTTTCATCTTTTAAGAACAACAAGGGAATTAATTAATTCCAACAATCCCCCACTTGTTCTATAAATGATGGAAAAGAATTCCAGAATACATCACTTAAAGAATGTTAATACAGTTAGGTATCTTTCGATTTGACCCTAACCTTAGTAGATGCAACACAAGATTTTATCGAAATCTCTGGTAGCTGGGCTTTGAACCAGTTATTCCTTGTGATAAAATCGGTGTTACTTTACACACATTCTTTTGTAGTTCTTCGCCTACATCTCTCGCTTAGCACTTTTAATGGCCATGTGCTGATCCTGTCTCGTGAATTTTTATAAGATAAACTCCAGATCTTATTGAGACGGCACCATCTCTAAATTCACATAGGTGAAGTTCTTTCAGTATCTGTGTTGCTTTATAGATACATGTCGACATTACTGAACTTCATTAAGAGTTTTATAAACTCAACCCTAAAATTGCAACAGTCGACATAATCATGTCGTATACATCCAAATCAACAGTTTGTTGTTACCCACTGAATCTAAGATTAAGGTTTTCTTAACATTAGATTGGGTTGCCACTGTTGTTGGAACTCTTACTCAAGGAGTTTCAATCCCATACCTCTCGAGGTAGACTTTACTAAATCCCTAGCTAGTGGTTTAGTAAAAGGATCAGCTAAGTTATAGCTGGTATGCACATACGTAAGAGAAATGATTCCAGCTTTGATCAATTTCCTTACGTAGGTATGTCTTAGACTTATATGTCTAGGCTTCCCATTATACACTTCGTTGTAGGCTCTTGCTAGAGTAGCTTGACTATCGCAATGTATTGACACTTTTGATACATTCTCTTTAGCCAGCGGAACTTCTAATAGAAGATCCCTCAACCACTCAGCTTCTTGTCCTGCAGAAGCTAGAGCCACAAACTCTGACTCCATGGTCGAATGGGTAATGCACGTTTGTTTCTTGCTCTTTCAAGAAACTGTCCCTCCGGCTAGCGTAAATACCCAACCTGTCGTAGATTTGTTATCCCCGACACATGATATCCAACTAGCGTCGGTATATCCTTCTAATACGGCAAAAAATCTACCATATTGTAATCCAAGATTCTTGATTTTCAAAAGATAACAAAAAATTCTTCCGATAGCCCTCCAATGCTCATTACTAGGGTTGCTAGTAAATATACTCATTTTACTAACTGCAAATGCTATATCAGGTCTTGTGTATTGCATTAAATACATAAGACATCCAATAGCACTTGCGTATTCTAATTGAGCGACGGCTCTTCCAGAATTCTTTTCTAGTTTAACACTTGGATCAAATGGAGTGTTCACTTCTTTGAAATTTAGGTGTTTGAACTTATCTAGCACTTTCTCAACATAGTGCGACTGCGTAAGTTCAAAACCCCCACTGTTTTTTATTTCTTTGATCCCCAAAATAGTGTCAACTTTTCCAAGATCTTTCATCTTGAATGTGGAAGTTAGAAACCTCTTCGTTTCTGTAATTCCACTCATCTCGTTGCTAATGATCAGCATATCATCAACGTAGAGACAAAGAAATATCACAATATTTCTATATACTTTAGTGTATAAACACTTATCACAAACATTTTGAACAAAGCCATTAGAAATTATGACTGAGTCAAATTTCTGATGCCACTGCTTTGGTGCTTGTTTTAATCCGTACAAGGATATAACAAGTTTGCATACCTTTTGTTCATTTTTCGGGAGCACGAACCCTTCCGGTTGCTCCATGTAAATCTCCTCATCGAGATCTCCATTTAAGAATGTCGTTTTGACATCCATCTGATGAACATTAAGATGATACAATGAAGCTAACGCAAACAACATTCTAATTGTATTCATTCTTGCTACTGGTGCATATGTGTCAAAATAATCAATTCCTTCTTTTTGTCGAAATCCTTTGGCTACTAGAAAAGCCTTGTAGGTGTCTAAAGTACCATCACTATGATACTTTTTCCTGAACATCTACTTACATCCAATAGGTTTTGAACCTTTGGGCAGATCGACAATTTTCCAAGTGTGGTTAGATATTATCGAATCCATCTCATCTTGGATAGCATCTTTCCAAAAAGATGAGTCCCGCGAAGCTATTGCTTCCTTAAAGGTTTTAGGATCATTTTCCACCTGAAGAATGATAGGAATCTTTCGAATAAATTTCTCTGTATTTCTTTCCACTAAGTAAAAGGAAATAAGTTGAGAATCTATTTCGTCAGGTCCTAGATCCTTAGCCTTTCGAACTCTCTTGCTGATCCGAAGCTCGGGTTGTTTTTCAACTAACCGTGAAGAGCTCTCCTCACAAGACTCTTCATTAGCAGGAATTTCAGGATCCTTATTCTTAGTAATAAGATTCTCGAAAAATTCTGCATCTCTGGATTCGACAATAATGTTAGACTCTAAGTTTAAAAGTCTATATGCCTTACTATTGGCAGCATAACCTACAAAAGCACTTTTGATTCCACGAGGACCTAATTTGGTCCTTTTAGGATCCATATTTTTGTAATAAGCTATGCACCCCCACACTCTAAAATATCTGATATTAGGCTTACGGCCTTTCCATATCTCATATGGTGAAATACCAGTTTTCTTCAAAGGAATCTGGTTCTCCCCATGCAGTAAGTAAAGCTTCTCCCCATAAACTAAATGATTATATGACATGCAGTAAGTAAAGCTTCTCCCCATAAACTAAATGATAATTCAGAATGAATTAGCATTGCATTTATCATTTCTTGATACGTTCTATTTTTTCTTTCTGCTAGTCCGTTCTGTTGAGGTGTCCGTGGTGCAGAACATTCATGAATAATACCGTTTTCTTCACAGAAGGTATTAAATTCAAAAGAAAAATATTCACCACCTCTATCACTTCTAAGTATTTTAATCCTTCTACCAAGTTGATTTTCAACCTCTGATTTATATATTTTAAAAGCATTAAAGGCTTCATCTTTATGCTTTAATAAATATACATATGTAAATCTAGAGCAATCATCAATGAAGGTAATAAAGTATTTATTACCTCCTCGAGATAATGTGCCATTAAATTCACATAAATCAGAGTGTACTAAATCTAGTAGATTAGTATTACGCTCTACACTGTGAAAAAGTTTTTTTTAATCATTTTGGATTTTGCACAAATTTCACACTTATCTAAATTTTCAGAATTGTATGAAATTAATCCAAATTTAATTAACCTTTTCATAGTGCTAATACCTATATGCGCTAATCTACTATTCCATAAAGTAAATGACTTAATCATGTAAGCAGAAGTAGAAACTTTATTAATATTATTTTCAATGATACAAAGTTTTATCATACCCTCATCGGTATATCCCTTTCCAACAAACACTCCATTATGGGTCAACATTAATTTGCCCGACTCAAAGACAGACTTTATTCCAGGTTTACCCAACAAGACTCCACTGATGAGGTTCCTACTCATATCCGGGACGTGAAGTACGTTAGTCAGAGTTACTTTCTTCCCAGAAGTGAATTGGATTTCCATATCACCTGTTCCCACGACCGTTGAATGTCCTTCATTTCCCATTTGAACTTTTTGTCCATCATTGACTTCAGAATTGGTCTTGAATGCTGCTTTGTCGTAGGAAACATGAACGGTAGCACAAGTATCGTACCACCATCCTGGATCCTTCCCTTTGACCGTCATGAGTTTGCTCACCGTAGCAATTATGTCCTCTATCTCAGTGAGATTTACCTCGCTGTTTTGGGTCTTTCGAACCCGACAGTCTCTGGCATAATGTCCTGCTTTGCCACATACAAAACAGCCGATCTTAGGTCCTTTGGCATTGCCGGAGTTCTTGAACTTTTGTTGGTCCTTCTTAGGACCGAGAAAGTTCTTCTTTCCTGCAGTCTTCTTGCCTTTCGCGCTCACCGCGTTGGCTTTAGAAACTCCGTTGTTCTCGGATTTCTGTCTTTCCTTCGATTCCTCTTCGATTCGAAGGTGTTTTTGAATCTATTCCAGTGAGAAATCCTCAGAGTTGTGAAGTACTTTCTTCCGATAACTATTCCAAGATGCTGGAAATTTAGTAATTATAGCACCAACTTGGAATGGTTCCGGAAGTTCTATCTTCACTGCCCTGAGTTTGTTGACTAGAACTTGTAGTTCGTGTACTAGGGCCAGTATAGGCTTTCTATCAACCATTTTGTAATCAAATACTTTGATATAAGAAATTTCTTTGTACCTTCTTCTTCTGCTCTGAATTTGAATTCCAGAGCCTTCCAGATGTCAATTGCCGAAGGATTTTCTGTGTAGAGGTCGTACAGTTTGTCCGACAGGGTGTTCAGAATGTGACCACGGCACAGAAGTTCATCTTCTTTGCACTTTTTGCGTTCTGCCTTGACCGCATCAGAATCTGCTGTAGTGGGTTCTGGAATGGGTGGCAGATCTGGATCGAGGACGTAGTAGATCTTCAGTGCTGTCAGGAGGAAGATCATCTTGTCCTGCCAGCGTGTGAAGTTGGTCCCGTCGAAGCGATCTAGTTTTACTAGATCCTGATTCATGACCTTGATGCTCGAAATCGCAGCCTCGGACGCCATTATTTATAATACTTTAAGATTGTTAGAAATTGATTGTACTTTACTGACCAGTTCTGCGAAGTTGAATATGTCGTCGAGGCTTGAATCGTGCATTTAGCAGCACTTTCCTTAAAGTGTTTCGGGCACTCCGGTAACGTCTTGGAGTCAGCACGCCAGAACACCCAGGATAAGACAGCCTTTCTGCCGGTGGTTCACTAGACGCTGTGAGACACCGGCGTAGGGAAGAACACCTTTATAGAAACTTTGGAAGAGAAAAGAAGAGGAATGAATACTCAGATTCTGTGTGTTTTGAACTCAGAAATCTGTTGTATTTATAGATGAATTAGTGTTGTTTCGTGAAGTCGCGACCCTTCCGAAACAATATTTACCGATGCCACATTGCCTAAGTGCACAAGTGCGTCTACAATGCGCCACTATCGCCTCTACGCCCGAGCCCGTGCCCGATCCCGATCCCGATCCCGATCCCGATCCCGAGCCAGAGCCGGAGCCGGAGCCGGTGTTGCCGGTGGCAACACCGGCTACATTTTCATGAAGAGGTTAAAACAACAACCATTGGTCACCCACTAGCAACCCTTTGGTTGTTGCATACTCCATATGAGTGCACATTCTATTTAAGCACTCCCAAAACCTTTCTCTTTTTCGATGTGGGAGTAAAGTCCCTTTTCTTTCCTTTTCATCTTTTAAGAACAACAAGGGAATTAATTAATTCCAACAGAAGACATGACGATCTTCCATTGACTTCGGCCCAAATTTAAAGGAATGGAACCAGTGATCGGGAGGGCCCCATAATTGGTGTTACTTGAACTTACGGTTATGGTTACGTTCACGGTCACAAACCGTAGATGAAATATTATTTCCATTCTAAAGGATTCAACTCGTATTCATGTATTAGATAGAGGCAGAAAAGTATGTAGCATAATTAGTAGGAGAACCATCATGTGCATGCTTTTTTTTTTTCTTCCAGCACGTGCGGGTCAGTTAAATTGGTGTATCTCCATGCACACGAATTTTAGCCGGCCGTCATATCATTTTGGACTTCGTGCGAACCTTATCCACACTGACTTGTCATCATTGTCCCATACGCACACCTCGCGTACTCCGTGCGCTCCAGAGCTCACGAGACGGCCATGACATCTTTCAACGTTCACAACTCAACGCCTCGCTTTTCCACGACGCCGAAGGTGCCCCCGAGTCGTCACGACGCCTACGAC
>JANAVB010009598.1:2935418-2955418 GCA_029216955.1 Iris pallida
TTAGGTAATACACGAAATGACCCAAATCTCTTGGTAGGAGTTGTTGGTTATATTTTATTTAGTAATATATATTGTTTGTGATTTGGGTTGATAGATGTTCATGGAATATGATTCGTTAGTTCATGGATAGTTTGGTTAGACTTGTTACTGAAGTCTCAGACATATTGGACAAAACTACAAGCAAGTATACCTTACCAACTTGTACAGTATATTTTACGTACATATTTTTACTTCTCTGTTATTATTTTTTATATATATTGTTAATTCATGTTGTTTTACCCTATTTCTAGTTACTTTATCTTATTTCTAGCTTACATACACGTACCCGATTTCTGTTCTATTTTATTATCTAGCATATTTGTTTCGTGTTCACATGTGTACACCCAGTTTCCCAAATGAGGGTAATTTTAAAATTTGTGTTTATAATTATTTTAATAATGATATTTAATTCATGATATATAATTTTTGGTGATTTTAAATCTTTTTAAAATTACTTAAATCAATGGATTGTGGTTTTGACGTTTTGCTAGTGAAACCCTAGAGACTGTTTGACCTAGAGCCTAATCATGTGATTATGATATTTTAATCATTTTGGCCTAAGGTTTTTTTGCATTTGACCTCTTCAAATTATTTTGATATTATTTTATTATTTATGATATTGTTATGGTTATTTGAGTCGGGTTCGAATTTTAACTCAATCCGACTTGAAACGGGGACCCGGGGTAGTTTGACTCTAGTGGGACCCCACACTAGTTAGACATGGCCCACATGATATAATTTTAGTCCACATGATAGAAATATTTTAGTTAGAGGTTAGACTAATTATTATGGATAATGTTAGTGTGATTAGAGACTTTAGAATGACCAATTTAGCCCCAACCAATTAGCCCTTTCCTAATACTCATAGAATAGGTTAGTGGGGGCATTTGGACCTTACCATAATAGGACAAATAGCCCCATAGGCCAGCCACTTTGGGAGAGATAGGCTCAAGTTTATTTTATTATTCTCATCCACATCTCTCTCTCTGTTCTTCCCCAAATTCCTAGAGAGCAATCCCTAGCAATTTCTCCACCAAATCCTTCCATTTCACCACCAAATCTTCTTCTTTCCTTCTCCATTCTCGCCTAGGAGGAAGCTACCCAAGTTTGGGAGGATTCGGAGCTCGTTCGTGTCCTTTGAACTCTACGTGTCGGTGTCACTCCGGGAAGGCTTTTCTTCGATTCGATCTACCGGGATATAAATCTCTTCTCCTTTCATTTCCTTAGCATATAGGTCTATTTTGAAACCCATAGGAATGACCCCTATGGTTGTATCTCTATTTGTGTCCATTTTGTGTCCATTTGGATGTCATAGGAGTGTCCTTTGTGTTGTGGTTGTGTCCATGTGGAAAATCTCAAATTTGGACACACTATGTGTTGTTGTTATGTATGAATGAATTATTACATGTTTAATCTCATATTTTTGTATTGGAGATGTATTCTATAGTGTCTCATATATATATATTAGTGTAGAGAGTGAGTTCTTGATATATTATGTTATATACTTGTGTTCTTTTGTCTCAAACTACCTAAATCCGTCATGATTTTATCCACGTTTTTAATTTCAGCCCTAAATTAGAATGTCATAACTTCTAGCTCAAAGCTCGTTTAATCTTTCGTTTTTTTAAAAGAAGCATATTGAAGTTAGCTTTCCAAAACATGTATTATAGGCTTAATTCTTTTTGTAACTTTTGGAGAATTATTTGAGTGTCAGCTGTATGAAAGACAACGCGTTCTCGGTGTTTTCGCGATTCCGAGTTTTCGGAAACGAAAATGCGATCCGTTTGAAGTTTCGGAAAGCTAACACATAGATCGATAACATACTTTAATCCTAGATTTTAATTCATGCTGAGATGGTACAGTATTGATTATTAGTAGGAGTTACTATTCGGCATATGATTTTGTGCACCTTGTGTGTAATATAGTGTTCTATTTGATTTTAACCCATGTTAATGTATATACATTATGTAATTAAATAGAGAATACAAGCATGAGTAAATGTTTAAATAAATGATGTATGAGGTGTAAGTATTAATCTAATGTAAGCATGTATAAGTATGGCTTGTAATAATATGTAGGTTCCATAGTATGTAATGTATGGTGCATATAGTGGTACAAGAGATAAATGAATGATGAATGAATGCAAGCATGAATGTAATATAATAAATGATAATGTATGCAATATACAAGTTAATGAGATGTAATGTTCTATGTTAACACAAATCTATATTACCATGTACCCCCCTTACACTATGTTAACACTATCACACTTGACACATTGTTCACTTACACTTTGACACTCTTTGATATGTATACACTATGTATGCCCATTTAACCCTCAATTTCCCCTTTGCCATGTTCACATACACACACATAGCCTCTTAAATAAGTATTTATGATATAGTTAACTTAGCTATGTATGTATATTATATATATGTTAGCATATTGTGTTGTAATATAAGTTTATATAACCATTTAAATGCCATGATTATAGACCTAATGTTGAATACCAATATATGCATGTGTATATATGTGTAGACATATATAGCTTAAAGTAATAGATTACCTAGTTATATCCAATGTGAATTCTTGCCTATTTGAGTATGAATATTGCATGCTATATAGAGTTGGGTGTATGTTGGCTTGTATAGCCTTGTATGTGTGCTTGCTAGGATAGTCTTGGTTAGGCCTATAAGACTTGCTAGGTTAGGACATGACTAGTTTGACCTAGTTGACTAGTACAGTTGACCAGAGTTGACCAAGAGTTGACTTTGGCCTAGTTTGACCTAGATTCATAGAATGATTGTAGTGCTTTATATTACCCTTCTGGACATGTTGTGACTTGTGCTATTCTAATTAGGAGCCAGAACCTCTCCTCGGACAGTATCTTTACCTTGGACATTCAGATATCAGGCGAGTACATTCTCTGATCATTTCATATCCTGCTTAGAATTATTTCCTGCTAAATTACTTTACTTGTACTGTCACGTTGGTCACACGATGGTACTATACGGATCCCTTCTTGAGATGTTATCCTTAGGGAGCATCGGGTACTATATGTTCTGTGCGTTTCACTTACATGTCGTATCACTATGCTTCACAGGTTCTTCGATCACTTGTGACATATACTCTTATGATCACAGAGTCTCCTAGAATCTCTTATCCCATTCACTGGGTATCCTAGAATCTCCTAGAATCTCCATTTTGGGACTTCATGTACCATCCTTCGGGGGCTTTGCATGGAATCATAACATAACTTGGTTGGATCCTTGTGTACTGATTGGGGGTACGGGAGTAGAAGTAGACATGTGAATAATACCCAAGTAGTATCTTATCAGAATCTCTTCCATAGTGTCTTATCAGAATCTCCTATGCCATTTACATGTCTATATTGTACTCTGACTCACTAGCCACATGTTAGTTCTCTATTTATAGTAGATATTTCTATTACAGCTCTCTCTCTGTTTACATACACATTTCTTTCAGTACCTGTATCTTACTTTACTGCATGATTATATTTTCTAACCTGCTATGAACTGTTGAGATGTAATGTGCTCGCTCCTGTCCTGACTGGACCTGTTGATAAATTTTACAGATAGCCTGGAGGTTGCCTGCTAGCCTAGAGGAGACAGTAGAGGTTGCATAGATAGCTAGGATTTTTGCTTATAGTTTATTTTCAGTCATCTTGAGTTGTATTTATGGATTACTGTATTTGGGTTTTGAGATGTATTTTGAGTTTGTATCTTAGACACTTAGACTTCTATCTGTTGTATCTCTTTTCGATTTCATGTTTTATCTATCTTTTTTTATGCTCTACCTTAGATGTGATTGAGTTTACATTCTGCTATGTCACCCCCATTCGGGGAGTATAAACTGTTTAGTCTTATACTGTTAGATGCATTGAGACCTAAGACCGCGTTCTACTGCCGACACTGCGGCGTAGGCTGGGCGTTGTTACATTCTCGTGCCCTAACTCTAGGGTGCGGGTCGTGACACGTTTTTAGTGATGGTCCATGCAGGTCGAGTTTGTGTAGTGGTATTCGAACTAGAGTACCACTACAGCCTGCAGTAGGATTATGATATATTTTTGAAGATACTCAATCACAATTAGGATCCCTTGAGAGATTCCTGGGACGACCCTTGAGAATCTTGTTTAACTCCAATTTGAAAACTCTTTTCTTTTTTCTTTGATTTGATTTATCTTTACTTTCGGCTATTGAATTTGATTTTGATGGATTATTATTGAATTTGAGTTTATATTTATTGATTTTGATGAAGATTGTTGAAATTTGAATCTTGATGTTAGCTATAGCATCCGAGTTGTAATTATATGATTTGAAGGATTTTGTTCATTTCTGAATTTTGATGTTCGTTGATAAATTTGATTTTTTTTGGTATTCATTGTTGATTTAATTTAATTTTTGGCAAGATGAAATTATATGGGCTAGGTCATCTAAGTTATGGAAATCTTGTCTTCTATAGTCACATTAGCCAGCATGGTGAGGACATATAGTCTGATTTTGGATATATTTCTCGGGTGTGGAAATTTAAGGTTTTTGCAGCTAAGCTAGCGGCATCGCAAAAATGTTAAATACCATGATTCTAGAGGTATGTGCATAAGTCAAGGACTCTGTGATTATCGTAGCCTTGCTCACTAGTATGACGAGGATTTAGAGTACCATGATTTTGGATAGACGTATATGATTATCAGATTATACCTTAAATGTTTTTGAACATGTTTTTGCTACTTTTGTTTCAGTCATTCAAAAAAAAGAAGGAATTATTGTTGTTTTGTTTTGTTTTGTTTCTCATTGTTTACTTAGGATGTAGCTTTAGCTATTTTTATAAACCTTGTGTAACTTCTTACAAAAATTTATTTCTTCTTAATACAATAAACCAATGATTTTGCTAGGCCTTATTTTGGATTTGGTATTATAATTCTTGTTTCAAAAAAAAATGGGTCCCTCTTTTAAATAGATAAGCAGAACAGATTCTATTATCATTCTTTTCCTGCCAATATTTTTACTACCATCATTCCTTGTCTTATATACCTGTCCTGATTATATCAATTCCCTGTCTCGTATATAATTCTGTCAGCTATACCTTGATAACTCTTGAATCTTCATATCATTTTGCCTGAGAAATGTTAAGGAAGTGACGTAAATTGTGTAGCTCAGAGAAGACGTAACTGGTTATTTATGATGATCTAAAGGAAATCAAATATGGAGTGTTCCATATGGAAACTTAAGAAAGAAATGTGGTAAAGGTCTCGAATAGAATAAAGAGATGTATACTGCCAATTTGGAAACAATTACATTTAGAGAAATTTTGGGGTTATGAGATAGTTTATAGGTGTATTCAAAACTAATAAGGATATCAGAGGTCAACCTAGTTTTGAGAACTTAGAAAATTTTGGTTATTGATTCTGGGGAAAACTTTACTCTGAGGCTATGTAGAAGGTTAGTAATGGAAAAGAGAAGTTAATTGTGTTTAATAAGGATATTAAACAAGATGTTGCGAGGAAATGACTAGGGATAGAGAGAGCACAAAGTTATGGAAGTTTAGAGATTGTTGTGAAATATTTTTAGGAGAATAATATTCAAGGGTGTATGTCGAAGAAAATATGGAAGTTGATTTATGATGAAAGATAAGTTTTGTAAGGCCTAGAGATTTAAATTAAATAATACGAGGAGAACAATTTGAACAAGTTCAAGGAATTCGTAAACGGGATTTAGAGGTTTTGGGTCAAATTTAAGACAAGGTGAAAGAACTTGGAAATTTAAATAAATGGTTAATGTTGATTCCTAAATGTGAGGGTTGTGCTTCAAGAGTGATGTTTGGAAATTGGGAATTGCCTACGGTAGTCATGGTAAGGGTTTAAGTAAAGGTTAAATTTTCAGATGGAGACTGGTGAGGTAAAGATATGATTGGCAAGTTATGACCAGATGAACTTAAGAGTATCAGAAGCAGATGACTAACTCGATCTTCATTATTTTTGTGCATTAATTACCACCTCTTGAACTCCCACTTTCTAATTGAGATCCTTGACGTTCCTTATCGTGACTTTGATATTCGGAATGTAATACTAGCTGTTACCCTCTAACAAATCTTATATGCAAGACCTAGACGAGCTCACCTTCGTGTAGGTATATCATGTCCCACTAAAACCCGTCTTCTTGTACTCTATTTTCTTGATATGATTTTCTGGTCAACTGGCTAAACTACAACCTCTACCATTATACTAAATTTCTTCTTATTTCAATTAGAAATCCAGCCTTGACTCAATTCTTTCGACCCGACATGTGATGGTGTTCTGCTTGTTTCTTTAGATGCTTAACCTTGTACCTTATCTGATTACTTGACCCGTTGGTTAAGAAACTTGGACTATGTAATTCCTTTCATCATTACCACCCTTATATCTTGTGCTGCTAAATTAGCCTTAGTTTTGCAAGCTTATCTATTTTCGAGCTTGGTCATGACATATTTTATTGGGTGGCCACCCACTAACATATTGTCTAATCCGAAACGGTACATGATGGTCTAATCAACCTATTGCACTTTGGTTCGCTTTTTTATGTATCAATCTACGAGAATGGAGACATAGTTAAACTTGACCCTAGAGTCTCATTCGCGACAGCCTTGATAATTCTTCTTGAAATCTTTTCATCGCCTATGAACCTCGTATTCATACTCAGTCGAATTAAATTTAATCATGACCTGAACCTCCATCATTGGATGTTCGTGCTCATACTTTGATTTTATTGATTTCCCTTCTTGCCCAAATCTCGTTTTATCCCGAAATTGATCAACTTAGATCGTGTCAAGACAAAAATCTATTTGTGATTTGTTGTGCCTAAATTTTTAATTTTTGCCATTTTATAGAATAGTAACCTTTTAATAATTTCTTAGTTGCTTGTTAATGATCAATTTTTATATAGGATGGTAGACAGCCCTACAACCTTGATGATTGTTGTTCCCTTACCTTCCCAATTAGGATATCCTAGATTATTTGTGTGTTGATACCATAGTACTGTTTTGACCTAGAATGACCAGTGCACCCAGGTGAGACTTCCAACTGCTACGGTATGCCCTGACCTTGTATACTATTCCTTCAAATTGCATAATTTAGATAAAAAATTTTTAGACCTTGATTGTTGGAAAATAGGGACGTCACCCCATTAGTATCAGTTGTAGATATATATATGTTAGTCCTTGATGTGGGGATGTGTGTCTCTAAACATGTAGCTTATGAGATTTATGAGAGATTATAGTATCAGCCTTGATAGGATGTA
This sequence comes from Iris pallida, assembly GCA_029216955.1. Taxonomy (NCBI): domain Eukaryota; kingdom Viridiplantae; phylum Streptophyta; class Magnoliopsida; order Asparagales; family Iridaceae; genus Iris; species Iris pallida. The sequence goes on from JANAVB010009598.1 coordinate 2,942,750, forward strand.
CTAGTCTTTTGGTGAGTATAAATATGTTATGAGAGATAGGGGCCTATATGTCTTAGTAATGCATCGTTCCTAGGTAATAAAATGTATTAATAGATGCTTAATAAGAAGATAATAGTTTGAGCATACCTATAGCCTATGATCAGTTCCTTTTCATCCTTAGCTAAGACCACTTTAAAATAGGTCCAGTCCCTTAGATATAGGTTCCAGTCCATATTTTATTGAAGTTCCATTACCGCCGTACAGCAGAGTAGTATTGGAGGTATTCCTAGATTGACACTTTTTTTAGATGCCCGTTTATTATTCCAGTGTTAGGAAGTGTTACCTTAGATATTGGGTAGGTTAGAGGCTCTAGAAGGAGTACTATCGATCTTAAATTTCGAGGACGAAATTTTTCTAAGGTGGGTAGAGTTGTAGCACCCAGTTTTCCAAATGAGGGTAATTTTGAAATTTCGTATTTATAATTATTTTAATAATGATATTTAATTCATGATATAATTTTTGGTGATTTTAAATCATTTTTAAAATTACTTAAATTATTGACTTGTGGTTTTGACGTTTTGCTAGTGAAACCCTAGAGACTGTTTGACCTAGAGCCTAACCATGTGATTATGATATTTTAATGTCATTTTTGGCCTAAGAATATTTTTTGCATTTGACCTATTTGAATTATTTTGATATTATTTTATTATTTATGATATTGTTTTGGGGTTATTTGAGTCGGGTTCGAATTTCAACTCAATCCGACTTGAAACGGGGACCCGGGGGTAGTTTGACTCTAGTGGGACCCACACACTAGTTAGGCATGGCCCACATGATATTAATTTTAGTCCACATGATAGAAATATTTTAGTTAGAGGTTAGACTAATTATTATGGATAAGGGTAGTGTGATTAGAGACTTTAGAATGACTAATTTAGCCCCAACCAATTAGCCCTTTCCTAATACTCATAGAATATGTTAGTGGGGGCATTTTGGACCTTACCATAGTAGGACAAATAGCCCCATATGGCCAGCCACTTTGGGAGAGGATAGGCTCAAGTTTATTTCATTATTCTCATCCACACTCTCTCTCTCTCTTGTTCTTCCCCAAATTCCTAGAGAGCAATCCCTAGCAATTTCTCCACCAAATCCTTCCATTTCACCACCAAATCTTCTTCTTTCCTTCTCCATTCTAGCTTAGGAGGAATCTACCCAAGTTTGGGAGGATTCGGAGCTCGTTCGTGTCCTTTTGGAATCTCTACGTGTCGGTGTCGCTCCGGGAAGGCTTTTCTTCGATTCGATCTACCGGGAGGTATAAATCCCTTCTCCTTTTCATTTTCTTATGCATATAGGTCTATTTTGAACCTATAGGAATGACCCTCATGGTTGTATCTCCATTTGTGTCCATTTTGTGTCCATTTGGAGGTCATAGGGGTGTCCTTTGTGTTATGGTTGTGTCCATGTGGGAAAATCTCAAATTTGGACACACTATGTGTTGTTGTTATGTATGAATAAATTATTACATGTTTAATCTCATATTTTTGTATTGGAGATGTGTTCTATAGTGTCTCATATATATTAGTGTAGAGAGTGAGTTCTTGATATATTATGTTATATACTTGTGTTCTTTTGTCTCAAACTACCTAAATCCGTCATGATGTTTATCCACGTTTTTAATTTCAGCCCTAACTTAGAAATGTCATAACTTCTAGCTCAAAGCTCGGTTTAATCTCCCTTTTTTTCAAAAGAAGCATATTGAAGTTAGCTTTCCAAAAACATGTATTAATAGGCCTAATTATTTTTGTAACTTTCTGGAGAATTATTTGAGTGTCAGCTGTACGAAAGACAAACGCGTTCTCGGTGTTTTCGCGATTCCGGGAGTTTTCGGAAACGAAAACGCGATCCGTTTGAAGTTTCGGAAAGCTAACACATAGATATATAACATACTTTAATCCTAGATTTTAATTCATACTGAGATGGTACAGTATTGATTATTAGTAGGAGTTACTATTCGGCATATGCATTTTGTGCACCCTTGTGTGTAATATAATGTTCTATTTGATTTTAACCCATGTTAATGTATATACATTATGTAATTAAATAGAGAATGCAAGCATAAGTAAATATTTAAATAAATGATGTATGAGTTGTAAGTATCATATCTAATGTAATCATGTATAAGTATGGCTTGTAATGAATATGTAGGTTCCATAGTATGTAATGTATGGTGCATATAGTGGTGCAAGAGAATAAATGAATGATGAATGAATAAAAGCATGAATGTAATATAATAATAGATGTAATGTATGCAATATACAAGTTAATGAGATGTAATGTTCTATGTTAACACAAATCTTATATTACCTCATGTACCCCCTTACACTATGTTGACACTATCACACTTGACACATTGTTCACTTATACTTTGACACTCTTTGATATGTATACACTATGTATGCCCATTTAACCCTCACTTGTCCCTTTGCCATGTTCACATACACACACATAGCCTCTTAAATAAGTATTTATGAATATAGTTAACTTAGCTATGTATGTATATTATATATATGTTAGCATATTGTGTTGTAATATATAAGTTTATATAACCATTTAAAATGCCATGATTATAGACCTAATGTTGAATACCAATATATGTATGTGTATATATGTGTAGACATATATAGCTTAAAGTAATAGATTACCTAGTGTATATCCAATGTGAATTCTTGCCTATTTGAGTATTGAATAATTGCATGCTATATAGAGTTGGGTGTATGTTGGCTTGTATAGCCTTGTATTGATGTGTGCTTGCTAGGATAGTCTTGGTTAGGCCTAGTAAGACTTGCTGGGTTAGGACATGACCTAGTTTGACCTAGTTTGACTAGTACAGTTGACCAGAGTTGACTAAGGGTTGACTTTGGCCTAGTTTGACCTAGATTCATGTAGAATGTATTGTAGTGCTTTATATTACCTTTCTGGACATGTTGTGACTTGTGCTGTTCTAATTAGGAGCCAGACACCTCTCCTCGGACAGTATCTTTACCTTGGACATTCAGATATCAGGCGAGTACATTCTCTAATCATTTCATATCCTGCTTAGAATTATTTCCTGCATTAAATTACTTTACTTGTACTGTCACGTTGGTCACACGGATTGGTACTATACGGATCCCTTCTTGAGATGTTATCCTTAGGGAGCATCGGGTACTACATGTTCTGTGCGTTTCACTTACATGTCGTATCACTACGCTTCACAGGTTCTTCGATCACTTGTGACATATACTCTTATGATCACAGAGTCTCCTAGAATCTCTTATCCCATTTACTGGGTATCCTAGAATCTCCTAGAATCCCTATTTTGGGACTTTTATGTACCACCCTTCGGGGGCTTTGCATGGAATTATAACATAACTTGGTTGGATCCTTGTGTACTGATTGGGGGTACGGGGAAGTAGAATTAGACATGTGAATAATACCCAAGTAGTATCTTACCAGAATCTCTTCCATAGTGTCTTATCAGAATCTCCTATGCCATTTACATGTCTATATTGTACTCTGACTCACTAGCCACATGTTAGTTCTCTATTTATAGTAGATATTTCTATTACAGCTCTCTCTCTGGTTACATACAGCATTTCTTTCAGTACCTGTATCTTACTTTACTACATGATTATATTTTCTAACCTGCTATGAACTGTTGAGATGCAATGTGCTCGCTCCTGTCCTGACTGGACCTGTTGATAAATTTTACAGATAGCCTGGAGGTTGCCTGCTAGCCTAGAGGAGACAGTAGAGGTTGCATAGATAGCTAGGGTTTTTGCTTATAGTTTATTTTCAGTCATCTTGAGTTGTATTTATGGATTACTATATTTGGGTTTTGAGATGTATTTTGAGTTTGTATCTTAGACACTTAGACTTCTATCTGTTGTATCTCTTTTCGATTTCATGTTTTATCTATCTTCCTTTATGCTCTACCTTAGATGTGATTGAGTTTACATTCTGCTATGTCACCCCCATTCGGGGAGTATAAACTGTTTAGTCTTATACTGTTAGATGCATTGAGACCTAGGACAGCGTTCTACCGCCGACACTGCGGCGTAGGCTGGGCGTTGTTACGTTCTCGTGCCCTAACTCTAGGGTGCGGGTTGTGACAATATGTGCCTCATGATAGGGTTGTCTAGTCCTATACCACTGTTCTCTTGACTTGACATGACTTGAGTATGACTTGACTTGTAATATTATATAGATTGTGAGTGCTTACCTTGACTACGGTCTATATGATTGGCTTGACCTTGATACTAGAATTGGCTACTTGACCACCTCGATTAGGAGTGCTTGCCTTGGCTATAGTCTGTTGGTTTTACCTGACTTATTGTTAGCCACTTCTTGTATGGCATGTCACTATCTTAGGTTCCTTATGTCTTAGGTTCCTTATGTCTTAGTTCTCTTGTGTCTTAGTCTCCTTGTGTCTTAATTGATTCTTTCACAACTATTTTTTATTTCCTCTGTATATTTTATATTGTTACATTTGGCATAATTTTATATATCTTGCTACATCCCTTTTAAGGACCTGGTGATCTCTACAGGTTATTGCTGAGATATGTTATAGGCATAGTGGAAGCTACATCTTCGTGATCTTCAGGTACGACTAGCGATGCCATATCATTCTATCTTCCATAATTATTACTTTTGTTTAGTTTTATTATTGTCTAGTTAGTTTTGTGGATGTTATTATAATTACATGGACACCTGTTCTGATTTACACAGCTTAGACGTATTTGAGTCAGACTAGAATCTTGTTAAATGCGTAGCAGGCATGTTGACGTATCCTAGTTCTACGTATTTCGGGACTAGACGTTATATATTTTTGTGGTGGCCCATGCAGGTCGAATGTTTGCAAAATATGTGAAATCGTGGTGGTACCTAGTGTCACGACCCGCACCCGCTTTTCGGACGCGAGTGCGTGAGCAAGCCAGCTACGTATCAAGCGGACTCCAGTCCGACACGAATACGTAAACGCTGTCGAAAGCATGGTAAACTACCAAATCATGGCAAAACAAATATATATCTCAATCCACAATAAGATTATAAAGCATGAATGAACACTATGGGCCATGGTCTGCAGCCCACTAGCATATATGTCCGATAAGACTCCAAAGAATATAACAAGAGTCTAAAAACTGAATCAAGAATCAGGATATCTCATGATAAGGTATGAAAGCATGAGCGGATAATAAATGTAATAACGATACCTGAATCCCGCAAGCCTATCATCACATCCGCCATCCAGAACTACTAGCTAACTCCATGAAATCACTAAACCTGAAGAGATCATCAGGTCCTCAGGAAAAATAGCAAGATACATAAAAGCATACCTATCTAGCAGTTTAATCATGCAATAAAATATAAACAGGGTATAAACAGGAAAAAGGACAGAATCATGACAACTGACTACTGACATGGTGACTACTAACAAGTGGCTATAAACAAGTGACTACTGACAGAATGGTCATGAATAAGGGTACAAGAACCACTATGTATAAATGAACTGCTGGATGAGAACAAGAGAAAACATGTAACGAGATCAATGGATACTCAAACCCTCGCCCCTAGTGTGGACTCGCTGGTTTGAAACAACTACTAACCCTTGCCCCTAGTGTGGACTCGCAGGCTAGCATCAAGAATCACCCTCGCCCCTAGTGTGGACTCGCAGGTGTGAAACAGATAACTACTAACCCTCGCCCCTAGTGTGGACTCGCAGGTTAGCTTCACGAAATCAAGATACAAATAACTACTAACCCTCGCCACTAGTATGGACTCACAGGTTTGTTCACGAATACAAGGTACAACAGTTCAGCTATGACTTACTCATCCTATGTCACGATAGAACTCAATCGAAGTACAGGTGACGATACTATATGACCCAGTCAAGATACACGGGAGAACAAATCCAATATGAACTACAAGCTAACTATGAACAAGGACTACATCTATACTAGCATGCATGATATACAAATCACATGTAAATAATCAACTAATAAAACTAGATAATAATAAGAATATGCATATAAATAAACTATAGAGGGAGGCAAGGTATCTTGTCTGGTGGTTCTCGCAGATCCAACAAAATATAGTCAACTGCTAAGCCATAAAGTCCAAATCATCACAACTATCTCTGAAAGCTGAAATAAACATTACCAACGTTCTCAGAATAGTCAAATTATCTAGGATTGCCTGTCCTTAAGTCCAATTCTGGACGCAGGGGCAAAACGATAATTTTAGGCCAAAATGATGTCCGCCATTGGACCCGCTTTGCACCGAAAAGCGTGTCAGAGTTAATGGTCTCTAAAGTCATCAAACTACATATCTATGGATCTAGTTTGATGATACAAACCCAACTGTATGTCCAACTTTGGATTCCGGTGGGCCGTGTACAAAATTGCCCGTTGAATTGGATCATAGGGCCCGCAAAACGGCGATCCGATTAACTGTCTCAGAATTGGACCAAACTTGGCATACAGGACCAAAAAAATGATACGGTCTTGTTGGCGCAAGTTTCGTCTCGATCTGACGAACGTGCACAAAGTAATTAGAAAATTTTAAAAAGGTCGATACGGTAAATTTCGACGGATACGCATCAAATTCGTCGCGCACACGCAACCAATTTGAATTTTGTCAATGCCCACACGTCCGCAATATCTGTACACGCCTTTCGATGCTTATAGTGCGCGACCATGTCGCCCTGTTCGGCGGGACGCACGTCCTATCGAAGGGTTTTCTACGTTTTGAAAACTATTTTTTTCGTAATATTTGCAACTGCTTGCAAAACTAATTTCATGGTGGTTTTCATAAGTACAAGTACTATTGTGATGCTGGTTAGGTTGTCTATAGTTCCCTTTAAATAGGTTCCAAGGTTTCGCACTGGATCGACCAGAAATGGCCTTCCAAAGAGGGCATTAGGACAGTACGATACCCTGTTTACGAATAAGATTTTTGTCAACTTGGAATTGATCTTTCGGGAAACCTAGAGCAGCTAAAATCAAACGAATTAAAGGGACTAGGAGATGGTTATGTTGTGCTCGAACCTGTTCAGGTAGATCGTAAAATGACTGCACGATGGTAGAGAATCTCGTCCGCAAAGTGGGGTCTCCAGGCCGTTGTTGCTGCCGGTTGTCCCTGTCGTGGCTGCTATTTTCGTGCACCTGGCCGGCCGGAGGCGGCTCGCGGCGGCACGCGAAGGCCGAGGCAGGGTCGCAAGGGATGGAAGAATGGTATGGCGAGGCTTCGTTAGGGGTTGGTTAGGGTTTACTCTCCTCTCTTTGTTCATATATATATACGAGGGAGTTCGGGTGTTATGAACTCGGGTTGGGGGTTTCCTTTGCTCGTGTATAGGCTGGGTTTAAGGTCCAAGCTGTTGGGTCAGTTTCCTTTGGGCTGGGAGGGGGGAATGGTTTGTTTGATTTTATTTCTTTCTTTCCCTTTTTATTTGTTTCTTTTATTGTTTTCCCCTTTTTATTAATCTATTTCCTATATATATATATATATATATATATATATATATTTTTTTTTTTTTTTTATTTTTTTTATTTTATATATATATATATATATATTTGTTTTTGAAGAAGGTAAAAACTTTCATTCATGAACAAATAAAATAGGTTACAAAATAGGATAAGCCTATATCCCAGTAGAAGCTCTTGCACCCACATAAAGCAGGACAAAGACTCCTAACCCACCACATCTCAATCAGTGCAAAAATACCCTGGCCTACGTATCAGTTCTATTATGAGCAAGAACATCTCGTTCGATATTACTCAAGACACCCTTCGCGTCGCTACTGGAGGATTCGAAGATTCGATTGTTCCGTTCCTTCCATATGTGCCACACCGTACTTTGGAGTCGGAGCCTCGCTTTGAAATACCAGATCTTCCCTCTATATCTCAGAGAATGGATAGTTCTAACCTGCACAACTAGCGATAGATCTAAAGAGAGAGCCATATCTGTTGTTCTCGTTTGGGCACTCCAAGAAAACCTGTATTTGAAAAATATAAGGTCATGGGATTCATCCTCCTCCTCATAAAGAACACATCTCTGACTTTTTGTGGCTACACCGAATCTTTTGAGTCGATCAAGAGTGAGCAATCTATTCCTCATAGCCTTAAGCATAGTGAGTTGGAACTTGACAGCCGCACCTTTGAGCCAAATGAAGTCGAACCATTCTAGCATAGGAGACCTAGATCTCGTCTCTTCATATATCTCTCTGAATACAAAACTTCCCGACCCTCCAATATTAAGCATCCAGTAATCCTGACCCCGTGATGTATCAATAGGGATACCCCTAATAACTTCTTGAGTTTGACGGCCAATTCTTCTTCTTTCCGGTTGCCACTGGCCGGCATGAAGAATCACCTCCACCTTGTCCTTTCTACCCGACCCTGAAGCAGACCACTCTCCCTCAAGCTCAGTTATGCTCTTTTGTTCAACCCACGGGTCATGCCATAGATCCGTAGACTTTCCGTCGTAGATAACCCGGCTTATATAAGGCTTAATCAATCTTCTTTGTTTCAGAATTGCTTTGAACACAATCGAAAAATTATTGTCAAGAGGGAGCGCCCAAAAATTTACTCTATGCGCGTACCTTTTTGCCAACCATTTCGACCAAAGAGAGTTGCCGTCTAAGTACCTCCAGGCGAATTTCAGAAGCATGCATTCCCTCAGCGAAGTCAGTGAGCGGAGACCCACACCTCTTTCCCGTTTCGGCTTGCAGAGATCATTCCAGAAGATAGTGTGAACCCCTCCCTTCCAGATGAAATTAGCGCAGAGTCTTTCAATTTTCATCAGTGTGCTATTCGAGATGATGATGGCCTACCTCCAGTAGAACAAGATGGCTGATATAACCATCCTTACCAACTCGATACGACCTCCGAAAGAAAGAAATTGAGCTTGCCAAACCTCCAGGCATCCCCGTATTGTACTGAGTAGACTGGAGATCTCCATAGCCTGTGCGTAGGAGGAAGAAGGTGGAAGGCCCAAGTATTTGACTGGGAGGTTCCCTTGCTCAATCCACAAAATTCCTGTAACTTGATCCGTCATAGTGCAAAGTCGGTTGAAGTAAATACGACTCTTATCATAGTTAAGCACGAGGCCAGAGAGCCTCCCAAATGCCGATAACATCTTAAGTAGATACTGAGCATTCCGGGCAGTAGGTTGGATGAATACGAGGAGGTCATCCGCGTATACCAAGTCAGATATCGCCGGTTGGATTCGGTTGTAGAGGGGAGACAGCCGCCTTGCGTGCACTACCCTATCTATTAGACATATGAAATGTTCCATAACGATAGTGAACAGGTAGGGGGAGAGAGGATCACCTTGACGAAGGCCTTGATTGCTTCGAATGAAACCACGAGATTGGCCTTTGATGAGGATCGAGAACGTAGGAGTCGATATGCATTCTTCCACTCTGTTAGCCCACTACTCCCCAAATCCCATCTCTTTCATAAGGTAGATAAGGAACTTCCTATTCACTAAGTCGTAAGCCTTACGGAGATCAAGTTTGAGACAAGCTTTGTTGCTTCTGGCTTGTTGAAATCCCGGACGAGTTCGTGGACAAGGAGGTAGTTCTCTGAGATCGACCTCCCGTTGATAAAAGCGGATTGATTTGGAGAGATCAACCTGTCCATGAGAGGGCGCATTCTGGCACACATAATATTAGCTATCATCTTGTAGATAAAGTTGCAACAGGAGATCAGCCGGAAGTCTGCAAGGGATGAGGCTTCCTCTTTCTTAGGGATCAAGGTTAAGAAGGAGTGGTTAAGTTCCTTTATAAGCTTACCGGTTCTGAAGAATTCTCTTATAGCGGCGGACACCGGAACACGAAGGACGTCCCAATGAACTTGGAAGAACCTAGCCGTGAACCCATCCGGGCCTGGGGCTCTGTTCGGATCTGCGTTCTTTATGACCTTCTCAATTTCCTTGAGAGCGATAGGCCGTTGAAACGCAGCATTGCCAGCCGAGGTCACTATCCGTTTGCTGATCGAGGGGGAGAACTCAGTAACCTGATTGCTAGAGAAGAAGAGGTCCAAGTAAAAAATAATAGCTTCGTTAGAGATATCCTCCGTATCAAAGATATCTTTACCTTGGTTAATGATGAGCCGAGATATGTTGTTACGGTGTTGCTGAGCTCGAATCACCCGATAGAAGAATTTGGAACATTGATCGCCCTTTGTTAACCAGTCACATTTGGCCCTTTGACGGGGTTGGGCATCTTCGCAGGCCTGCAGCCTACCGACCTGCTCCCTCAAGGTTCTTTTCCGGCCGGCCATCTCTTCAATGTCAGCATCATTTGTATAAAGTTGGGCTACCCTTTGAACAGTAGCAAGCTCGGCTTCCTTCAACTCCAGCCTGGGTTTAGGACGAGTCTTGTTCCATATCTTGATGTTGATCTTGATATGCTTTAGCCTGTTGCATAATTGATATTGGCTAGAACCTTCCACCATGGTCGCAAAGCTCTTCAGAATCGTCTCATGATATCCATCAATAAATGGCCAGGAGTTATCAAACCGGAAAGGAGGGCTACGAGGAGAAGGATTTTGAATGAGTCTCACCAAGATAGGACTATGATCACTGATGCTCGCAGGTAGATTATCTGAGACCACCTCAGGGAATGTATTAAACCATCTAGGATTGCCCAGAGCTCGATCCAACTTGCAGTGAATACGCTTTGTAGCAACTTGGTTGTTCCATGTCCACTTTATGCCTGTACACTTGAGGCAGTCCAGTTCCGAGGAAAGGAGACAATTTTGAAAGTTCGCAAGCAAAGGGTCAGGAATCCTGCGGCCTCCCTTCCTATCTTGTGGATGCAATGTAGCATTAAAGTCTCCGTAAATAAGAAGAGGGAGTTTCGCTCCCATATTGTCACAGACGAGTTTGATATCTCTCCATAATTTATGCCGTCTCATCCTGTCATTATACCCATACACAGCTCCAAGGAGAAAAGAGAGACCCCCTTGGTTTTTTATTTCCACCACCACCATTTGCTCAGATTCGAAGCGGATCAAACCTGACCAAGTGTCTTTCTTCCACATGACCCAAATCCTACCCATCGAGCATAACATGAGATTATTAATAGAGTCCCATCCCTTAGGAGTGCACTGCTCCAGGACCTTATATTTCTTAACTTTAGATTCCAGAAGAATAGCAATGTTGCAGTTGTTCTTCATAAGATGTTTACGAACAGATCTCCATTTTCCTACCGAATTAACCCTTCTGACATTCCAACTCATAATCGACATAAAATTAAGATGAGAAGGGGCCACTTGTAAACCTTGTACTCATCCGTAGAGGCGTAGATGAGTCAAGTCCCTTTCCCATAGAGCTTTGATTTAAATTCTTATTATTACCCTTATCCTGTCGTAGCATCTCCTCCCATTTATATTCACCACCGTGAGAGCCCCTTTGGATACCTCTGCCTGGTAGGAGTTCAGACTGTGTGAGGTGTCTTTCAAAGGGGAGCCTCCATCTTCAGTTCCAGTGTTGGGCACATGTATCCTTCTCACTTTGCTTTCGTTGTTGCCTCGGGTATCGAAGGAAGTTTGTAGCTTGTTCACCGTCTTCTTGTACAACACCAACTGGGAGCATTCTTCCATCATATTGTCGCTTTGCATATGATCCAACCTATCAACAAATTGATCACCTGCTTCCATCATATTATCGCTTTGCATGTGATGTTACTAACCGGGGTGTTTCTCTTTTGGGATATCAGATTCCGTCTTGCTAAATTAGGAGGATGGGTCGACGGTGGCCTACGATCCCCACCCGACCCCCTTCCATCCTGGTAGATAGGCATCCTTCCCCTGAATATTGTCTTCCCACCCTCTGTGCTTGCTGGCCTCCAGAAACGATTTGGGGGGGTTTCCCCTTCTCCGACGTCATAGCCCCAATTTGAGCCCCTTTTTTCTTTTCTTCGATTCTGCACTGTTACCCATCACCGTGGATCATCTTCATCTATGCCTCCACCGACTTTCGTGTTGGCAGTTTGAGCAGCCCCCTCACAGCCGGAGGAGCTGTGTCCAAATTCTAGGGCTCCGCCGCTATAGTCTGGGTCTCCTTTCTTTCTTTATTTCCATTTTTTTCTGATCGACTATCGCGATCAACTGTCTCAGAATTGGACCAAACTTGGCATACAAAACCAGAAAAATGATACGGTTCTGTTGGTACAAGTTTCATCTCGATCTGACGAACGTGCACAAAGTAATTGAGAAATTTTAAAAAGGCTGATACGGTGAATTTCGACGGATACGCATCAAATTCGTCGCGCACACGCAACCAATTTGAATTCCGTCAAAGCCCACACGTCCGTAATATCCATACGTGCTTTTCGATGCTTACGGTGTGTGACCACGTCGTCCAGTTTGGCGGGACACACGTCGTATCGAAGGGTTTTCTACATTTTGAAAACTATTTTTTTGTGATATTTGTGAATGTTTACAAAACTAATTTCGTGGTGGTTTTCATAAGTACAAGCACCATTGTGATGCTGGTTAGGTTGTCTATAGTTCGCTTTAAATAGGTTCCAAGGTTTCATACTGGATCGACCATAAATGGCCTTCCAAACAGGGCATTGGGACAGTACGATACCCTGTTTACAAATAAGATTTTTGTCAACTTGGAGTCGATCTTCCGGGAAACCTA
>JANAVB010009598.1:2957918-3057918 GCA_029216955.1 Iris pallida
TATTCAATCAAAATAACTGAATATTGATATTATATATATAACAATTATTCTAGTAAAATATTTATTAGACACTTAAAACAAGGTAGAAGTATACACTCAAAGTATATCGTCATAGACGTCTTAGGACTCACTATAAGCCTACATGGGCTTGGGCTCGGTCCGGGCCCAGTTCGGACTAGTTTGGTAAAACCGAATTTTCTAAAAGTCAAAATATTAATAATAACTTATTAAACCATTTATAGGGATTAACTCGCAACTTGGCATGGTTTTCTTAGTTAGAACACACCTATGGCTCGGCATTCCCCTACCATGGCCAAACAATAGTCAAAGCACGCCACTGCACTATTCGTGCCATAATTTCTAGTCGTCTGGTACTCCAAAACTCAACCATGGCTAAAGTCATCTACCGTAATAATTTAACTAAATAGTTATTTATAAAAATCTGAAAATCACCATTTAAATCAAATAAATTAAAAAAAAATTTTAAAAATTTTCGGGAAGAGGAGTTATAAATCTACCCACCTTAAAAATAATTTCGTCCTCAAAATTCTCATTCATAACTATTCCTTAAAAAAATCAAAGTCTACTATTTCCTTAATCTTCTTAAATTTTAATTCCTCGAAATAGCTTATATCCTCCTCCTAGTCATTTTGTAACTACAAAATCTCGAGGACTTCTACCCATCTTTGGTCATAATACTCCTCAAAATACGGTCACTAAAATCTTATAATCTTCTAACTAGTTGCTGGCAATCATTCCAACAGATATCTAAGGCATATGACATCTATAATCCCTCATATCTATAAACAACCAAATATTCAATAGTCAAGCAATATTATACTATAATTTAAGAATCTCTGATGAATTCTAGACAGCACGATCATTCGTCACCCCGAAATATGAAGGGACGAGAGCCAAGGGCACGGGAAGGCAAGAAAAAAAATCGAGAACAAATATAAAATTTCAAGGACGTAAAGAAATTTCTAGGAGAATTTTCAAGGCAGTGTGGATTGAGATTTCTCAGGTTTAGTAAATAGTCGCGGGCTCGTATCAGTAAAGTTACGTAACCGATACGATATGCTCTGACCTACATGGGCCACCAAAAAACTTGTTACGACCCGTACCCGCTTTTCGGACGCGAGTTCGTGAGCAAGCCAGCTACGTATCAAGCGGACTCCAGCCCGACCCGAATATGTAAACGTTGTCAAGAGCATGGTTAACTACCAAATCATGGCAAAACAAATCTATATCTCAATCCACAATAAGATTATAAAGCATGAATGAATACTATGGGTCGTGGTCTGCAGCCCACTACCATATATGTCCGATAAGACTCCAAAGAATATAACAAGAGTCTAAAAACTGAATCAAGCAACATGATATCTCATGATAAGGTATGAAAGCATGAGCAGATAATAAATGTAATAACGATACCTGAATCCCTCAAGCGTATCATCACATCTGCCATCCAGAACTACTAGCTAACTCCATGCAATCACTAAACCTGAAGAGATCATCAGGTCCTTAGAGGAAATAGCAAGATACATAAAAATATACCTATCTAGCAGTTTAATCATGCAATAAAATATAAACATGTTATAAACAAGAAAAGAGACAATCATGACAACTAACTACTGACATGATGACTACTAACAAGTGGCTATAGACAAGTGACAACTAACAGAATGATTATGAACACGGGTACAAGAACCACTATGCATAAATGAACTGTTGGAGGAGAAAAAAGGGAAATATGTCACTGTTTTCCATAAATAAATTCACTTTATTTATTGTGTTTCTGGGAAAATTACAACTGTGGGAATCTGATCTAGAAGACGATCACTTTATCCCTTGGACTATGCGAAGAAGAAAAGCTCTCAAAATTTTGACAGTAGATAACTATGTATCTGTACAATAAATGAGAAAAAGAACTCTATTTATAGAGTCAAAAATAAAACTGAATTGATAACTGTCTTCACAGCCTGTGCTTAGTTGAAAATCACGCAGGATTTAACATACGCAAGGTTGTGAGAAGTTACTGGACGTGGCCTGTAACTGTTGGACACATGGCGATCATGCATGAGTCGTATGCAAGTTACAGGACACGCAGGCGAGAGATCAGTGGCATGGCTGCCACGTACTCCAATTTGATGAAATCCACGCAGACTTTGTTGAAGACGAAATCCACGCAGACTCGGAGTAGAAAGCTTCAAAATCCACGCAAACTTGGGGCAGGAAGCTTCAGGATCCACGCAGACTCGAGGCAAAAAGCTTCAAAATCTACGCAGACTTGAGGAAGAAAACTTCAGAATCCACGCAAACTTGAGATGAAGATCTCACAATACACGCAGACTTGAGATAAGACTGCCAGCTGTCTCGATTTGGCGTGCCTCGACTGACACAAAATCTCTGACAGTGATTGTTTTGTCAGTCGTATTAAATGACAAGAAACTCTTTTGGTACGCCAACTTGATGAAGGCTGAGTCTTGCTGAAGAAGATTTCGAAAGTCACGCAATAGTCGGCTGTGATCTCTCGAGTTCCGTGCATACATGGCATACGAAGAGACATTCTTCGACTGTCGTGCTGTCAGTCAAAATGACTCTCTGACAAATGATGAGCTGTCTCTTCAGCGTGATTTGTAAATATTGTCCTGATCAACTGAGCGTGACTTTTGACTATGTCCTGATCAACTCAGCGTGACTTTTGACTCTGTCCTGATCAACTCAGCGTGACTGTCATTTTTAAGGCCTACAAAACCCCCTTCAAAGTTTTCGAAAAAAATGATAAATTATTTCGAAATACTTTGAAAACGAGATGATAAAATGAAATCAGTCACGCTGAGATGACTTTAAAGAGATATTTATTCCTGAATGATTGGACTATTGGGATTCTGTGCAGTTAGGATCCCGTATCAATCTCCTAAATCGAGGCAAATTATGATGGGCCGTTTGGAATTCTTCATAAGCCTATAAATAAGCCATAGATTACTTCTTTCTTTCTTTACTTGCATTTGAAAGAGAGAACCCACAGAAGAGAACTTCATCTTCCCCGACGAACTCTTTCTTCCCTAACTTCTTCTTTCTCAGCAGCAATGGCTCCCAAGAAAGCTGATGCTCAGGCCAAGGGGAAAGCCCCTACGACTTCTTCGCGTGCCACTACTGACAGACTTCATCGACATGAAGTCCCGCAAGCTCCTAGGCATCGTAAGTGATGGAAGAACATGAACTATTGAAGACGACTTTGATGAAGATGAACTCCACATAGAATTTTTTTAGAATCTTAAGATAATAAACTTCAGAAATATATCCCCCCTTCTTAGGGCAAAGGATATTAATAAAGTATGCCCCCTCTTTAGGGTCGGCCATACTTCACATCTTCTTGTTTACGAAGCTCTGTGTTTCACGCAAAGGAGCATGACTCTCATGACTCTGCGTGACTTTTCACATTGGCAGAAATGTCCATGTTTGAAATAGTCACGCAGCTTTCATGATGATGCTGCGTAATTTTTCATATGTTGACAGAGATGTCAATGTTGAATTATTCACGCAGACTTCTGAGAGTCATCTTCTAGATAGATTAGTCTTGATCTGTCAGCGTATTTTTGTCATTTTTCACTTAAATGTGATTCTGGCAATGATGCATGACTTTTATCTTAATCTGTCTGGACTTTGCGTGAATTAATCATCCGCGTGAATAAATCACTCAGAATGTCATGGTAGTATATCTATATAGAATCTGCGTGACTTTTGAAATTTCTTTCAAATATTGTAATACACGCATAGACATAGATATATCTGACTTTGTCTTCTGTCATTTTCTGTAGTGAACATCCGAAGCGAAGAAGCAGAATATGAAGGGTGTTTGAGTTTCTCATTTAAGCATGATCTATCTCATGTACAATTCCCTCAATTTGATCTTCCTTAAGCAAGACTATCATTATTGGCCAATCAAGATCATACCACTTTACTCTGCTTAATGAATGGACAACCCTTTCAGAGTCTGGATCTGGTATCCCACAAGAAACCAGCATTCTTGTTTGGAGATGCCATAGCACAGAAATCTCAGCCGAAGGGCATAAGAGAGAAGGTGTGCTTCTACTTCGAAGGGGATGTGAAACAACCCATGTACTGGCCAAAGGTTTCCAGGGGTTTGTCAATTATGAGACTTATGCATGCCAGCTACCCGAGAAAGATGTCCTGGTATTTGACAGAATATCAGCAGGCGAAGGCAAGCCGTATTATTGATAGGAAAGAGGGATTTTTCAGTGCCGCAGAAGACCATGTATCAGTGTTTCGGGGTTTGAAGCCTGGATGCATACCACCTGAAGACTCAGCCATATTGATGCCGTTCAGGATGCCCATTTTCATAAACGAATTCATGTCCAACAAGAATGCATTCTATCCGACCGATTCGACGCCGAGGATGAACGGTCTAATGAATCAGGAGAATGTGAGATGGAAGACTTTAGTCCACTGGGCTTTGGAAAATTTTGAAACTGAGCTGAAGAAGATAAATCTCTATGTTGCCGTCGTCAATTCGTCCTACGGCTTCAAGCCTAACCTTTTTCTGTTCCTGGCTTTGGTTGAGAGGTACAACCATAGGACGGGAACCTTTATGACTCCGAAAGGAGAGATGGGCTTCGCCCTTCATGAGATGGAATACATCTCACACCTGCCTTCAGGCTGGCTGCCGTATGAGGAATATGTTCCTACGACAGAAGAGCTGAACTTTCTGTCAGAGAAGAACCCAGAGATGGTACATCTATTTGAAGAGATGATGTGCCATTTTGGCACATGTACTCTATATTACAAGGGCTCCAAGGATGAAGCTGGCAACCACATTCAGAAGTGGATGTCCTACCTTTTCCTGAACCGTGAAAAGGATGATAAGAAAATAAACGAGAAGAGATGGTACCAGATCAGCAACTTCAAACCTCTCTCTGAAGGTAAAATCATTTATCTGCTGGAGAAATATGATTGCAAGGATTTCACTATTACTGAAGACTGGTACGAGTTCAAAGCTGGCACCACTTTCAGCTCTTATGTAAGACAGAGTGGAAAGAGTCTGTCGAAGAACGATCATCTGGCCGGATTCCTATCCCTGTGGTTAAGAAGATTCATCGTTCCTGGCTCCAGCTCCTTGGACAGGATACACAGAGGCGTTATCTTTGCAGCGGTACGCCTTGTGTATGGTTACAAGCTGGATTTATTATCGGCGATGACCTATAGACTGAATGCGGGTCTTCGGAATTTTGTCACCAACATGCTGTCTACTCAGAGGATGATGACTGAAGAATTCCCAAGGATAGAGATACCCTTCACGTATCTTTATGGTTGGCTTCTCCTTCATCATGATGGTCTGATACCTCCAGGGGCAGGAGGAAGTAGCAGTCTTTTTCTGGAGAGGTACTCTGGAGAGACGTTCTGGAAAGTTCACACCCTTCCAGAATGCAAAAATATCTTGAATCGGGCATCACATTGGTCTATCCAATGTGTCCCTCCACCACAGGGCTATGAGAGTATGCCCTTAAATATGATGGACGGAGATATGGGGAACAGGTTAAACGATGTAACCTTTCAATGGTTGCAGAGGATCCGGCCTTCTCATCTAGTATACCGTCACGAAGAAATGGCATATCTGGAGCCATATTTACCAAGCCGATTTGCCAGACAATTCGGATATGACCAACTCCACGTTGGGAACGCTACCACTTGTCTATCTGCTCGTGGAGGGCTGTTACGCCCCAGAACCAAAATACTGGAGAGCGGGGGCGGACATAGCCAGCTACGTATAATGAAATGGAATCCATCTCACTATACGGTCACGGCTGTCTAGAAATATGAGGGTTTATCTACAAGCCAACAGTCTCTTAAGCTCAGAAATTATCCTATTGTCTCAATCTCAACCAACTAATAATAATCACAAGATATCAGATCACCAAATATACAATTGTAAGGCGTCCCAAACATTAATATCCAGATGATCATGAAGCTAGTCGTACAAAATGTAGGGACTAGCAAGAGTTAAGTCATACATGATCAACCTCGAGTTGCCAATCATGATTACAGCCCGTAGGCAGACAGAAGTAAAGTGCATCGAGCTAACAAGTGCTCGTCGGCTAAACGCCTCAAAAGAATAATTTTATAATAAAGTGGGCAAGACAAAAAGGAAAACCCACTCTTGGCCCGGGTTCCGTCTAGTGTTCACCATTGGACTGGAAGCTTGGTAGATCCTCGGAAGCTGCTTCGAAATCTGGCCACACAAAACCAGCTGGGTCAACCCCAGAAAGAGCAAGTGCCACAAGAGGGCCACGAAATAAGAACAAAAGCCAGCAATCAGCACAATAATATAATTACATAATAAGAGACAGTAATTTAAGAAAAGCATGATAGGTGAATATAAAAGACAATCTTGTACAGAATCGATAAAAGACAGAGCATATGGAAAGCATGACAAGATGATATACGATGAGATAACCATAGGACTATTCAGATAACCAGGTTACAACCCGTAAACCAAACAAGGACCGAGGTTGTAACCCTTCGTCTGAACAGAACTTGGTTTCTCCCACCATTTATCGGCAAGGTAAATATAAGAAATCTGGCCATGCAATTATTCATGATATAGAATTAAGATAAAGCACGAGTAAGCGTGTCATGTCAAAAATTGTACAGGATCAGGACGAGACAAGGCTGGACTAGATTCCATCCAATCAATCACGGCCAAGCAATAAATACGGCTTGCTACTTTAACTAACTAGGGTTATCACAAACCTAATTACTAACAAGATGCAATGAGAATTCCAAGTTCGGTTACCTGTTTGTTACTACCTGAGTGATCCCAGCAAGAAAAGGAAAAGATATCAGGATATAGCAGACACACTGTAGTAAGATACATGTGTCCTAAGGTACCACACTCGACGGCGGGCTGGAAGTGTGCTCATCTCGACGGATAGCAACAAATCCCAAGTATATATATATATAAGGCCGGGACCAAAGGGGCAACGGGTACTGGGAAATTCTCCATGAACTATTTGATTAATCTAGTCATTAATCCTAGCCATATTCAGTATGAATCCCTGACCGTGGAAAACCAGGGATTCATGCCCTAGACATGATACAAGACAAGACAGTTTTATTTGTACAAACACATTCACCCACGGTGTCCAGGCCATTTATTCTTGTCAAGTCGTGTTAGCCGTCGCAACAGCATTAAGATAAATCATGTCAGGGTACTTGTCAGGAGTGCGCCACGACGGGCCACTATCGTATTATGCTAGTACCTTGCCATACCGTGCCATGTACAATAGTCATTCCAAACATGTTAAGTAAAAATCAAGTTCATGACAAAAGGCGTAAGGATATAAAATGGGCGTAAAATATCTAATAAAATATCAAAATACAGGGTTATAGAAGAGCCAAGCTTAAAGAAATAAAACCAAAGCTCCAAGAGCCAATGGTTAAGCAAGGGGGTCAGGGGAGCAGCGTAGGTGAAAAGTCACGCACGCTAGGGAGCAGCGTAGGTGAAAAGTCATGCACGCTGAGAGAGCAGCATAGGTGAAAAGTCACGCACGCTACAGAGAGCAGCGTAAGTGAAAAGTCATGCACGCTACAGAGAGCAGCGTAGGTGAAAAGTCACGCACATTCAAGGGAGCAGTGTACGTGAAAAGTCACACACGCTGAAGGGAGCAATGTACGTGAAAAGTCACGCACACTCAAGGGAGCAGTGTACGTGAAAAGTCACCCACGCTCAAGGAGCAATGTACGTAAAAAGTCAGGCACGCTGAAGGGAGCAATGTACGTGAAAAGTCACGCACACTCAAGGGAGCAGTGTACGTGAAAAGTCACGCACGCTGAAGGGAGCAATGTACGTGAAAAGTCACGCACACTCAAGGGAGCAGTGTACGTGAAAAGTCACGCACGCTCAAGGAGCAATGTACGTGAAAAGTCACGCACACTCAAGGGAGCAGTGTATGTGAAAAGTCACGCACGCTCAAGGAGACACGCTTCCAACAGGAAGCGTACTCAAGTCAGCGTACGTAGCGCTAAAAAGCGCGCGTAGCTCAGAGTGCGTAAGCTAAGTAGCTCTGCACCCTGCTCACTGTCTTCTCCAAACAGCAAGAACACCATGGTTGAACTCAAGGCTACACAAAACCATAACTTGGCCATCCGAACTCCAAATCCGAATTTCTAAAGTTCCATCTTGGGTGAAATTGAATGCTCTTCCACATGGAAACATCAAAAACCCATAAAATCCAACTTAAGTAGCTCAAACCTTGCAAAATCTGAAAATAGAAAATACTTAGATCTATAACAATGGAGGGTCCAAATCACAAAAACCCAAGTTCTAATGTTGATCACCATGTCCTAATCTAGCAAATAAACCAAGAAAATAGGGCTCTCATGAAGTGGCAAGGTGCACTTGCCTAGGGTTGGGAGAGTTGTGTAGAGGAAGGAGAAGAAGAAGAAGAAGAAAATAAATGGTGGTTATGAGGAGAGAGAGAAAGTTGGTGGGGTTTTAAAGAGGGTGGGATGTGGTGTGTTGAGGGTGGAGCATAGGCTAAGGTGTTCCAATATATAATAAACCAAACCAAACCATCCCAATTAAAAAACCGAGCCATGTCAAAACCCAAAATACGAGAAATACCGAAATTCCACAAGTTGAGAAAAATAAAAATACATGCCAAAAATCCAGATACGAGTATAAATATGAAATACGGGAAATTAGGGTGACAACTCTACCCACCTTAAAAGAATTCCGTCCTCAGAATTTAATCAAGAAGCTAGAGATTGTCACGACAAGCTACACTAAGCACATGCAAGCTACACTAAGCAGTTCAATCATACAATCATACAATACAAGCAAGGAAGGGAAAACGTAAGGCATAAGAAATACATTATACCCCACGAGTCAAACAGGTAGGGATATCGTGATCGGATGTCGTCCTCACACTCCCACGTTTGACTCTCCCAAGGAGCGATGAACTCAAGCAACATGAACTAAACTGATAGTCTTGCGCTTGAGGTCTCTCTCCTTGGTCAAACAGGGACACGGGCCTTTCCTCATACGAAAAGGTTAAAGGCTATTGGTACCAACCTTTTCGAATGATCTAGGAAATGGCTCGGGCCCGGGATATTCCGTTGTAATTAGGATACATGAAACATGACATGTGTCCCGCATAACGACGACGAAAAGCAAGATAATAGGACACAGATACCTCTCTGCCGATTCTGGATCTGGACCTGGGCCAGGGCGAACTGCTGAGGCCTCTGTTGCTGGAAGGCCTGGGCCTGAGACGGCAATGGACCCGGGAACGGAAGCTGCTGTGGTTGGTGAACTAGAACTGGTTCTGGTGCTGGTGCTGGTCCCATAACCGAGGGACTAGTTACTGTCGACGATGATCTATTTCTGAACGGACAAGATCCTATCATGTGGTCCGGCGAACCACAAACCAAGCACAATCCCTGTGCTCTGCGGCACTCAGTAACAACATGCCCCGACTTCCCGCAATGAGAACAACCCGTTGCGAAAGGCCGCTTCTGCTTCTGCTCCTGGGGATAGGTCGGGGCAGAATGCTACAAGGAGGTAACCGAATCTGTTCTCGTAGCTCCAATGGTCAGGGCCCTAGCTGCTGGGGCCGGTGCTAAGGATTGGTTCATCTGGTCGTGAGACCACTTCCGATCTCCGGTCCGGTCCGCTATCCTTCGGAAAGTGTACTCATGTCTCCTCGCTACTCGCAAGACGACATCAAAAGTTCTGTGCTCGAACTGCTCTACTGCCAGTATGATCTCCAAGTGGAGCCCTTACCGAAATCGCTATGCTCTGTCTAGCTCTGTTACCACCAAGGTGGGAGGAAACCGACTCAACCTTGAAAACTCGGCCGCATATCCGTCGACCGTCCTGTTCATCTGCCTGAGATTACTAAACCTGGTCTGCAGGTCATACCTAGCCACTGAGTCGAAGTACTTGGTCTGGAACATATCACTGAATACCGCCTACATGACAGGCGTACCCAAACTCGCTGCTTGTATAGCCCACCAGCTGCGGGCTAGGTCTAGTAACTGCAGGCGCACCACTGCCACCTTCTCTGCTTCAGGGGTCCTGGCTGCCTCCAAGATAACTTCAATATCCTGTAGCCAGGCATCTGCAGCAATAGCATCCTCGCTGCCGTCGAAGAAGGGAGGGTTCAGGCGCTTGAAATTGTTGACCGCACTGTTCCCTCGAGGACCAATTTCACTCATAGCATTTTGTACTACTTGCTGCAAGGCATCACCTCGACGGTCCTTAGATGCAAGCAACTCACGGATGAGCCCTATCAAGACCCCATCCTCTGACCCTGCTGGCTGAACTGGCTGGACTGGGGGCTCTAGTTTTCCAGAAGGCATGGCTCGGGAGGCGGCTGCGGAGGACTGATCTTGATCTTCTTGCTGTTGCTGGTCTGCCGGCCGAACTTCTTCTGGCTGATCAACAAGAATGATGCCACTGAAACAATGACGTCAGGAATATTAAGGAAGGACCAGGATAGAACAATAATGCAAGCATGTTATCATGTCAGGGATCCAAGGAGATAAGAAGATACGAGTAGAAATTAAAGGCGAGTACAGATTGAGACATCTATCCGGTAAACCCTCATATTTCTTGATTGACAAGACCTGCATGGGCCACCACTTAAACCATGTCACTCCCCAGAACCAAAATTCTGGAGAGCAGGGGCGGACATAGCCTGCTACGTATAATGAAATGAAATCCATCTCACTATACGGTCACGGCTGTCTAGAAATATGAGGGTTTATCTACAAGCCAACAGTCTCTTAAGGTCAAAAATTATCCTATTGTCTCAATCTCAACCAACTAATAATAATCACAAGATATCAGATCACCAAATATACAATTGTAAGGCGTCCCAAACATTACATATCCAGATGATCATGAAGCTAGTCGTACAAAATGTAGGGACTAGCAAGAGTTAAGTCATACATGATCAACCTTGAGTTGCCAATCATGATTACAGCCCATAGGCAGACAGAAGTAAAGTGCATCGAGCTAACAAGTGCTCGTCGGCTAAACGCCTCAAAAGAATAATTTTACAATAAAGTGGGCAAGACAAAAAGGAAAACCCACTCTTGGACCGGGTTCCGTCTAGTGTTCACCATTGGACTGGAAGCTTGGTAGATCCTCGGGAGCTGCTCAGAAATCTGGCCACACAAAACCAGCTGGGTCAACCCCAGAAAGAGCAAGTGCCACAAGGGGGCCACAAAATAAGAACAAAAGCCAGCAATCAGCACAATAATATAATTACATAATAAGAGATAGTAATTTAAGAAAAGCATGATAGGTGAATATAAAAGACAATCTTGTACAGAATCGATAAAAGACAGAGCATATGGAAAGCATGACAGGATGATATACGATGAGATAACCATGGGACTATTCAGATAACCAGGTTACAACCCGTAAACCAAACAAGAACCGAGGTTGTAACCCTTCGTCTGAACAGAACTTGGTTTCTCCCACCATTTATCGGTAAGGTAAATATAAGAAATCTGGTCATGCAATTATTCATGATATAGAATTAAGATAAAGCTCGAGTAAGCGTGTCATGTCAGAAATTATACAAGATCAGGACGAGACAAGGCTGGACTAGACTCCATCCAATCAATCACGGCCAAGCAATAAATAAGGCTTGCTACTTTAACTAACTAGGGTTATCACAAACCCAAGTACTAACAAGATGCAATGAGAATTCCAAGTCCGATTACCTGTTTGTTACTACCTGAGTGATCCCAGCAAGAAAAGGAAAAGATATCAGGATATAGCAGACACATTGTAGTAAGATACATGTGTCCTAAGGTACCACACTCGACGGCGGGCTGGAAGTGCGCTCATCTCGACGGATAGCAACAAATCCCAAGTATATATATATATATAAGGCCGGGACCAAAGGGGCAACGGGTAACTGGGAAATTCTCCATGAACTATTTGATTAATCTAGTCATTAATCCTAGCCATATTCAGTATGAATCCCTGACCGTAGAAAACCAGAGATTCATGCCCTAGACATGATGCAAGACAAGACAGGTTCATTTGTATAAACACATTCACCCACGGTGTCCAGGCCATTTATTCTTGTCAAGTCGTGTAAGCCGTCGCAACAGCATTAAGATAAATTATGTCAGGGTACTTGTCAGGAGTGCGCCACGACGGGCCACTATCGTATTATGCTAGTACCTTGCCATACCGTGCCATGTACAATAGTCATTCCAAACATGTTAAGTAAAAATCAAGTTCATGACAAAAGGCGTAAAGATATAAAATGGGCGTAAAATATCTAATAAAATATCAAAATACAGGGTTATAGAAGAGCTAAGCTTAAAGAAATAAAACCAAAGCTCCAAGAGCCAATGGTTAAGCAAGGGGGTTAGGGGAGCAGCGTAGGTGAAAAGTCACACACGTTAGGGAGCAGCGTAGGTGAAAAGTCACGCACGCTGAGAGAGCAGCGTAGGTGAAAAGTCACGTATGCTACAGAGAGCAGCGTAGGTGAAAAGTCATGCACGCTACAGAGAGCAGCGTAGGTAAAAAGTCACGCACACTCAAGGGAGCAGTGTACGTAAAAAGTCACGCACGCTGAAGGGAGCAATGTACGTAAAAAGTCACGCACACTCAATGGAGCAGTGTACGTGAAAAGTCACGCACGCTCAAGGAGCAATGTACGTGAAAAGTCACGCACGCTGAAGGGAGTAATGTACGTGAAAAGTCACGGACACTCAAGGGAGCAGTGTACGTGAAAAGTCACGCACGTTGAAGGGAGCAATGTACGTGAAAAGTCACGCACACTCAAGGGAGTAGTGTACGTGAAAAGTCACGCACGCTCAAGGAGTAATGTACGTGAAAATTCACGCACACTCAAGGGAGCAGTGTACGTGAAAAGTCACGCACGCTCAAGGAGACACGCTTCCAACAGGAAGCGTACTCAAGTCAGCGTACGCAGCGCTAAAGAGCGTGCGTAGCTCAGAGTGCATAAGCTAAATAGCTCTGTACCCTGCTCACAGTCTTCTCCAAACAGCAAGAACACCATGGTTGAACTCAAAGCTACACAAAACTATAACTTGGCCATCCGAACTCCAAATCCAAATTTCCAAAGTTCCATCTTGGGTGAAATTGAATGCTCTTCCACATGGAAACATCAAAAACCCATAAAATCCAACTTAAGTAGCTCAAACCATACAAATCCAAAAATAGAAATAACTTAGATCTATAACAAAGGAGGGTCCAAATCACAAAAACCCAAGTTCTAATGTTGATCACCATGTCCTAATCTAGCAAATAAACCAAGAAAATAGGGCTCTCATGAAGTGGCAAGGTGCACTTGCCTAGGGTTGGGAGAATTGTGTAGAGGAAGGAGAAGAAGAAGAAGAAAATAAATGGTGGTTATGAGGAGAGAGAGAAAGTTGGTGGGGTTTTAAAGATGGTGGGATGTGGTGTGTTGAGGGTGAAGCATAGGCTAAGGTGTTCCAATACATAATAAACCAAACCAAACCATCCCAATTAAAAAACTGAGCCATGTCAAAACCCAAAATACGAGAAATACCGAAATTCTACAAGTTGAGAAAAATAAAAAAACATGCCAAAAATCCAGATACGAGTATAAATACGAAATACAGAAAATACGGAAAATGAGGGTGACAAGGGATTATCGACGGAGCCCGTGCTTGGAGATATTTTGCGGCTAGGGATACAAAAGTTGTATTCTCTATGCCTAATCCTTTGTCTAGCTCGGGGCCAAAGATGCTTTACACATATGCTCGCTTCTATGTGTCGTCGAGCACCTTCAGGCCGAGTTTCAATCTAAAGACCTTTGTTGCAGAGGATGAATCGAAGAGGTCAAAGAAGAGGATTGTTATTCAACATTTCCCTTCGGAACCCGAAGATGAAACAACGGAGGTTGAACCTCTGTATGAATTGTTTCAGGAGGGAAATTTTCCTGATGAAGTTCTCCCCCCTATATTTGTATCTCTTTCTAAGAAGAAAAGAAGCGATGAATCTGAGACTGTCTCCAAGAGGAGTACTAAGTCTCCAACATCTAGGAAAAAGAATAAAGGAGTCTCAGTGACTGCTACATCATCTTTAGGCGATATCTCGGTTGATGAGGACGATGCCGCTGATAAAGACGAAGAGACTGATGAAGACGACGCTCCTTTGATAAGGAGGTCAAGAGGCAAATATGTCAAGAAGTCTGTCAGCAAAATTAAGGGCAACAAACTCCTAGGAACGATCATGAGAGGAGGAGTTTTGCCAGAAATCAATGAAGCAGCTTCTACTGAGAAGACAGAATCTGATGATATTCACCTTACAACAGCTTCAACTGAACAGACTGAAGTAGAGTCTGTTCAAGCTCAGGAAACAACTGCTCCGACTACAAGTGGAGTAGCTATTGAAACCTCGGAGACGAGGATAATCCCATTTGAGCATGGGACAGAAGGCGTCATTCAAGCACTGGATGACCAGATTGATTACTCTGAAGAAGCAACAGCTCCGGAAGAAGCTACCAAACAGTCAGAAGTTCCTGAAATTCAAGCTGAAGAAAACATTTCTTTGGCCAGAGGCGATGAAGACGTGCCGGCGTCTGAGCTATCAGCTGCTGATGATCTGTTAAAGAATGTTTGTCAAGATATTATTCTTCGACTCGATATTCCAGAGACAACTGAACCGGCAGCCAATACCGAGCTTGCTATCGTCATTGTTCCAGAGACTCATGAAGATGTAAATATCATTGATTCTGAATCAGAAGTTCATCCTGAAGACAAAAAAGAAGAAGAAGCTAAAGGAGGAGAAAACTGGCATGCTGGCACTTCGACTCCTTATGATGCGGATAAAGTGAAGGGGAACAGAATGGAGCTTAGCCCTGAACCTGTTCAATCACCGAACAACGCTGTAGCACCCAATAATTCTGGAGCTGGAAGCAGCCATATAAAGCAGGTATCGGATACAATCATGGACCGGCTGCAAGAAGAAGCAAAACTCCCTCCACATACTGAATATGAACCTCAGCCAGGTAGAACTTTATTTTAGATTCTGTTTCCGCTGTTTCTTTTTTTCTGTAAATGTTGATTATATTTTTCTTTAACAGTAGGAACTGCTGCAGCAATGAGTTCGACTCATGCTCCGCTTATCCAGGCTGATGCTGATGAAGGGAGTTCACACTTGCCAACTTCTCCGGTCGCACATACTTCTGTTCCAAGGATTCAAGCTTCTTCTTCCATGATGACAGCGACTCCTGGATTCGAGACTGGGCTAGCAAGAACCTTGGGAATGTATCCGGAGATCATTTATTCATATCTAGATACATATTCCAGACGCTTCTTGAAGGATGAAGCCATGCCCTTTTTTGATCTTCGAACTATGGTCAAGTTTCCACTGATGGCATTGCGACATGCTGGTTGCGAATCTCAGTGCATCTTCTTCGAACATCTCCTAAATGAGTTAGAAGTAACTATCCAAAAATACTGGGAGACCAAGAAGGAGGACATTCACTCTTTAACTGTAGCTGAGATTGATCAACTAGAGCATGAAGCACAATCCCAACAGGCAGCTCTCGAAGCATTTCTTGCCTCTTCTACTGAAAAATTAGTAGAAAAGGGTGAAGAAATATTAGCTGATCGTCGAAGAGTAGAGTTTTTAGAGAAAGATAAAGCGTCCAAGACTGAAGAACTGAAGAAATTGAAAGAGGAATTAGCTCGTCTTCAAGAGCATATTGCTGTCATGGAAACAGAGCAAGCTAATGTTGCTACTATTTATATCTCTGAAGCCGAACGCTGTAAGACTCTTCAGAAGGAACGAGAACAGATGCAGACGGAACAGATTGAAGAAGTCAATCGTCGCCAGTCTGCCATCATTATTTTTGATGAACTGAATGTTACAATTGTGGCAGCAGAAAAAGTTAGAAAGACTCATGAAGAGAAACTGAATGCTGTTCTAGATCGTATTAGAGAGCTGATAACTCCAAATAAGTGAATCTCTTTTATTTTCACTTTCATTTGTATTTCATGTTTTGATTCTGGAATGAATGAAAATCCTTGATCTGATTTTTGGTTTTGCTGTTTTGATAGTGATAGATTCATAGAAAATATGTTCAGAGGTAAATAATACATGACATATTTCAGTAGAATAGAATATACAAACAAACTTTGTAATTCTATCAGATGATATTAAACCAAAAATGATCTTAGTTTAATACTGATTGGAAAAAATAGAATTCAGACATAAAAATATTTTTGAACTCAATTTTTCATGATCTTTAGACTCGAAAATCAAAAGACTAGATAAATGAACGAGTTAACCGTAAGATTAGAATGAACGAAAGAACCGTCGGATGGATGAACAGATGAACCGTCAAGTATTAATGAACGAACGAACCGTCAGATAAACGGATGAACCGTCAAGTATTTAATCACTTTTTAAAACAGTCAATTGGAAGACAGAATGTTGCAGTAGAAGTCACCGATACTCGTATCAAAATCCCAAGAAGTGGTACTAGAAGAATCAGATCTTTTATCTTCGTCAGGTTCAGGATCTTCATGGATAATATTGATGAAAGGAGTAGGAGCAATATAGCCTAATCCACATTTCGTCCTCCCATATTTCAGAGGAGGAATACGAACATGCATTTTTCTTCCTTTTCCACTATTGAGGCCAGTTCTGAAGTCATAACCCATATTTTTGATAATGTCTTTAGATTGCTGACTATAGCGACGCAGTTGTAATCTTCCAGTATCATCATTTTTGTCATCATCTTCTAAATCAGAAGGACTTTGGGGCCCTTTGTAAAAGAGTATTGGAATGTCTTCTGGCTTTCTGCTGGGAACTAGAAAGTATGAAGATTGTACAGGTTCTAGAGATATATCTGTATGAACAGTCTGTACAACTCCTATGGTTATTGTGCTCAAGTCATCTAACAAATGTAAATAACTATGAACATAATTATACACATCAGCGTACTGTAAAGATGGAGACTTTTCATTAAATGTAAAAGCAGCAATATTTACATTGGGAGAAGGCTGAGCCTTAGAGATTTTAGCCAAGTCAATGACTAAAGAGGAAGAAGAAGAATGAGAAGAAGCTTTGTTTCGATTAAGATCGATAACAAATGGCTCAGAAGAGGTGAGCTCCCTTGAAGCTTGAGATGGAAGAGTAATCTGCCCTCCAACTGGAATTAGCAGAGTATCCTGTGAAGATACATGAACTGTAGTACGCCCACTAACAGGAATGATCATTATATCTTGAGCAGACGAATGAGGCAACGGAGAGATCCGTCCACTCACTGGAATGATGAAAGAACCTTCTCCAGAGGGTTTGGGAGATTGTTGCTGAGTAGCTCGATCTTTAACAGGGATTATTAAAGTCTCACTTTGTGAATCCTCTTTCTCCATAGCTTGTATGACCCTTGTATACTCTTCTTTGTACATTCGGGAATCATTGAAATAAGCTTCAACCCCATAGAAGGGATTTATATCAGCAACTTCTTTTTGTACTCTTCCATTGCTATTAATGTACTTAAAACACTGATGAAGAGTAGAAGGCACCACATTATTTTCATGAAGAAAGGGCCTCCCAAGAAGAAGATTGTAGGATCCCACGATCGCAATCACATAGAAAGTGACTTTGGATCTGAAATCGCCTATCTGAAGCTTCAGATGAATCTTTTCCAAAGGCTCGCTTCGGCTTTGATTGAATCCCAAGATAGTAGTAACCGTCTTAGAGAGCTTGTGAAGAGGGATTTTTAATTCATCCAACAGACTCTTTGGCATTATGCTTATAGCAGACCCTGGGTCACTGAGGATACGATCTATCATCATCGTATCGATATAACCAGTGTAGTAGAGAGGCCGATCATGTCGATTATCCCCAATAGCATATCGTCTTGTATAAAGGTGATATTTAGGATAATCTCCAATACACTGTTGTAATGTAAGCAAGTGGCAGGTTCTGTATCTGGCTTCTTCAATTGTGCAAGACAAGAGTCTGCTTGAAGAAGTGCTTCACTTAACGTCTCTCGAGTTTTTTTTAGAAAGACGTAGAAGTTCAAAGAGGGACATTCTAGCTGGAGTATTAGCAAGTTGAGCTAGAATGTCGAAGTTGTAAGACTTCTGAAGCCCAAGAAGAGGGGACTTCTTGATTGGTTTATCAAACTGAGCCTGTTGTTTGCCTTTCTCCAGAACTGTGGATTTAGGAGAAATAGGTTCAACTGGTGTAGTTGAAAGAACAGGTGCAGTAGATGATTCTTCTTCAGGAGGAACATTAGGAGCATCTTTATCAGCTGGAGGGATATCAGGAGTATCCTCAGGATTCTTGGAATAATCCTTTAGATAAGGTTTCCCTGTTCGAGTAGCAAGTGCTTCTTCCTTCTCTTTTGGCTCTGTGTCAGAGGTAGATCCAAGAGAAGTCATACGACATGACTTAATTTTTTCAGCCTTCTTGGACTTTCGAGATGTAGTCTTTTGAAGAGGAGGAGATTGAAAATCTGCCACTAGATCAGGATGAATCCACTTGATTTCTCTAGTTTCCAAAATGATTGGCACTAATCCTTCAGATTGTGGAGGAGGAATATTCACTATCTCAAGAGTTGCCTTGGGAATAGGAACGATCCCACTTTCAAGGAGTTGAGGAGGGAAATCTCTGAATTGCATAGAGACGACGTTGGAGGTGACGGTCTTCTCTTTTGGAGTAAGGGAGATAGCTCCAGATTTAATCATTTCTTGGATCTTTCCTTTCAGTACATAACATGTACGAATTGTGTGACCCAATATTCTGTGATATGGGCAGTATTTGGGATGATCTGTCTTACCAGCTTCATCAGGTTTCTTAATTTCAGGTAATTGTATTTTATTACCTTTCAGTAGACATTCAAAGATACCAAGGACATCGTCGTCATCGAAAGAGTACTCTTCTTTGGGGCGAGGTGTTCTTGGTTGTTGAGTTGTAGAGGTAGGAGAAGTTTGAACAGTTGATGCATCTTTGCTCTGAAGATTAACTTCAAGAGTTTCTTTTCCTTTGCGAGCATTGTTTTTATTGTTAGTACCTTGACCTGTTTCTTTGGGAGTCATCTGCACTCCCAAACCTTTGAAGGTTTCAGCACTAATTTCTGCAGCCTTGGCACTAACTATGAAAGAAGACCAGTCTTGGAATTGGATGGATCCTGTCCACATGCTGATGATTGGCAACAAGTTTGATTTGCATGTGTCGATGGTGACAGCATCAGGAGTTCCAAGAGGCATCTTCAGAGCTTCTCTTCGAAATCGTTTAATGTAATCCTCTGTAGTTTCATTATTTTTCTGCTTGATTCTAATAAGAGCAGACATAGTCATGTCATTGAGCCCTTCATAGAACCGTTCAAGAAACATCTATTTAAAACCGATAAATGAGATAATGCACCCATCTGGGAGACTTCTATACCATTCATAAGCAGTTCCCTTGAGACATCCAATAAACACCCGAGTAAGGAGGGCGTCACTTGGTTGCAATTGATCAGTCATCACTTCAAAGTGATTAATAAACTGACTTGGAGAAGAGGTTCCATCATAGAATGAGATAGTAGGAGGCTTGTATTTAGGAGGATATGATACTTGCTTCCATTCTATCGGGTAAGGTTGCTTGATGCCTAACCTTTGTAAACCATCTTTCTGTTTGAATGCCTCGAATTGAGTTTTGAGATTCCTCAATTCTTCATTAACAACTCCAGAAGATTGTGGAGTTGTAACTTGTAGAGAATAGTTAGGAGGAGGAACAGCATTGTAAGTACTACCCCCAGCTCCAAAGAGACTAGGATTTGGTTGAGCTGGTCCAGGAGTATTGGATTGTACTGCTGGAGGAACTTGTACTGGACTTATATCAGTGTCAGTTGGTATGGCATCTGATACAGTCTGTCGATTCTGCAACTGAGCTGTCATGAGTTCATACATCGACTTCATAGTATCAGCCATAGACTTTATTTGCTGTTCCAAAGAAGCAATTCTTTGGTCCTAAGGAGTCACCGAAGAGGAAGGTTCATTGTTAAATTCAGTATTCCCATCCACCATATATGTAGTGACTGTACGAGGGATTATTGATGAATTAGTGGATGTTGTATGCTCTGAATCACTGCTTCATGCATCAAAATCATTTAAAGGAGAACTACCCCCAGTAGGAAGAGGTGGGAAATTAGATTCTCCTAGAAATTCAGAATCATCTTCAGAGATCAAATTTCTTTGACTAGAAGCTAAGACTCTTGCTCTGGTGTTTCTATATACTCCATCTGGACTATCAGCTCTACCCCCAGCATCCCGAGAGGTCATGTTGACAGAAGCAAACAAAGGCTCATCTTCATCAGGCATAGGTTCATACTGAATCCGATTGAAGACAGATTGTCGTTTAGTTTGACATCTGTATTGTATTGTAACTCTTGGCTGGAAGTCACATTCATGATCAACATGGTCATGAGCCATTGATTGACATCTGCATTGAATTATGACTCTTGGCTGGAAGTCACACTCAACATGATCTTTTGACACAGAATTACTCCTTCTCTTCTGTTGAAGATATTCTCGTAAATCTGTTTGTGAAGATTGAGGAGTCTATTTCCTGTTCTTGATTCTTGATGGCTCTTGATTATATAAAGAATGATTAATATGAGCCACATAGTTTCTAGCATACTCTGCATCTGGATCTTTTATCCTTGTTTCCAACTGATATGGTTTCTTAACACCAGAAGTGCTAAGTTTTGTTCTTAGATCAATTGGAGGTGACACATTAGTTTTGGAAACTTGGAGTTTTCCTTCCATTGATCTGGATATTTGCAGAGAAGGAAAAATAGAACCATCCCTTGGATTAGGAGTTGGTAACAAACCCTCTTTTATGGACAAATTTTGTGCCCAATTTGAAGAAGTCATAGAATGAGATATTACAGAATGTTTCTTCTTAGGCTCATTCAAGGTTTGAGACATAGAATGTCCAGAAGGAAGAGTAGTCAAAAGACCATCTCCTTTTCTTTGACTAACAAAATTGTCAGTCAAAGCTGTTCCTAAAGTAAAAACTACAGGAGCAGAAGGAACAACTAAAGAGTTATTCCTTTTCGAAGGGACTTTGTATGGAAGACCACCCCCAGTTCTAGTAGAACTTGGCAAGAAAGAAGAGATAGCTAAAGAGCTATTCTTCTTAGATGAGATACACGCTGAAACAGACTTAGTTAAAGAACCAGTACTGTTAGCGTGACTTTTAACTTTGGAAGTACAAACTGGAACAGACTTGGCTAAGGAACCAGTGCTGTCAGCGTAACTTTTGATTTTGGAAATACATACTGGAACAGATTTGGCTAAGGAGCCAGTACTGTCAGCGTGACTTTTGATTTTAGAGAGACACGCTGGAACAGATTTGGCTAAGGAGCCAGTACTGTCAGCGTGGCTTTTAGAGTTGAATTTGTACGCTGGAACAGACTTGGCTAAGGAGCCAGTGCTGTCAGCATGACTTTTGAATGCTGTCATCTTCGAGCGCACAAGAGTGTACGTGCTTGTAATAGAGTTCTTGCCAGTGTTAGGAGTAGACACTGTGGCAGAGACTTCACCATTGACTACCAACTGATTCTTAGGGACATAGACAGAGTGTCCCTTTGACTTGGCAGTGATGATGGAGGCTGAAGTAGACTTGCTACCCTTAGCCCGCTGTATTTCTTCATAGGCGAGTTGATCGAATTGGATCGTCATCACCTTCTTCGTCGAGTCGATTGACGAAGTGTCGTATTGAGTTGTTGCCATCTCAGAAGAGGAGATGGTTTTCCCCAACAGAGTCGCCAATTTGTTTTCCATAAATAAATTCACTTTATTTATTGTGTTTCTGGGAAAATTACAACTGTGGGAATCTGATCTAGAAGACGATCACTTTATCCCTTGGACTATGCGAAGAAGAAAAGCTCTCAAAATTTTGACAGTAGATAACTATGTATCTGTACAATGAATGAGAAAAAGAACTCTATTTATAGAGTCAAAAATAAAACTGAAAAGATAACTGTCTTCACAGCCTGTGCTTAGTTGAAAATCACGCATAATTTAACATACGCAAGGTTGTGAGAAGTTACTGGATGTGGCCTGTAACTGTTGGACACATGGCGATCATGCATGAGTCGTATGCAAGTTACAGGACACGCAGGCGAGAGATCAGTGGCATGGCTGCCACGTACTCCAATTTGATGAAATCCACGCAGACTTTGTTGAAGACGAAATCCATACAGACTCGGAGTAGAAAGCTTCAAAATCCACGCAAACTTGGGGCAGGAAGCTTCAGGATCCACGCAGACTCGAGGCAAAAAGCTTCAAAATCCACGCAGACTTGAAGAAGAAAACTTCAGAAACCACGCAAACTTGAGATGAAGATCTCATAATACACGCAGACTTGAGATAAAACTGCCAGCTGTCTCGATTTGGCGTGCCTCGACTGACACAAAATCTCTGACAGTGATTGTTTTGTCAATCGCATTAAATGATAAGAAACTCTTTTGGTACGCCAACTTGACGAAGGCTGAGTCTTGCTGAAGAAGATTTTGAAAGTCACGCAATAGTCGACTGTGATCTCTCATGTTCCGTGCATACGTGGCATACGAAGAGACATTCTTCGACTGTCGTGCTGTCAGTCATAATGACTC
This sequence comes from Iris pallida, assembly GCA_029216955.1. Taxonomy (NCBI): domain Eukaryota; kingdom Viridiplantae; phylum Streptophyta; class Magnoliopsida; order Asparagales; family Iridaceae; genus Iris; species Iris pallida. The sequence continues at coordinate 2,980,586 of JANAVB010009598.1, forward strand.
TCTGACAAATGATGAGCTGTCTCTTCAGCGTGATTTGTAAATATTGTCCTGATCAACTGAGCGTGACTTTTGACTCTGTCCTGATCAACTCAGCGTGACTTTTGACTCTGTCCTGATCAACTCAGTGTGACTGTCATTTTTAAGGCCTACAGTCACGAGATCAATGGATACTCAAACCCTCGCCCCTAGTGTGGATTCGCAGGTTTGAAACAACTACTAACCCTCGTCCCTAGTGTGGACTCGCAGGCTAGAATCAAGAATCACCCTCACCCCTAGTGTGGACTCGCAGGTACGGAATAGATAACTACTAACCCTCGTCCCTAGTGTGGACTCGCAGGTTAGCTTCACGAAATCAAGATATAAAACTACTAACCCTCGCCTATATTGTGGACTCGCAGGTTAGCTTCACGAATACAAGGTACAACAGTTCAGCTATGACATACTCATCTTATGTCACGATACGACTCAATTGAAGTACAGGTGATGATACTATATGACCCAGTCAAGATACACGGGAGAACAGATCCAATGTGAACTACAAGCTAACTATGAACAAGGACTATATCTATACTCGCATGCATGATATAAAAATCACATGTAAATAATCAACTAATAAAACTAGATAATAATAAGAATATGCATGTAAATAAACTATAGAGGGAGGCAAGGTATCTTGCATGGTGGTTGCACCCAGATCCAACAAAATATAGTCAATTGCTAAGCCATAAAGTCCAAATTATCACAACTTTCTCCGAAAGATGAAATAAATATTACCAATATTTTCAGAATAGTCAAATTATCTAGGATTGCCTGTCCTTAAGTCCAATTCTGGACACAGGGGCAAAACGATAATTTTAGACCAAAACGATGTCCGCCGTTGGACCCGCTTTGCACCGAAAAGCGTGCCAGAGTCAATGGTCTCTAAAGTCAGCAAAATACATGTCTATGGATCTGGTTTGATGATACGAACCAACGGTATGTCAAATTTTGGATTCCGGTGGGCCGTGCACAAAATTGCCTGTTAAATTAGATCGTGGGGCCCTCAAAACGGCGATCCGATCCACTGTCTCAGAATTGGACCAAATTTGGCATACAGGACCAAAAAAAGGGTACGATCCTATTAGCGAAGATTTGTCTCGATCTGAAGAACATGCACAAAGTAATTAGGAAATTTTGAAAAGGCCGATATGGTAAATTTTGACGGATACGAATAAAATTCATCGCACACATGCAACCAATTTGAATTTCGTCAAAGCCCACACTTACGCAATATCCGTACGTTCCTTTCGATGCTTATGGTGCGTGACCACGTCGTCCGGTTTGGCGGGACGTACGTTGTATCGAAGGGTTTTCTACGTTTTGAAAACTATTTTTTTGTGATATTTGCAACTGTTTACAAAACTGATTTAGTGGTGGTTTTTATAAGGACAAGCACCGTTGTGATGCTGGTTAGGTTGTCTATAGTTCCCTTTAATTAGGTTCCAAGGTTTCGTGCTGGATCGACCAGAAACAGCCTTCCAAACAGAGGATTGGGGAATGGTGTGGCGAGGCTTCGTTAGGGGTTGGTTAGGGTTTACTCTCCTCTCTTTGTTCGTATATATATACGAGGGAGTTCAGGTGTTATGATCTCGTGTTGGGGGTTTCCTTTGCTCGTGTATAGGCTGGGTTTGAGGTCCAAGCTGTTGGGTCGGTTTCCTTTGGGCTGTGGGGGGGGGGGGAATGGTTTGTTTGATTTTATTTCTTTCTTTCCCTTTTTCATTTGTTTCTTTTATTGTTTTCCCCTTTTTATTAATCTATTTCCTATATATATATATATATATATATATATATATATATATATATATATATATATATATATATATATATATATATATATATATATAATATAATATCATACATACAATACTACTTAATTGTACCCATAGGATTTAAACATATCCTTGGCAACTATTTTTTCATAACAAATAAAGAATTACTAATAATATCAATAAAATAATATATATTACTATACATAATACATATATGAGATCAATATATTTTACTAACTTTCTAATAATAATGAAAACATATATAAAATTATTAAATAGGCACCATAAATCTATATATACACATTTATATAGTTTAATACCCTAAGATGCACAAGGATAATGTAAAGGAAATAGTTATCATATTTCGAAGAATAAATATTCAATCAAAATAAGTGAATATTGATATTATATATATATATATATATATATAACAATTATTCTAGTAAAATGTTTATTAGACACTTAAAACAAGGTAGAAGTATACATTCAAAGTATATCTTCATAGACGTCTTAGGACTCACTATAAGCCTACACGGGCTTGGGCTCGGTCCGGGCCCAGTCCGGACTAGTTTAGTATAACCGAATTTTCTAAAAGTCAAAATATTAATAATTAACTAATTAAACCATTTATAGGGATTAACTCGCAACTTGGCCTGGTTTTCTTAGTTAGAACACACCTATGGCTCAGAATTCCCCTACCATGGCCAAACAATAGTCAAAGCACGCCACTGCACTATCCGTGCCATAATTTCTAGTCGTATGGTACTCCAAAACTCAACCATGGCTAAAGTCATCTACCGTAATAATTTAACTAAATCGTTATTTATAAAAATCTGAAAATCACCATTTAAATCAAATAAAAAAATATTTTCAAAAATTTTTGGGAAGAGGGGTTACACCTAGGATAGTCGTACCACTGCGAGTCTGCAACCAGTTGAAGAATAGAATTTTATACTACATCTACAATAAGGATTGTATGCTTCTCTAGGACTCTTCAGCAAGATCATTTTCATGTTTTCTTCTTTCTTGACATGATTGCTCTTGTGTTCTTCTCATTCCATGAATTGGTCTAAGTAAAAATTCAAGAAATAATATTTATCCTTGTACTACAGAATCGAGAGTTTTTGCAGCCAGAGAAATACTAGTGGGACATGACTTCAGATGATAGCATCATGGTTACATATGTTTTTCGGATTCTACTTGAACTACATCCAAGGTATTTAATTGACGTCTTCTCCTGTATTTTGAAAATAATTAATTTGGAAACATCTTATAGATTTTTCCTAGTTAAGCTCAAGAACTTATATTATCTAGCATGGCAGATGTGCACTGCAGCTATCCATCGTATTATGGAATAAGAAATTTATTTGCAGCCATATCGTTCTTGGAAAAAATTTGACAATCCTTCTTGCTTTGCTTGACCCTACCGTTGTCTGATATTGATATGGATTGATTGACACTACGAGTAAGTTTTTCTTAGAGATGGATCTTAGTGAGTTATATGTTGAGTAGGAGTACTAGAATATCAGACACGTAGAGCCTATTAGAAGTGACTTCTAAGAGCTTACTAGAGCTTCAGCAATGACATAAGTAACACTACGCCTATGATTGGATAGTACGACTAGTCGTAATTCATTTCTTCTGTAGTGAACCACTTTATCTATTTTCTCCCTAACTTATTGTAATTTTGTGGACAAAATTATTTTAAGGTAGGTAGAACGTAAACCCCGAGATTTTTTCTAAATTTATTTATTTAATAATTTTTGGGGTTTTATATATTCCAAACAATATTTATTATTTTATATATGGCGTTAGTCATGGTTAAGTTTGGAGATGCAGGTTGACTAAAAATTATGGCACACCTAGAGTGGTCATGTGCCATGACTAACCTATTAGGCATGATAGGAATGATATAGCCATATCCATGTCCTATGCATGAAAACTATTTAAAATTGTGACGCTTCATTAATATTAGTATGTAAATATATATTTTTGGTGTCCACTTCTTAATGGAGCTTGGGAGCATGCTCCCAAGGAGGCTGGACACACGCCCTCCATGCCGGGTGCCTCACCATTCCCAACGGGCTACGGCCTCGGGGACAAAATAGTTTTTTTTGAAATCCACGCACATACACAATTGGGGGGCTCGAACCTTGCCTGCCCCTCTGGGTGTCCGCTCCACTACTACTAGGCTAGAAAGCTCGAACCTTGTGTTTGTGTGTGTGTATATATATATATTTTGTTTGCCATTAAAAGTATTCAAAATAACTTTTATAGATAATGAACAGAACATAGTACAATATAGTATCTCGATGGAATCCTTCGAGTATACTTTTGTTTTTATCTGGAAACCGTGGCGATAGAGAGGTAATTTTTTACTCCGTTGACGATATGACGACGATCTTGAGTTCTCTGAAGGTCTGAGTTGCTCCGGAAAGTGATTAGTCGAAGCTGTTGAAGCTCTTGAAAGTATTGATAATACTGAAGTGGTTGAAGAGATTGAATGAAAGAATGATCCTTCTATTTATATGTAGTAGAATCATCTACTTATGCGTGCATAAACATTTTGAATATAGGGATGCCACATGTCTGACTTTGTTGGGCGTATGGATGATGGTCGGGGAGCTAAAACTGAATCTGTTTGAACTGTGCTTATTGGGCTACGGAGGAGCTGACACGTGGCAGTTGTTGAGATTTAGTTGTTGCTGAGATCTTGGGTGGTTGGCACCCGTTCTTGAACAAACCTGATACAATGACACATGGCACGTGTATATCGCTCAAAGACCTTGATTTTGTTGCAGGATGATCTGCTTAGATGCATTTAGGTCGTGGTGTATGAAGAGACTTGACATCTGACTTTTGGCATCAAATAATAAGTTAGGGTGCATGGATGTAGAGGTGCATACAAAGTTTGAGCGCCTGGCCATAGAGGCGCATGCGGGTGATCAGTTGGCCACGTGTCAAGGCAAATCTGTAACCGACAAAGAGGGATGATCGCGTCTCTACATTTTCTGAAAAGTGGCATCATTACAGTCTTCGAGTGGCTTGCTGCCGAATTCAATCATTTTGGCATTAAATGCTTTGATGGGTAGAGAACTTCTCGTAGGCGCATCGCATATGAGGCGCAGGCCCTTTAGGGTATATCATTCGTGGGGCACATCTGTCTGAAGATCGCATCAGCTTCTGGGCACATCTTCTTTAGTTAAACTGTTTTGAGCCTTTCGAGGCTCGTATTGATGACTTTTGACTTAACTGAATTTTAGGTGGCAGATTCATTGCCATAAATGCATATTCATCGCATTAACTTCGGGGAGAGCTGCCACTTGGCGCATGGGTCTTCATTACCCAGGCCTATAAATATCAGTGAAGGAAGAGAATTTGTTCTTATTTTACTCGACTTCTTCTGTGAGAATGAACTTAACCGATCCTCCTCCTTAGCGAGTTAGCAAGCTGTGGGCTGTAGATCTCCTCGTTCAAAGAAGCTTTGATTTTGATGACGAACTCCTTCAGAAGACTAAGATACACCGGGTTAGCTACAGTCAGAATAGTTTATGCTTGTGCCCCTTTATCGACAGTGTTCTTCTATGAGACGGTATTGGGTGCCTATTGCATGCAGATATTGGGGTCGTCGTGTCCTGACTTTCGTTATGCTGGAAGATCCATCGGGTTTGGATTGATTGCCAGCCCACGTTATACTCAATAAATGCTTCATTATCCGAAGCACTCATGTGTTGACAAGAAAGTAATTCGATCTGATGAGGAGGAATGACGTGCCTATACTGAGATGCCAGAGTGATGCGCCTAGCTGTAGAGTTTAGCCTAGGCTCTTTGTAGTAGATTTTGTAAATGGAAAAAGCCATGCAATAGATTTTCATATAAATAAAAAATCCTTTTTCCATGTGCTTCATTTATCCTTGCTATCTTTGAATGATGCACTAACATTTGTCTCGTGTCTTCGGCACATGATGTTTGTGGTGCATAGAAACTTTGATCTTCGGATGCGCCTGAAATTCCATGCTTCTACAAAACCTCCTTCAAAATTTTTAAAACTTTAGACAAATTTTGGAATACTTTGAATAGGAAGCATGGGTCGTGGAGGATTTGGGTGCATGCCTTATCTAGGCGCATGGACCTTTCGCGCATAGGCATATCGGCGCTTACTCTTCTTGATTTAAATGAGAAGATAACACGTTGATTTGTGAGTGATTAATGATATATTTTTAGAAGATTTGCAGCCGTCATTTTTACGAAATATGAAGCGTTAGTTGCTGATGTCACGCCTCTTCGAGTTACGCGTGGCCCAAGCCTATAAATAGGCATCTGTGTGAGAGAGAAAAACTTTTACTCTCTCTTCTTCTTCTTTTTTCCTTAGAGTTCTTGCTTTCTGAAAAACCCTAGCTTTTTGAGATAGCCTCCAAGACTCCTCATGGTGTGTTGGCCGAGCAGAGGCAAAGGCAAGAAGCCAATTGAGGCCGACGTCGAAGAACCCGAAGTCGTCGCCACAAAACACATTGACGTGCGACCAGAAGTTATTGGTGGGTGGTCCACCTTTTTGGAGTTCGTCCGACACACAGACACTTGTACATGGTTTAAACGTATGGATGGGCAACCATCTTGGAACATGCACCAAACCACTCCGCTGAAGCGCATGGGTGTCGTTCTACGAGCCATACATTGGAGATGTGGCTAGGCTTCACTATGCTGATGCGCATAGACTTCGGTCCTGTAGATGCGCTGAAGCTTTCTTACCAACGCGCGTGGACTTCAGTCCTATAGAGGTGCTGCGGTATAACTCAGTCGATACGCATGGATTTTATATCCTAATGATGCACCCAGTCTTTGATACGGGATAGTTTACATGCGTTGACGCTAAACTGTGCATAACTTTCGTCTCTTTAAAAGGGGCAGGGTTTTTGCTAACTTTTTTCCTTTTGGTCTTCTTGCAGTGTCTACGACTTTACCCTTGTTGAATGACATCCTATTCAACCACTCTCTTTGTTAGATGGGTCTGGACTTTAATGAGGATATAGTTAACCCTGTTAAGGCTGCGATCATATTGGACCAGCCAACAGAGAGAATGATGCTGATTTGGGATTAACATTTTTCTTTCCTCTAAGCTATGATGGAGAGCGGTAGGATCAGTGCTGCTGAACCTGCCACAGAGGCTTACTAGAAGCCCCAATTTTTGTTTGGGGATCGCCTAGCTTCCTATGAAGCGAAGGTCTTGAAAATCAAAGAGGATTGGTTCTTCAAGGCGAAGGATCTCAACATGTATGCGCCAAAGATAGAACGTCAGTTGCCACTGACCGCCTTCATTAGCCTTGCTTCGAAGAGGAGGATGTAATTGGAGCTTACCCCAACTTAGGAAGGGACAGCAGTAGGATCCTTCCGGACTGACTCTGCGTCTAACCAGAAGGATACTTTTACTTTTGTGCGAGATGGGTCCTCTTACTCCCTGCGAGTTCTGCGTCCTGGGCGTATATAAAGCGATGTTCCCTCCCAAACTTTTACTTTAACGGCCAAGATGTCATACACAAAAGGGGAATTTCGGGTCGAATGTTGGTGTCACTATGTGCAAAAGTGGGATGACCTGACAGTTTGGGTCTTGTCGGATTACAAAACTGGGATATGGAAGATTGGCTTGACTTCTGCCATCCGAGCTACCCAGGCTGGCATAGAAATAAACCAGCCCATGTTTTTGGCCCTAATAGAGTTGCACAATTCTCACAATGGGACTTTCTACACGCCCGTAGGGGGATTACGTTTGGCGCTTCATGAGATGTTTGAGGTCTCGAAGCTCCCTTAGGGGACTGAGCCGTACAAAGAGTATTTCCCAATGAACGAGGACCTGTCCGCTTTGGATGAGAAGAATCCAAAAATAATAGCGGTCTTTAAAGAAGTAGTGAGCCACCGTTATCTGAATCAACGGAGGGATAAGGCTAAGGCGCAACCTCACGTGATTGCATGGAGAGATTACATTTACTTAAGACGAGAGCGATCCGATGAAGGTTCGCTTCACTACTCCCCAGGGTCTCAGACATGCGGAGATGATCGTCGAGATGAAGAAGCTTGGCAAATTCAATCCGCGTGAGGATGAAAACAGGGAGCCGACTGACAACATCTATAGCTGCTTCTGGCACTGTATGCACAAAATATCGTCGAAGGTGGTCCTCTTTGCCTATCTCATTATATGGCTTCGAGATTATGGGTTCCCTGGTAGGCAGGTTTTGTAGAGAGGGTGACCAGAAACCTTATTCTGTCGGCAGTAAAACTGGTGTTCAGCCGTCCTTTGGCGTTGCTTTCTGCGATTGTGTGCAAACTGATGCGGGGTCTAAGAGAGTTCATGGTGAATATCATAGCCTTGAAGGGAAGGAGTAGGAACTTTTCTCGAGCAGAGCTGTCTTATCACTATTTGATGGGGTGGTTGATATTATATCGCCCCAATATAATGATCCCTGGCACGGAGGAAGGGCATGTTGCTGGTGACGCCTTTATCCGCCACTATCGTCAAAGGAAGTGGCTGTATACTAGCATCCCTATTTGTAGGAGGATCTTGTCCCAGCTTCAAGGGTGCGACATCTCTAAGGATGGCCTAATTTTTTTAGGTTTTGAAGCTGATAAAGAACTAGAGGATACAGGTGTAGATGCCATTTCCCTTCTAGTTTGGTGGTTCTGTTAGCTGCAAGGCATTCGACCCTCATATTTAGTATATCGTAACAGGAACCATTGCTTCCTGGAGACGTATCTACCAAGTCATTTTGCTCACCAATTCAGCTACACTCAGTTGATGTTGAGGAACCCAAGTACTTGCTTGGGATCTTGTTGGGATCATGTTGGATGGAGCCCACGGTTGGCAGTACTATAATACTCAGTCTACGGGAGTGCGGTTTACTGCACCCTTTCAGAATCCTTAGCCATATATTTTGTTTTCTGTCGTCAAGCTCTATTGTTTGATGAACACAATAACCCATGGCTATGATATGGAGACCAGTTTTATCGTCGAGACTTAGCTAGAGGCGTCTGAAAGCATACTCATGAAAGCCCAGGTGTATTGCCCACCAAAAGCTGCAGTTCGAACAATAGCCCCGGTAGCACGAGTGGAGGGCTTGCAGGAGGAATTCGCGAATACTCAGTTGAAGAGGCACGCTGCAACGAATGTGGATCCTTCTGTGCCCAAAAGGCTAAAGAATGTGTCGGCGACCAAGTCAGGGGCCACCATAGTTTTACCTGTAAGGGGATCGATAGATCCCATCCCCGCGATGGTAAGTGGATGAAGGTCAGCTTTTAAGAAGTCAACATGATCTTTCTCTTCTTATGTGTATTTCCTCTTTGTTTGCAGGAGGTGACAAAAAAAAAGAAGTCACGGACTTCGAAGCGAGGTCCGAACGAACCTTTTGAGAAGGAAGTTGCCAGCACTTTTGAAGAGCATATTCCTCCCATCGTGAAGTCTCCAATGGAGGAGGACCCAGATGACGCCATTCAAGTGGATGTTCCCGCCGCCTTTGACTATACTGAGGATGACTCCATTGATATGGTGGCATCCGAGAACGTCGAACAACCCCCATTAAATATACAGAAAGATTAAGCAGGGCCTTCGCGGGCAGTAGAGTAGCTGGCTATGGGCACAGGTGAGGAGACTGCTGTCCAGACCCAGGAGGAGACGGTTGCACAAGATCCTTTAGAGAAAGAAGTTGATTGGGACTTATCTTCTTCGAAAGACGTCCCAGATGATGCTGTTAAAGACGTAATGGGGGACTCTACGATGGACGAAGAGGAACGGACTGAAGTGATTGTGGCCAAACTCTATCCTGATCTTGATAGGGAGGAACTGGTTTTGCAACAAAGTCCTACAACTGTCCGGCTTACGAAGGTGGAGATGGAAGAACCGACTTCGTTGCCAAGTCCTACTCCTGTCCCACCAGATAGTGAGATGGAGGATGCTGCTCTGGCTCCTAATCCTGTACCTGTTTCTCTGTCAGAAGGCAGAGTAGAGGAACCTGCCCAGTAGCAAATTCTATTTCTGAGCCAGCTACGTTAGGCCTTGATGTTGGTAGACCCTCTAGGGTAGATTGTGAAAAGGGCAAGAGCCCTATATTAGAAGAATCTTCTTCTGCCCAACCCACTTTGGGGACTGTGATGTGTCCTTCAAGAGATTCGGTTATTGTGGTTTCTGGCACTGACGTTGTTGCCAGTCAGATGGAGCCTAAAAATGTTGAGATTCTCGGGTCAATTCTCCTCAAGGGGACCCGAACCTTGATGCTTTGGTGGTCGAAGGTTCATCGAACGAGGTGACGACCGCTCCGTCGGGATAAGATGTTACACCGTTTATAAGTTCGACTATCCTCCCTGCTCACATGGGAATTTTGACGGCTTCCCATATGACACCTCAAGTGTTAGCCGACGCAGACGAATACATAAAGTTCATCGTTGAGGCTGTGTATAAGATATTAAGGAGGGGAGTATCCACCATGCTGAAGAAGGGCGAGATCTTCGCGATGGCCAAGGCAATGGCGATCCCACATATCAGATTGATCTGATCTCACCAGCACCATTATTATATAATTGAGATCTTAGAGGCTTTTGTTGCCGAGTTGGACCGTTATCTTACTGAACTCCAGAACATCCAGCGAAATGATTTTTCTGTTTTGATAGAAGAGGAACATGACAAGTTAGCGGCTGAGGCTGAATTTGCCTACTTGGCCACTATGGCCATCTGGAAACAGGAATTGGCTGATGCTGAGGCCAATTAGCAAGAGTTGACTTCAGCTACGGAGGAGAAGGCTGGTCTACGAGAATAACTAGATGTCCTCCTGGCTGAGGTTGGTACCAAAATTCGTATGCTGCAGGAGCACGAACCCAGCTATTGGCTGACTCTGAACGAGCGTAGGCTGCCAATATCGTAGTTAAAGAGGAAGCTGCAAAGTTTAAACTCCATGCGGCCAATTTGTTCCACCAGAAGAAGGAGTTAGATGACATGCGTGCAGCTAATATCGCCTTCGAGGACAAGGAAGAGGTGCGTCGTGAAGCTAAACATCGAGTCTTGGCGACTGTCAAATCCAGGGCGAGGCTTTAAAGCGTCGTATCGACGAGCTGTCCGCTGACCCTTAGCTTTTATTCTTATTTTTGTATTTTTTTTACTTTTTTCATTCTGAAATGTAGTTTGTTTTCCCTTTTTTCCGTAATGTAGACCTTTTTCTCTTATTGATGAAGAAAAAATAAAGAACTTTTGCCTGCTCATTTGTCATGAACTTATGATTTTGTGGACTTATCATGTTTGGCACACCTTAGTCTTTAGGTACAAATAATAAGTTGAGGGAGGGAACCAATATGTTTACTCAGAGGTAATGTGGATATGTTAAACATGGGGTTGGTGGTAGAGTTTTCTTACTTAGAGGTGATATGGACGTGGTAAGAACGGACTTTGTGGGAATACAAAGAACAACTCATAGGTGATATGGACGTGAATGCTTTATGGATGAGATATACCAGTATAGGGGTTGTTGAATGGGATGCTTACTCAGAGATAATGTGAACATGGTAAACATGGGGTCTTGGCGTCATCTTACGAGGGGGTAAGATTCAGCTTTACGAGGATATAAAAAAACAACTCAGAGGTGATGTGGACTTGGATGTCTTCTACTGGGGAGATGATGAGGGAATACCCTAGAGCAGCTAGGCTCCAAGGACGTATCATGATCGAGGGAGATAAACTCGGTTGTCGAATTCATAAATCTTTTGCTAGGGGGATGTAAGTACATTTTGAAGGGTTTCAAGGATAGTACTCCTTTAGGAACTTGCCATTGATCGGCATCCACTACAAGGAAAATGAAAATTCTTGACGGTTTATAAGTTGATGGTCGTGAAAAACCATCAAGAAAATGGGTTATCTTGACGGTTTTAGTCTTACGTCAAGACATGACACATTTTTTGTTAATTTAGAAATTTTATATCATAATAGTTGACGATTTTAGTGAATCCGTCAAGAAACATCATTTGATTTAGTGACGGTTCAGTAATACCCGTCAACTAATATATGTGCAAAAAAATTGGCGCAATTTTTTCTGCTGTCATTTAGGTTAATTTTTTGAACATTTTTAATTTTAAATCTATGTTGATGCTTGTCATTCAACCCCTTCTTATTTATTTCCCGATCCCTTCATCTTCTCCCTATTTCTCATTCTTGCTGATAGAGAATGAGAGCCCAAACCAAAAATCTCCCTCTTCATCCTCTCAATCTCCTTTCCCTTTTTTTTTCTCTTTCTCCTCCTTTCTCATTCCCAAAACCCTTTCTCAATCCCAACTCTAACCCCAAATCCATCAAATTTCATCCCCAAACCCTAACCCTAAATCCATCAGAGTCTAGAGTTACGATGGCCATGGCGAAGTCGGAGGTCGATATGCTTCCAAGGAAGAGAGGCGGCGGAGCTGAAGATAGACTGAAAGGAGAAAAAGAGGCATCGTCGACAACAAGGCCAGGGGATTGGACTCCGCTCTGATCTGATCGTCATTTTCGTCGGCGAAGAGCCACCTTCTGCGAACGGGATGGAGGCTTTCGAGACCCACCTCTCCGTCTCTGCCGCCGCTGCCGATAGGCCATCGTCGGCGAGGAAGCCGAGGGTCCCGGCGGATGCGGCAGCCCATGATGGAGGCGGAGGCCGGCGAGGGCCTGTCCTCCTTCGTCTTCCCCCCTCTGGCCAGGTTCGTGTCGACCAAAGACTTGATGCATATATCACATCCATTTCTCATCACCTATGCTGCACTAACTCAGATACGGCACAACATAATAAGGACAGAATGATACTAGCACGACACCTATTTTTTGAGGGGTTGGAGGGGGCAAAAAAGACATAATTTGAACTAAACATCGCCAAAATTATCGAGCACATATCATTTTGTGAGGTGGAGTTGGAGGAGAAGCATGGACTCATCACTACCATAAAGAATCCGTTCTAGGCTAGAATTGTGTCTAGAGAGTGAGGACACGGACACAGTTAACCTAAGAATGTTCTATTGAAGGTACTGCTTTTTTTTTCTTCTTCTTTTTAGAAAGAGCATTTCATTAAGAAATCATAGAGGTACAAATGGACATATCCTTTCGGATATGTTTAGTAATACAATATGGAGGATCACCATATAATATTGAGAGTTGATGTATGATTAGAAAATAAAGCAAAAACAACAAAAGAATGTGCTAGCTGTTGTGTTTGCATGTCTATAAATAATAGAGAAATAAATGTATGATCTAGATTTCAGTAGTGATTGCCTTGTGCTATGGTATGTCTGGCTCGCCATAATATATCCATCTCCGCGTGGATAATAGAATCAATAAGGACCTTGCAATCTCCTTCAATGATTATATTGCATTAGACAAATTTTTTTGCTACTGATGTTCATTGTATTGTGTTACTGATGTGATAATAGTGATGTTTCTGTATGAAAATATTCAAAACAGTTACATGTTTAGTTGCCATTGTCAATGCCTTGTCCATAATGATATTTGGGTCATTTTAATGGTTAATGGTTGACTTAGGATGACTTTTTTATTTCAGTTAAATTTCTATAGCATTCAAAATTTGCATTAATAATTTTAGCGACTAATATAATATTTAAAATTTGTGGTTAGGTCTTCATTTTGGACGGTAATTCTAAGTCTACGGTCAGACCATATGATTTATGTGTTCGGCATCTTCATTCAGGCATTAATTGAGTAGCAAGGGGCCATTGGAGAACTTGGTCGACAACAATGCTTGGGCTTTTTCCACCAACTTTGTCCCTCGCAGGTGAGTCTTCTAAATCTTCCTGGCTATGATTGTGTACGTTTTAGTTGCTTCTCCAAGCCCGTGATACGAAAAGCAGAGAATTTATGGAATATTTAGTAGAAGATCTGTGTTTCAATGATACCAATTTTCTACTCCAGGCATTTGTTTTGGTCATTAGCAATGAACATAAAGTTACTAAGAAAGCATCACCAATACAGTCTAAGGTTCAATAAAACTATAGACATCATGTACTTTACCAGCAACTCTGTCTTTTTTTTAGAGAACTAACTCTATGTTTTCTTAGAGAAGCAACTCACTATGTTGCTTATATTTTGGATAATCTCCGTGTTTAGTATCTACAGCTAATAAAATCAATAATACAGTTGATAGCATAAGATCTTTGGATAGCTGTAAGTCAATCACCTATTTTTTGTGTCTTGGTGTATGCATATATCACATCCATTCTCATCACCTATGCTGCTAGTTGTCATATATTATAATGTTTTATATGCAAGGTAAATGATTGTTTTCTGGTTGTGGTCCCAAGTGATTCTAAGTCTTACATGGTGCTAATTGCCAAAAACAAGAAGGAAATTTGTAATTATGGAATATCATAAAGCCATAATCACTGTTCACTAGTGCGACTTCACTACTTGTTCTCCAATGTAAGGTAGCTGATAATTTATATTTGTAAATATAGAATATCACAAAGGCATAATTCACTTGTGCGACTTCACTGCATGTTCACCAATGTTTCACATATTATATGCAAGGTAGCTCATAGCTGATAGTTTGCCAACACATGTAGCTAGCAGTTCTCAAATATTATATTTTTTTATATGCAAGGCAGCTGTTCTGGTTGTGGTCCCAAGAGATTCTAAGAGATATATCATGCTAATTGGCAAAAAAGAAGGCGACAAATTTGTAACTGTAGAATATTACGAGGCCATAAGCACAGTTCACTTGTGCGACTTCACTACTTGTTCACCAATGTTTGTTGTCGATGTTGTGAAAGCATTTTACTTTTAGAGAAACTAAACTAATAAAATACATTAATCCTGTTGGGAAAGAATATCAACTTTGCACTCTGACAACCTTATAAGAAAGAAACAAGTTTAAGACACGTTGAAGAAGTGCCTAGGTTTCATTTTTCTTGGTGAATGATAGTTCAGTCTACTTCCTTTTGGGAGAAAAGATCAAGTTTGCATTCTGGCACCTTCGTAAAAAAAAGACAAGTTTAAGACACCCTGAAGAAGTACCTAGGCCTCATTTTGTTTGGGCGAATGAGCGTTCTATCTTCTTCCTTTCTTTTTCTCCATCCAATTTACTTTTGAATCACTAGTAATGATTTTTACCTTTATTTGTGGTTGATATTTGTTATCTTTGTTTTGTTGAGGTAAATTGATTTGTAAACTTTCTGAAAGTACAACTTGTGAGAGTAATATTTATAGTGTTACTAATTATCTTTACTATATTCACAACTTTAGCTGCAGTTAGAGAAGGCAAATCTAATGGCTACTTACTAATTGCAACAAGTGGAGGACTGCACAAACAAAGAACAGGGGTAATATTTTTATTCGTCTTCCCTCTTCTATTAGCCTAAGTAAACATCAGATATCTCAATTTGTTGGAGTTAAGAGGAACCTTGGAACATTTTCATTCATTATGTATACTGAAATCTAACATGTAGGAATCTGAAAATTGATGTGATGCATAATAGGTTGAGGCAATATAAAGATGGTATATGTGAACATGGAAAACTATCTGCAACAAGAATATTCATGCTTTACCTAGAAATTGTGATAGCTTTATAACAAGGTTTGAAATCTCAGTTTCGGTTCCGGACCATTCTTATGAGTTTCAGTGCTTTTGGATCGAAATTTGGGACTAACCACAAATTATAAATTATTGAATTAATTGTTTATTATACTAACCACAAATTATTAAGTTATTAATACAATAATGATAACAACAACATATCATATTGTGCATTAACTTATAAACCAATACTATAGAGCCTTTTAAGAAATTACCACTGAAGTACATGGTAAACAAGCTCTATGATTATCATTGCCTCAAGTTCAGGGCAAAGTTTGCTGCTATCCAAATCTATTATTGTCATGCCCGTGTGAACTTGAGTCACTGACAAACAAATTCATTGTATTAGTTGTACCTTACCAGTTCAATACAATTTACCGTAAAACTATTCAGGTTTGTAACTTACTGGATTAAGTCAAAACAAACCTTCTAGCTCTTGTCCATGAATGGCCAATATATCCTTGAGATCTGCAAGCCTGAAGGCTGGAACTTCCAATTTGAATACATTTTTAAATTTGTAGACATTTTGTTTTCAGTCTTTTATTTCTAGCTGATCTATATAAGGGCGTAATGATATTTTAAGTGCTGTATGAATTTCATAATCGACTTCGAGAGGGATTCCAGGCTCCGATCCTGAAATTCTTTATGTTTGCCATTTTTCATCTGGTCTTGACACAAATTTTACTTTCTAATGTAATCTTAAACTGGCCAACTTTAAGAATTATTCTTTTTTGCAATGTCATTGTTTGGTGGATTAGAGTTTTACTGATACTTGCTTATTGCTATGTATCCTTCAATTTGTTCTTTTTTGCATTGTTAGTTGAAATAAGCTAATTTTTTTTAGAGTTTTTGTTCTAAGTTGATATCAGTTTATACAAACTTGTGCATATAATGATTAACTATATTTCTCTTCTTCTCTCAGGAACTACATGGAAAATAAAGGTGTTGTGAATATGGGAGGGATGTGCACCGGTCGAGTTTGCAACATATTTTATTTCTAGTTATATAAATATCAGTTTTGGATGTTTAAGATGTACAAAAACTACATACTTTGGTTGGATATGTTATGGTTGGACGTGTGTTGGATGTTTGTGGTTGAACTTATATTGGATGTGTTGGAAGTTTGTGGTGTATGAACAATACAGTTTGTTAATATAAAAATTGGACATTACAATTATTTGATGTGTGCATATCTTCTGGATTATTAATGTTATGTGTGTGTTCGATTCATTATATATAAAATTTTGGCTATACATAATTTAGCATCTCTTGACGGTTATAAAACGTCAACAATTAACTCAATCCTGCTGCAACTGCTCTTTTCATTGAAGATTTTCTTGACGGCTAATAACCGTCATCTAGGCCGGAGTCAAGAAAAGTTTTTGCCTATATTGACGGTTTCTAAAAACTGCTATCTTGACGGCTAAAAACAGTTAAAAAACTACTTCATATGACGGCCAAAAACCGTCAAGAAAAGCCATGCCAGTGACCGTCAAGAAAAGGGGGGTCTTTTCTTGACTCTGGCCTAGTTGACGGATCTTCAACCGTCAAGATACCCATTTCTTGACGGGGAATCCCCGTCAAAAAAAGCCCTTATTCTTGTAGTGATCATGAACAAGTCTTCGTTAGGTTTTGCGAGTCGGTAGGCACCGTTGGAGTACACCGTCTCAATGATAAAGGGACCTTCCCACTTGGGTTCGAACTTTCCTGGTGTTTTGTGAGTCATCACCATTGGCCTTCTGACTAACAAGACGAGATCACCCATTTGGAAAGTCCTTTGTTTGACTTTCTTGTTGAAAGCCTGGGAAATATGAGCCTGGTAGAGCTCGACGCATTATTGAGCCAAGAGGCATTTTTCGTCCAACGCCTCTTAACTAATGCAACCGACAATGTTGATTGTCTTCCTCCGTCAGTTGGTTCGTAATTGCCACCCGTAGCGTGGGGATCTGAATTTTAGAGAAAGTATAACTTTTCTCCCGTAGACCAGAGAGAATTGTGTGTTGCCCGCCAGAGTCCATATAGTTGTGCGGTAGGCCTAAAGACATTCGCCTAGCTTCTATTCCAAGTCGTGTTTGTTAGATGACATGACTTTCTTAAGTAGTTTGATGATTATTTTATTGAAAGCTTCAGCCAATTCTTTTGTCGCCGGATTGTAAGCAGTTGATGCAATGTTCTGGATGCGATTCTTGTCACATAATCTACTGAATGCATGGCCTATGAATTATGGACCATTGTCGTGGATGATCCTATGGGGTACCCCAAAATGGTAGATGACGTAATGCTTGATGAAGCTTTTCACCTTTGAGCTCTTCACATCTGACTGAGGTACAGCCTTCGCCCATTTAGAGAAGTAGTCAGTGATTGCTAGGATGAAACGATGTCCTTTATATAACGGAGGGGTAATCGGTCCAACGATGTCTATACCCCAGGCTTCAAATAGCCATGAGGTGACTGTAGGGTGTAGAAACTATGATGGTTGATGGATGAAGTCGACGTGCAGCTGGCAGACACGATACTTTTTTGCATACTCAATAGCATCTACCATCATAGTATGCCAGTAATAGCCCGTACGTCAGAGTCGATCCTGTAGCTTGGGACCGGGTTGATGAGCTTCGTAGCTACCATAATGTGCTTCACGAAGAGCTTTGGTTGCCTCCATATTTGATAAACATCGAAGGATAAGTCCATCGTAAGAACGACGATATAGCATTCTTGTAGTTGTATCATAGTTGAATCGGAGAAAGCGCCTTTTGACAGACACAACTTTCTTCAGATCGTCTGGTAGGATTTCGTAGACTACAAAGTCTATGAACAAAAACTGCCAGTCCCTGATGTTGACGCCGACGTCTACGGGCATGGCATGGTTCAGACACATGCATGGATTGCTTTTGGGACACCCCAAATCCCTCCGATCACCGTAACGAAGTGTTGAGTTCCGAGAGGTGCCACCAATGAGGCAGCAAGGCCCGCCAGAGCATCCACCTCTAAATTTTGTAATTGAGGTACATGCTCTATGAAGAATTTAATGACGGTGGAGATGATGTCCAAGGCTGCTTTATGGTAGGGAATCAGGTTTTCATGGCAGACCTTATATTATCCTCGGACCTGGTTGCCGTTGAGTTTTGAATGGCCAAACGACTCGAGGAATTCTACCCCCAGTTGTCTTACTAACTGGAGTCCCATAATGAGGGCATTGTATTTTGCCACATTATTGGAGCATGGCGCTGTGAGGGAACAGGCGCGATGGATGAGTAGGTTGTCGGGGGAGACCAAGACCACCTCCACTCATGCGATGAACTGACACTTGGGGCCTCTTCTTGAAGCACCATCGAAGAACATTTGTGAGACGGAGTTCTCCTCGACAACATTGGATTCCAACACCTCATCTGGAATATCCTCATAGAGTTTGGATGACTCTAGGATTGGATGCGCAGCTAAGAAGTCGGCCAATGCTTGGCCGTTGATAGCTTTTTGTGAGATGAATACCATGTCGTACGGTGTCAATAGTATTGCCCACGTAGCTTATCGGTAGTTTAGCGCTCCCGGCTTCATCATGAGGACCCTAAAAGGATTGACTTAGGATATGACATGGATCATCTGACCGATATATAATGACGAGTCTTCTGAATAGAAAATACCAGAGCTAGACATTCTTTTTCGACAGGATTGTACTGGTGTTCAGCCCCGATCGTTGTCCTGCGTAAGTAGTAGATGGCTTGCTCGTAACCTGCATCATTGTTCTGAGCTAGTAAGGCACCGAGAGAATGATCCATTGTGCCGATGTAGACCATAAAGGGTTTCCCCATAACTGGTGCTACCAGGACTGGGGGCTTTGTGAGATAGGGCTTGATATCGTCAAACGCCTTCTGGCACTGTTTCATCCAGACGTAAGAAACTCCTTTCTTCATAAGCTTGGTGAAGGATTAGCATCGTCCGGATAGATTTGCTATAAACCTTCGGATGAATGCGAGACATCCTTGTAGGCTTCGAAGTTCTCTCATATTCTTCGGAGGACTCATGTCAAGAATAGCCTTAGTGTTCTCAGGGTCAATGTGGATACCCCTCACTGTGATGATGAAACCTAAGAATTTACTGCTGGAAACCACGAGGATGGATCATCTTGAGCTGATGTGCCCGTATGAGGTCAAGGACTATCCTTAGGTCTTGCAGAGGATCACCTCACATGCGACTTTTGACAGCGATGTCATCAACATAACATTCGAACGTCTTGCGAAGATGCTTGCGAAAGATGGTATTTATAGCTCGCTAGTATATCGCACCTCCATTCTTCAAGCCAAAGGGCATCACTATGTAGCAGTAGACGCCTTTTGGAATCCTAAACGACGCATGCTTCTCGTCATCCAAAAAATATCTTGATCTGGTTATATCCCGAATACCCATCCATGAAGGACATGCGTTCGAAGCCACAAGTGTTGTCGATCATCACATCGGTGATCGAGAGAGGAAACTCATCTTTCGGGCAAGTGGAGTTGAGATCCCTGAAGTTGATGCAGACTCGGATCTTTCCGTTCTTTTTAGTAACAGGACGATATTGGCCACCAAGTCTGGATGTTGTTCTTCGCGAATAAACCTACAATCTATGAGTTTATCTACTTCTTTTTTAATAGCATCCATGATAGTAGGACGGAAGCATCGCTGTTGCTGCTTAACAGACTTAGCGTTAGGTTGTAAGAACAAATTGTAAAGCACAATACTCAAGGGGGTGAATAGAGTAGGCAGCGGAATTTAGCTAATTAAAAATGTTAGCAACAAAATCACATATAATATATCACAAGTAAGTAAATAAAAAGCAAAGATTAGAAAGCAAACACGAACACAAGGATGTATACTGGTTTCCCTCTTGTGAGGACTAGTCCAGTCGGAAGAACTCTAGCTTCCAGTTGGATCCACTATAGAAAAATATCACAAGTTTTCATCTGAAGTCCTTGCAACTTCTACAACGGGAGCTTTGATCCGAAATACTCGACCAACTTCAGTTGTGAAGTGTCTTTCTTTAATCAAGCCTCTGATTACAATCACTCTGAAACTTCTAGACCGTACTGTACTGACAAATCGACTAGAGGATTGTAACTGGCGTGGAATTTGAAAATGAATAGCTCAAAACACTTTGGAAGAATGTATTAGGCTTAGAGAGAAGAGAAGAGAAGAGAGAGGGTGTATTTAAAAT
The DNA here is from genome assembly GCA_029216955.1 of Iris pallida. Lineage (NCBI taxonomy): Eukaryota > Viridiplantae > Streptophyta > Magnoliopsida > Asparagales > Iridaceae > Iris > Iris pallida. The sequence goes on from JANAVB010009598.1 coordinate 3,001,159, forward strand.
GAGGGAAATTCTTCTCTATTTATAGTTTTCCCAAATGCAGAATTCGGACAGAATTCTTTGAGAGAATATCGATAGATAGCCGTTGCATCCGTAACTGCGGGATGACCAAGTTCAAAATTCAACGTTCACTAACCGAATTCGGGCCAAATTAGGGTCGAACTCGGGCCGAATTCTGTTTGAGTTCTGTTAGGGTTTTTGAAACAGTTTTTAGGATTTTTGAAAAGTCAGGCAGTTAGGAAGTAGTTTGGGCTTTTGTAGGTGGACTTATTTTTAAAATGAAAAGATATTTTGAAAACGTTTCTTGGGTAGCCTATTTTCCAGTACGACGCAGTGTACATTGTATTTCTAGACTCAATAAATGTGAAAAATATATCAATAAAATAGGAAAACCAATAGCCCTTTGATGACGCCTTTCTTCTGATATTTGAGTAGACTTGAAGACGCCTTTTATCTTGATGACGGTCGTCCAAAGATAAATAGATCTGGAAATCTAAATACCTTTCGATTCCGAGAAATCTTCTTATATAATACCGTCTTTGGCCCATCATTAATTCTCCATTGCATATGTCCTGATTTGGTCATGTTTGATCATGCTTACTGCATGTCTGCAAATACATGTTAGGCAAACAAAGCAGTATAATGCATTATGATATAAACATATCAATAAGATGTAGAACATTAGGACAATGCTAAGTTTAAGTAGCAATATGATAGTAATTACATGAATATTAGTGACATCATTATGTTAAACTTAATTGATTAGCCATATTCAAAAACACGATATAAGCATTGGGCTAACAATCTCTCCCTTTTTATTATGGCAAATCGGTTAAGTTTAATATATATACAATAAATGCATGTATCACTAATAAACACATAATACTAGAATATTGTGTGCTAACTTAAACTTATTTCTCCCCCTTTGACATGATCAAAAAAAACTCGCCCGTAATTAGTGATAAAACGAACTCAAGCATAAGTGAAGAAGGAAGGCAAAAATAATCATGATCAAGGATTAGAAGAACAGTATAATGACAAGTTTAGAAAATTACATAAAATAGAAAAATATGTCAAAACATAATATAGTTGGTTGAATGTTAACCAAGAAAACTGAAATCAAGCAATACATAGTTTACCAACTAAAAATCCAAAAATGACATTCAAAACACAATATGATGATAATTCTCGTTTTAAAAGAGACCAATAAAGAAGAAAATAGATATCAATATAGTAGAATTCAATCATTGATCATAAATAAATCATGAGGAATAAAAATTTGCAGATCTAGTATATACCAATATAAAAAATATAGTGATACTTTTAGCAATGATCACAAAAAAACATGATTTTAAATTTTCTGTACAAATTAGTGAATCAATTTCATAAAGAGTATAATCATCGAAAGAAATCAAAATAAGTATATTAGGATCTATGCAAAATCTATATAAAAGTTCATGCATTTGAATTCAATTACATTAGCATGATATATGTATATCTATTAGATAAACATGAAGGTAATGAAGACAAAATACTTGAGAAGAAAAAATTCAGTCGACTTGAATGCTCCCCCGCAAAGTATGACTAGTCTAAAAATAGACAATCATGAACTTTGAGATAAAATCTCAATAAGAAATGCCAAAATTAATTTAAACTCAAGGAAAAATCAAATAAGGTTAATTAAATATATTTGGCAAGATAATTTTTAGAAACTCGAATAAAATGAGGGAATTAAAAATAAATAAATAATAATAATCATATATTCTCTCACAAACTTACTAAAATAAAAATTATAAACAAATCAACAAGATATGTTAAGTAAAATAATATACGTCCATAATGAATTAGGTATACCACATATTATGGACATAAACGAATTAAAGTAATTAATTTGCTCCCCCTTAAAATATGTGTTTCTAGTTCCAAAGTAATTTATATGCAAGAATAGATAAAATAAATAATCACATGATCTAAGGAATATCCAAGATATGCATTTTTCTTTCCTTTGATCAAATGCATATAAAGTTTCAAACTTAAAACAAATATCATCATTAGACAAGTGAAAGAAATATCCAATAAATAAACACTTAAAGATGAAAAAATAAAATATGCTCCAATAAAAAATATGTATTCAAATAACAAAAAAGATGATTTCATGACAGTAAAGAATTTTTGAAAATTGTCTTAATGCGAATAACGGACAGATTCAATAAATTAGAGAGAAATCTAAAAGACTTTTGAAATACGGAATTTATTATAAAAAAACTGTTTTAATAAATGTTCGAATGCATCTGTTTGGTCTTCAGACTGACATCTGACGATTCGAATTCTTATATCATGAAAACAGTTTTAATAAAAGAATCCATAAATCATAAATAGCCTATTTTGAACAAATAAACATAACTAGATAAATGTCCAAAAAAAATGTATTCTAGATATGTGGCATGTCAAGGGGATAATTGATTTGAACAATTAACTGCTCTACATTTACATAGTTATATCCAAAAATAATAGTATTGACAAAATTTTAAAAAAATTTAGAGATATATTTCCAGAAGTAGGAGACTAATTCAAAAATATTAGCTCTTCGTATCAATGTTCATTTCTTCCCTTTTAAAGTCATTGTACGGTGTCCATCCGATAACCGTAGGGTTAAAGAGAAGAAACACTTTGAGAGAGAGAAATTCAATATGCCTGACTTCTCCCCTGCAGAGAGTTACTACTATAGGCAGTTAGTAGCTTGAATAAGAAGAGAATAATAAAGCTTAATAAAATAATTATCGTGAATATTACTCAAACGCTAAAGAACATATCACAAGAACATAATTTCAATGAGGAGTCACAATATCAAATCAAGTTTAACTATAGAATAGAGTGATAAAAAATAAAAATATCAAAAGATGACAAACATTAACCTATGGAGATCAATGTATGTTACCTTTTGTAAAATTAAAACCTTAAATAATTTTATCCATCAAAGCTAAAATCTAAAATCCATCAGATAAGAATTGCAACTAGATCTCAATAAATCTTTAGTTTATAAAGCGTTGATCAATCTTGGATTAGTTGTAGGGGTACTGTCCCAGCTAATGGAGGTTCACCGGAGAACACTTAAGTACCGCTTCGCTTTAGCCGTAGTAGTGGTGACAGACAGACCCATTGTAGACTTGTACCCAAAATAAATCTCTTCTTTAATAACCGAGGATTTAAGAAGAAGTTGTGCAATATGTAATCAATTATATTCTATGGACTTAAAAAAATCTTAGAATAATGTAGTATACGATATAAAATGTTACAATAACATTTACTCACATGTGCTACAAAATCATTGTGTAACAATAAAATATAAAATATTTGTAAATTAAAATGTAGAACCTAGATACGCTGATGTATTCTGGAGCCTAGGGGACTGGGTTCAGTACCTTGGATCCAGAACTAGATAATAGTTGCAAGTATAACTTAATAAATCTTAAGTCTATAAAGTATTGATCACTTCGGGTTAGCTATAGGGGCCGGTTCCGAGCTAGTGATAGTCCGAAGACTAGTACACCGTGTCGCTTCAGGCTATTTACACATGTATGACAGAAGGACCCTTTCGGCTTGTACCCAAAATAATTTCTACTTTTAAGAACTTAGATTTAAAGGAATATATGCAGTATCATCAAACAACATCGAAATCCAAAATTCCTAAATATAAAGGAAGTAAATACCCAAAGAATGGTTTATCAAGATCAAGATTTAAAATAATTTAAATAAGAGTCATGTATCCAAAAATATCAACCAAAAAGCCAAAAAAATATCATTAAAAGAGGCTTTGAGGAAGAAGCTAATAAAGAGAAGAACATAAATTGGTTCCAAGTAATCAATAGCTAAAGTATGAGATAAGCACAAGTTTGAAAGTACTTTTTAAAATAATATAGAACTTGAACTTAACTCATATATTTCCATAAAGATGTTCATACAAAAGAAAATATTAATATAAGAAACATATGAGAAATATATGAATGATAATGAATTATTCATGCATCCTTAATAAATAAAAAAATTATCAAAAAAAACATGCATAAATATGATTGAAGATGTAATTGATTCATAAGAAGTTAATCGCAATAAAATTTGATTATCAAATAGTGAATATATTATGTAAGCACAAAGTTAACATAAAAGTATATGTATATACTTTTCAAGTAAATAGGAGACTTGTGCTAAACATACATACTTACAAAATATCGACCAAAGTAAATATGACATTTTAAAGACAAATCGGTAAGAAGTGACCATTAAAAAAATTAAAGACGAAGAGTCAAAAACATATTAACCAAAAAAATAGATAAGATCCTATGTACTATGTAATGGCCGTGGTTCGTATTACGTATTTGGAATACGTATACATATCTTGACTCATATTTTATGTCTCCTGGCTTGGTTCAGCTTGTTGGGGTTGGCTTCGTTCGGCTTGTGTTGTTTATTGGTTCATCATTAACCAAGGGGAGAACCCTTACCTACCACCACCATCCCTAATTATTAGCCCAACTCTTTCTCTCTCTTCATTACTCTTCTTCTTCTCCACCATTACTTCTTCAGCTACCAGGAAGAGAGCTTAGGCAAGTGCAGGTTGCTTCATGGAGGAACTCTATTTTTATTATTCCATTCTCTTCCTCATGAGATTCTAACATACTTTAATACTTAGTATTTCTAATTTCCATGGCTCATTTCTTGTAGATCAAAATTTATTTTATTTTTGAATTTCTTGGGCTTTGATCTATTTAATCTTGTTATTATCAAGTTCTGATGGTTCCATGTTATAGAGAATTTCTTTCTGCCCCATTTTGACCTATGGAAGTTCGGATTTGGACTCTGGATGAAGGTTTTATGAAGCTTGGAAGCCATGGCTTGCATGGTTCTTCTTCTCGGAATAATAGAGAAGAAGAACAATTCCGTAGCCGCATGAACTTTCGTGGCCGCATGAACTTTCGTGGCCGCATGAACTTTCGTGGCTCTATGAATTTCCGTGGCCGCATGAACTTCCGTAGCCGCATGAACTTCCGTGGCCGTATGAACTTCCGTGGCCGCATGACCTTCCGTGACCACATGAACTTCCGCAGCCGCATGAACTTCCGTGGCCGCATGAACTTTCACAGCCGCATGAACTTCCGTGGCCGCATGAACTTCCGGAGCCGCTTGAACTTTCGTAGTCGCATGAACTTTCGTGGCCGCATAGCATGAACTTCCGTAGCCGCACGAACTTCCGTAACCGTATGAACTTCCGCAGCCGCATGAACTTTCGTGGCCGCATGAACTTTCGTGGCCACATGAACTTCCGCAGCCTCATGAACTTCCGTGGCCGCATGAACTTCCGGAGCCACATGAACTTCCGCAGCTGCATGAACTTCTGCGGCCGCATGAACTTCCGCGGCCGCATGAACTTCCGTGTAAACCCCCTAAGAATTTTATGAATTTTTATTAAATTATTTTAGATTTATAGTATTTTGCTCTAAATTATTTAATAGCCTTTTGAATTTATTTATATGAGTGGTGAATATCAAGATATAGCAAGAGACTTCTATTCTATATGGTAGTACATATGTTTATTTCTGTGGTACAAAACCTTTACTAAACCATATTAGAAATGTTTTAGGATTTTGTTATATTATTATTTATTTAGCAATTTAAAAATTTGCAGTATTTAAGGGTTGGTGTTTGGATTAATAATTGGGTTCAAAATCTTGTTGTAGTCATACAAGGTAAGATTTTACCAAATAAGTTTTTTAAAAATATATATATATATATATATTTTTAGAGATTTTAGAGATTTATTTTATAATTTAGCTAGATATTGTAAGTGTGTATATATATATATATATATATATAAATTAGAATAAGGATAAGGAAAAAAAATGCTGCTAACGTCATGCTGACGTCAACACTGTTCAAATGAACAGTGCGTCCAGCAGCCCGAGCGGTGCTGTTCCGAAGCAGAGAAAAAAATAGATTCATTAACAAATCTTTTAAATTCGAATTTTTTTTTAAATCTTCAATCCAAATCTCCTCCTCCTTAATTCCTTTCCAATTCTCTCTAGGATTATCAAATCTCTTTTAAACCGAACTAAATATGGATTTAAATCTTTGTTTAAACCATCGTATAGAAACCAAAGCCTTGCGAAGAAATTACTCCTCGAAAACTTTCGTGATCGCGTGATAAGCCATCCCCGACCCTTTCCCAGACCCAGGCGACCGTGGTCATCCCTCCAGTCGCGCACAACCACTGGTCGACGGCGATCGCCGGAACACACGCAGGACAGCAAGCGCAATAATAGCCTCCACGCGACCAGGTACCTATATTCAATCCCACTTATCTCCATCATCGCTGAACCAATTTTTGATCCACGAAGTCTTACTTCTAGCCGACCTATACCTCTTCCATCCCCTTTAACTAGATTAATTTCTAGTACATTAAATTATTGTAGAAATCGGATCGAATATCCCAGAAAATCTGTTCAAATTGGACAGAAAATGTTAACCAAAGGCCTAACTTGGAAGGCCAATCATGGACAACCTGCTGACAGTTTTTGAAAACAAATTTGTAACAGAGAAAGAAAATGTATAGGGGATCAAAACCTATATGGTAGAAGTATTTTTCATAGTTTACATAGAAAGTTATCTATGGTTAAAAATCAGGAAAAAATTTAGTTCGAAAACTAAGATTTTGGAAAATAATTCCCGATACGGCGTGCGCCCCGACAAACCGGGCGACGTGGTCACGCACTATATGCATCGAAAGGCACGTATGGATGTTGTCGACGTGTGGGAACTGACAGAACTCAATTTCGTTGCGTGTGTGCGACGAAATCAGAGCGTATCCGTCAAGATACCCCCGTATCGATCTTTTGCAAACTTGGCCATAACTTCGTGTACGTTCGTCGTATCAAGACGAAACTTACGCCATCAGGACCGTATTATTTTTTGGTCCTATATGCCAAGTTTAGTCCAATTCTGAGAAGGTCGAATCGGAACCCCTTTTTGGCGGGCCCGCGACCCACTCAAACGGACGATTTTGTGCACGGCTCATCGGAATCCAAAATTAGACATACCATTGGGTTCGTCTCCTCAAACCGGATCTGCAGACATGTAGTTTGACGACTTTAGAGGTCGTAGACATTGGCACACGTTTTGGTGCAAGACGGGTCCAACGGCGGACATCGTTTTGACCCAAAATTACGATTTTGCCCCTGTTCCAGAATTTTACTTTTGGACAGGCATTTCCTAGGCATATATTTTATTCCAAACTCGTTCGTGATGTTTGTTTCAGCATCCGAAGCTTCTTGTGGATTTTGACTTTTGTATTGACGATTCTGATTGTTGGATTTTGGTGCTTCTTGCACCACCCTCAGGCAAGATACCTTGCTTTATTTACTGTTTATAATTAGATAAACCTTTATTTATTTACTGTATATTTATTATCTGTTTTCAGTTGGATCCATGATTTGTTTTTCGTAGTTTCTTGTTTACTTTCAGTATTTCTCTTTCTTGTCTTTTAAAATGCATGTGGACCTAGTCTTAGTGGACTACCTTTTGTTAGTGAACCTTGGGAGGGTGAAGACAGTTTGATGTATAGGCTACCCAAAACCAAAGGCCGTAGTAACTGCGTACTACGGTAGTCGAGTCGCGAGGTCACTAGCCTCGAGCTATGTGGACTGATGGGTCACGTGGGCCGCTAGCCTCGAGTTATGCCGACTGATAGTATTGGTACTTGACGTGTGCGTGTTGTGAGTTATTACCTTGTCCTGGGGGAGTCAGCCTTCACCTGCCCATACATCGATATGTCTTCTAAATTGCCAACTAGAAAGGTTAGGAGACCTTAGCAAATTTTATGTTCCAGTCATGGCATGGAAAAATGTCACATCGCGGAATAGTAAGTTACCCCTTGTCTTTGTTTGGTTGTAGGGGTAGCCTACTGTTTCGATGATGGGATATTGAGCCGTGTTATGGTTTGGACACTTTTACTTTATCTTTATTTCATGGTGCATTTATATTCAATTCATATGGTATGTTCTTCCTGTATCTTGTTACGTCCCTCTGAGGACCTGGTGATCTCTCCAGGTATAGACGATTTCTCGCAGGAATATGGCTCGGCACTTGATCCTTCCTACCTGGATGACGAGGCGTCTCCCGCTGATATCTAGATTCATGTTGTTCTTTGAGACTCATAGTGGACATCTACTCTATTTGAGATTATTTTTATAGCTGTTTGGTGTGGGCATGTTCACTCGGCTATCTTTTGACTCACTCATTTATTCTACTTTGGACTTATTATACCTTCTGTATGTGCTATGGATGAGATATAGCTTTATGATTTACTGGCCTACAATTTCTATTATTACAGCTTATGTATGTATATACGAAGATTCTATATATTGGAGTATTCTTCGTATATATATGCAGCTGGCATGCTACGTTCCTAGTCCTACGTATTTTGGGACTGGGGCGTTACATTCCGTAGCCGCATGAATTTTCGTGGCCGCATGAACTTCCGTGGCCGCATGAACTTCCGCAGTCGCATAAATTTTCGTGGCTACATGAACTTCCGTGGCCGCATGAATTTTTGTGGCTGTATGAACTTCCGTGGCCGCATGAACTTCCGTGGCCGCATAAACTACTTTTGTTTCCCAGTCGCATGGCTCTCAGCCGTATGCGCCCTGTCCCCTGTGCCGCATGACTCCCCCTGCCGTCCCTGCACCCTCTTTTGATTATTTAGTGCTACATGTATGTTGGTGCCTTTTTAATTTAAATATGTTTTCTAACACGCTGGTGACCCGTTGTGGTGTACTTTTGACAAATGACATGACGTGGTAGTGGCCCGTCGTGGCACACTTTTGACAGTGAACATGATATGATATATATATCTCGAAGGCTGTTGCGACGGCTAGCATGTAATGACAAGTATGAATGACCTGGACACCGTGGGCGATTGTGTTTGTACAAATAAACCAGTACTATTTTGCATCATGTCTAGGATGAGGCTCCCTGAGTACCATGGTCAGGGATACCTACAAAAATTGACTAAGGCTAATAAACTAGAATAATTCAGTAGTCATGAAGAGATTTCCCAGCTACAGGCAATCCCGTTATCTGGGCGCACTAAGTGGACTTGTAGCCTACCGACGAGTAGGGCACATTTCCAGCACACAGTTACGTGTTGCACCCTTCATAAACGGACATTCAACCTGGATAACCTGGATGGTCTGCAGGGCTTGTGGCTGTTGGGATAATCTCATTGCATTTGCTAGTAACTAGGCCTGTGATAACCCTAGTTAGTTAAAGTATCAAGCCGTACTCTTCGCTTGGCCGTGATTGATTGAATGAAGTCTAGCCCAGCTTCGACTTGTCCTGATCCTGTGCAAGATTATGACAAGACATGATTATTTATGCTTGCCTTAACAATAATGATCAGAGGACCAGTTCTGTTCAGGCGAAGGATTACAACCCGGTTCTTGTTTGGTTTAAGGGTTGTAACCTGGCCCCCGGAGCAGTTCTGCGTCCTCTCTTCGTTTATTGTCTTATTGCTCCCCATGCCATGCTCGTCATGTTTTATTTTACTTCAATAGCATGATTATTTATGCTTGCCTTAACAATAACGATCGGGGGTCCAGTTCTGTTCAGGCGAAGGGTTACAACCCCGGTTCTTGTTTGGTTTAAGGGTTGTAACCTGGCCCCCGGAGCAGTTTTGTGTCCTCTCTTTGCTTATTGACTTATTTCACCCTATGTTCTTGCTTATCAATAAGTAGTTGAGACAGATTTCTATTCAGGTGAAGGGTTACAACCCCGGTCGTTGTTTGGTTTAAGGGTTGTGGCCTAGCTACTTGAATGGTTTCCTCGTACTCAATTTACTGTTGTTATCTTTATTATTATCTGTTTCGTTTATAATCATCTTTAATATTCATTTGTGGTATGCTGGTTTTAGTTCCTAAGTGAAACCTCCTTTGGGGCACTTGCTCTTTCTGGGGTCTGACCCAGCTGGTTTTGTGTGGCCAGATATCGGAGCAGCACCAGAGGATCTACCTACCTTCCAGCCAGATGGTGACCACCAGGCGTAACCCTGGCAACGAGTGGATTTCTTTTTGTCCTCCCACTTTATTGTAAAATTATTTTTTTGAGGCGTTTAGCCGGCGAGCACGTGTTAGCTCGTATTGCACCTCTATTTACTGTCTGCCTATGGGCTGTAACATGATTAACAAATCCTATAGTTGATCATGTATGACCAGAACTCTTGCTAGTCTTGACATTTTGTACGACTAGCTTTATGATTATCCGAATATGTAACGTATGTGATGCCTTACTATTGTATATTTGGTGCTCTGACATCTTGTAACTGTTATTACTTGCTTGAGATTGAGACAATAGGCTTATTTCTGACCATAGGAGACTGATGGCTTGTAGTTAAACCCTCATGTATCTAGACAGCCGTGACAGTATAGCGAGGTAGTTTGCACTTCAATATACGTAGCTGGCTATGTACGACCCCGCTCTCCAGTATTCTGGTTCTGGGCGTGACAGACTACAGTGGTATGCATGCTTCAAGAATAAAGATTATGAGTGAGTAAAGAGCATACATAGACAAATGTGTCACACTAATAGAAATAAAATACTATATGGTGTGAACTAATTATTTAAGCTAAACAGCTAGTCACGCTAGGATTATATCTCACATTGATTCAAACAATAAACAACTAAAAGATATCAAATAGAAAGACATTAATAAGAACATGCTAGATTCTATAAATAAAATCATAAAATAAATCATTTAGCATGTTACCAAAGTTGTTTATGTGACCACACTTATGCTAGTGCAGTTGCATGGAAGATAACCTTTGTAGTTGTACAACCACCAACACGTTCCATGGTTCTATGGTTCAGCATAAGTAGCTCCACCTGAAATATTAGGTGAAGACTATGGTATCCAATACTTAGATCCACATTTGTTAGTTTTGGGAACCCATTTGCACAAGTTCACATCAACTAGTTTTCTAATCTGACAATGATTAGAAACGTGTCCATTCATACCACAATAATGGTAGAAAGTATTAATATTAGTGTTATGTGCAGCAGTGTGAGAACGTGCAGGTGTGATATGATGTGCGTGGATACTTGTAGTAGAAAGCATGGTTACGTGAAGCTTTAGCTTTGCTTGCTTCCTTTGTAAAAGATCTATCATGTGTGACTTTGTGAGGTGTTACGCGTCTTGTGTTAGACTGAGTCATAGGTTGTACTACCTGCTTTCTTAGTCTAATCTCTAATTTTTTAGAGTTAGCACAGATCTCATCATATTTAGCATTAAGTGCATTAATTCTACATGAAGCAATAGAATACTTCTTCTTTTCTGTTTCTAATTTCTCCTTAAATTTAGTATTTTCTTGAGTATTTTTTCAATGCAATCAAGTGCCTCATGCAATCTAAACTCATGTGTGAAAATCTCAGTAGAATTATCAGAAGGAGAAGTATTTCTAGCATCATTCAATAAACAAGTAAGCTTTTCATTCTCACGCTTATAGGATGGAATATCCTTTCTAGTTTGCTTACATTTATATAGTACTTTCTTGTGTTCTTCTAATAGATCACTGAAAGCATCAGATAACTCATCATGAGAAAGTTTACTTTCTTCATAAAAAGAATATTTTTGTACCTCGTTAGATAATACCATTTAACATAAATTTGTAGCTTTATGAGGTCTCTCTTCTTCTTCAGAATCTGTTGCTTCGCTTTCATACCATATTCTCGTACTAGCATACTTGTGAGACGATGATCTTCTATCATTTGGTAGTGACTTTCCTTTCTAGCAGTAGTACAATCTTCTTCGATGTGGCCTATCTTCTTGTAGTTGTCACATACAAGCTCTTCTTCATATAAGGGATTGTGTTGTACCTTGAATCCCAATTCCATCATGCATATATTTGTATCATTATGAAGACTATCCTCCTCTCTGGAGTTGCTAGCATTGCTTTCATACCTGCACTCAAAAGTACCGTCAAGAACTTTCCAAATTTTATGAGATGTTGTGTAATAGTAATAAGATTAAATATATTTATGTCTACAGCACAATAAAAGGTATGCATTACTTTTGCATTAAGGCTAGCTAACTTCTTATCTTCTCCCGTGTAACTATAATAAGGCTTTTTGATTATAGAGGATGTGAGAATAGAAGTGATAGTAGGCTTTTCGTAGCCATTGATCACAACAATTGACCATAAGCCAAAATCTTGAGACTTCAGGCAGAAGCTTATTTGTGTCTTCCAATAACTATAGTTTGTTCCACAAATAGTGGGAGTCTATTTATGGATTGTCCTTCAGTTGTGATGTACATACTTGTAGTGATCTTGTAACAGTAGTTATATAATAAAGAATATAATAGCAGTGTTACCTCGTTTTACCTGTATAACCCGCTTTGATAACAATTGTAGGAACGAACTGTAAAGCGTAATACTCTAGAGGGGGATAAATAGAGTAGGCAATAGAATTTAGCTAAATAAAAATGTAAGCAACAAGAACACATATAGTATATCACAAGTAAGTAAATGAAATACAGAGATCAGAAAACAAACACAAACACAAGAATGTATATTGGTTTCCCTCTTGTGAGGACTACTCCAGTTGAAAGAACTCTAGCTTCCAGTTGAATCCACTATAAAAAAATACTGTAAGTTTTTATCCAAAGTCCTTGCAACTTCTACAACGCGAGCTTTGATCCAAAGTACTCGACCAACTTCAATTGTGAATTATCTTTCTTCAATCAAGCCTTTGATTACAATCACTCTGAAACTTCTAGACCATACCGTACTGACAAATTGACTAGAGGATTTTAACTGGCTTGGGATTTGAAAATGAATAGCTCAGAACACTTTGGAAGAACGTATTAGGCTTGGAGAGAAGAGAAGAGAGAGGGTGTGTTTAAAATGATGGAAATTCTTTTCTATTTATAGTTTTTCTAAAGGCAAAATTCGGACAAAATTCGGACATAATTCTTTGAGAGAATCTTGGCAGATAGTCGTTGCATCCGTAACTGCGGGATGACCAAGTTTAAAATCCAACGTTCACTAACCGAACTCGGGCCAAATCCTGTCCTTGGATAAACTATAAATAGAGAAGAATTTCCCTCATTTTAAGTACACCTCTCTCTTCTCTTCTCTCTAAGCCTATACATTCTTCCAAAGTGTTCTAAGCTATTCATTTTTAAATTCCAAGCCAGTTACAATCCTCTAGTAGATTTGCCAGTACGGTACGGTCTAGAAGTTTCAGAGTAATTGTAGTCAGAGGCTTGATTGAAGAAAGCCACTTCACAATTGAAGTTGGTCAAGTACTTTGGATCAAAGCTCGCGTTGTAGAGGTTGCAAGGACTTCGGATGAAAACTTGCAATTTTTCTATAGTGGATTCAACTGGAAGCTAGAGTTCTTCCGACTGGACTAGTCCTCATAAGAGAAAAACTATTATACATCCTTGTGTTTGCGTTTGATTTTTGATCTCTGCTTTTTATTTACATATTTTTGATATATATTCTGTGATATTGCTGATAAAATATTTTAATAGCTAATTTTCTGCTGCCTACTCTATTCACCCCCTAGAGTATAGCGCTTTACATCTTATCCCTACAATTGGTATCTACAATTGGTATCAGAGCAGGTGCTCCTTATCGAGATATTATTATAGTTGCTCCTTATAGAGGTATTATTGCTCATACCAATTGCTCCTACAACGTTCAATAACCGAACTCAGGCCGAATTCGGGCCAATTTTGTTAGGGTTTTTACAAATTAGTTTTTGGGATTTTTAAAAAGTCAGGCAGTTAGGAAGTAGTTTGGACTTTTGTAAATGGGCTTGTTTTCAAAATGAAAGGGTATTTTAAAAATATTTCTTGGGTAGCCTATTTGTCAGTACGATGCAATGTATATTGTATTCTTAGACTCAATAAATGTGAAAAACATATTAATAAAATAGGAAAACCAATAGTTCTTTGATGACGCCTTTCTTCTGATATTTGAGTAGACTTAAAGATGCCTTTTTTCTTGACGACGGTCGTCCAAAGATAAACAGATCTGGAAATCTGAATATCTTTCAATTCAGTAAAATCTTCTTGTATAACACCATCTGTCACGCCCCAGAACCAGAATACTGGAGAGCGGAGGAATGACTCAGCCAGCTACGTATTACGGGTAGAAGAATACCATATAATACGATCAATGCTGTCTAACCAGACGAGGGGGTGCATACTACATGAAAGTCTTACTATGGTCACTTCACATCTATTGTCTTAATCATTCAAACAAGAAGCAAAAATAGAGAACATGTAAGATAAAGCAGTAAGGCGTCCCAAACGCTTTGTCAAAATGTTCTTGAGATCTGGCTTTTACAAAACATAGCCAGATGATGTAGCAAGTATACACAATTGTTATCAGCTGTAGTCTGACTTAGTTACAATTATGCAAAAGTAAGTACAAGACAATCCGACTGACATGTCGGTGCCAAACGGCTAAGTATAAAGTAAATAACAAAACGAGCGGTGGAGTAAGGGACCCACTCGAGTCCTCCTGCGGTCATTCCCCTAGTATTGACCATCTTGGAGGTGAAAGTAAGCTGAGTCCTCGGGAACCGGCTCTAAATCTGGCCATACAAAACCAGAGAGGTTAGACCTCTAATAGCAAGTACCAGAAGGAAGCACGATATAAAGGATTAAACCAGCAAGTAATAGAATATAATAATAGATCTCTGCTTTCCACTAGGATTCACATAACATTATGACACTTCGAACCAACCTCCCAACCAAACAAGGACAGAAGTTGGCCCGTCATGTCCTGACATTCTGATCATCTCAGTTAGGCAACAGAGTAGGTACAGTACACAAACAAATCATCTTGAACGGCCAATCAACTCCTACGGCTTGCTATTGTGAGTCCCAAGTTATCCTGGAATTATGCAAATAGGGATTCCACAGTTCTTACTATGTGCGAGCAAGGCTAGTCTATCCAGTCAATCAATTGCGCCAATCATGAATTAGACGAGTCCCAGTGGGACGCCCGTCATCAATATACAATATACAATAATAATATAAGCAGATACCGCTCCCTGTCCGTGTGGCAGGTTTACAGTATCTGTGGGAACCAGCCGGCCTGTCGGGCACTACTAGTCCGAAGAGGGCTGCCATATAAGAACTCGGGGATCCATTCTCTCCATGCAATCATTATTTTATTTAACTTAATAGTCTCTACGTTGAGTGAAATCCCATGCCGTGGATCATGGTCATTCAAATGAGTACTTTCGTACGGGGTACGATATGCGCAACTCTACAACGATACCTGTACGGCTAGGTTGTAGGTCTTACATAGCGTAATGCAACAATCAAATCTAACCACAGAGTAATCATGCCTTGACCATAAAGTACACATGCTGCTTTGTAGAAAAATAAATAAATTGAAGCCTGCACATGCCTGTATGTCAATATTCGGGATCGGCTAATCGATTACAATAGTTCATAACATGAACGTGTCTCATTCATTTAATTCAATAAGATGACTAGCCAGTCTCTTAGTTCCAACTAGGAACGCATGATCAATTTTAGTCAAGATAACCATTATTATCAATAGTGACAAGGCATGAAAGTCAATTAGTATTAAATGGGGTCGAGTCTATAACTCTCAAGGTTAATTCCAGTCTTACTGGGTATCCATAAACCTATCAAGACACATGGCACGTTCTACACAACCATATATATTAAAAATATTAACATGCTAAGATTATCGAGTTCATAAAAAAGGCGTAAGGATATAATAGGAGAATTATCCTGCCACTATTAAATCAGTAAATTATAGAACAAATAGAAACACCCAGGTCAGGAACTCACGCCAACAAGTCTATGCTAAGGCTAACAAGTCACGCCAATAAGTCTATGCTAAGGCCAACAAGTCACGCCAAGTCTAGTAGGTAGGAGTGAGCGTATAAATAGCATGAGCGTGAAAAGTGGTTCACGTTGGCACGCACAGCGTGAGCGTGAAGGGTAATTCACGCACGCACAGCGTGAGCGTGAAAAGCGTGATAAGAAATTCACGCACGCACAGAGTGAGCGTGATAAGAAATTCACGCACGCACAGCGTGAGCGTGGAAAGAAATTCAAGCACGCACAGCGTGAGCGTGGAAAGAAATTCACGCACGCACAGCATGAGCGTGATAAGAAATTCACGCACGCACAGAGTGAGCGTGATAAGAAATTTACGCACGCACAGCATGAGCGTGGAAAGAAATTCACGTACGCACAGCGTGAGCATGATAAGAAATTCACGTACGTACAGCGTGAGCGTGATAAGAAATCCACATACGCACGCAAAGACGTGTGCGTAACTCAAATGTCACGCACGCACGTAAAGACGTGAGTGTGACTCAAAATTTACGCTGGCACGTAAGAACGTAAGCGTGACTAAAAATTCACGCTGACACGTAAAGACGTGAGCGTGACTCAAAATTCACGCTGACACGTAAAGACGTGAGCGTGACTAAAAATTCACGCTGGCACGTAAGAACGTGAGCGTGACTCAAAATTCTCGCTAACACGTAAAGACGTGTGCGTGACTAAAAGTCCCGAACTTCAATCTTATGGAACCTTCGTTCCAAGCCAGAATGAGGTTTCCATGGTTCAGAATGGTGAAGAATGAGAAGCTCTGCCACATAGAACCATCTATTCGAAAGCATGCCAGGTTGGGAGATCAAAACCCATGGACAACCGAAAGCACAACAACTTAGATCTGTAAGAAACGAGCCAAGGAAGTCAAAAAAATGCTAAGTACTAAACTCTCTTAGAATCACAAGAGGAAGACAAATGAACCATAAAAAAATGGGTGAAGGAGAAGCAAGATGTACTTGCCTTCTTCTGGTAGATGGAGAGAGTGATGAGGAAGAAGAATAAGTAATGGAGAAGGAAAGTTATGAAGAGAGAGAAGGAGATGGGGGCTTTAAATGGAAGGGTGGTGGTAGGTGGGTTTATTGGGTCGGGTTCATTCGGATCCATCCAAGCCAACCCGAAAGCAAAGCAGAGAGGTTAAAAGCAGAAAATAAAATACAGGAATAAAATTACAGGAAATAAAATACAGATAATTAATTAACATGAAATTAAAGGAATTTAAATACAGGATAATACATGATAAATATTAAATAAATATATATGAGTTGCACATGTATAAAAATACGCATTCCGGGAACGGGGAGTGACATCTCTACCCACCTTAGAAAAATTCCGTCCTCGAAATTTCAAATCCAAGCAGGTAGAAATATCGGAGCTAAACTAATACAAGCAATTCTTGTGATCAAGCAATCGTTTTTACCATATCAAAAAAAAGTACTATATATGTAAATTCATCATTCTATGATATCAAGTAGCTTTACCCATAAGGTGATAAGCATGAAGAATTAGGACAATCATGGTATACAGAAAGAGATATACCTTGTGAGTCAAACAGGTGTGGATACCGTGATCGGATATCATCCTCACGTTCCCACGTTGACTCTCCCAAGGAGTGATGACCCCAAGCAACACGGACAAGACTAATTGTTCGGTTCTTGAGTATCTTCTCTCTTCGGTCCAAAATGGACACAGGCTGTTCCTCGTAAGACAGGTTGGTACCAAAAACCAGCTTAAAATGATCGAGGATATGGCTTGGGTCTGATACATACCTACGTAATTGAGATACATGAAATACGTCATGCACCTCTCGTAACGAAGGTGGAAGGGATAAACGATAAGCAACATCGCCTATCCGATCAAGGATAACGAATGGGCCCACGTACCGCAGACTCAATTTCCTGCGAACGCCAAATCTAATGACCCCACGAGTAGGTGAGATCCGCAAGAATACGTGGTCCCCAACAGAGAACTCTAACGGCCTACGATGCTGGTCCGCCCAATGACGATGTCGGTCCTGCGCAACTCGAAGTCGCTCTCTAATTTCCTTAACCACTTCAACCGTCTGAACAATCATTTATGGGCCTAACATCTTCCTCTCCCCGATATCATTCCATGCAAGCGGTGACCTGCACTTCTTACCATATAGTGCTTCAAATGGCGCCATCTGGATACTGGCTTGATAACTGTTGTTGTATGAGAACTCGACTAAGTGTAGGTGACTCTCCCAAGACCCTCCAAAATCTAGAGTGTAAGCTCGTAACATATCTTCTAAAGTCTGAATCGTTCTTTCTGATTGTCCATCCGTCTGCGGATGGTAAGCCATGCTAAATCTTAACTTGGTACCCAGACTATGGTGTAAGCTCTTCCAAAAATGTGAGGTAAAGCGGGTATCTCGATCCGACACAATACTGACAGGGACTCCATGCTGCCTGACTATCTGTTGTATATATAACTCTTCCAACTTTTTTATAGATTGCCCTACTCTGAAAGGAAGAAAGTGTGCTACCTTTGTAAGTCGGTCTACTATCACCCAAATAGCGTCCTTACCACTTGGTGATCTCGGTAAACCGGTCACAAAGTCCATTATAATATGCTCCTATTTCCATTCCGGAATAGTAAGCGGTTGCAATAACCCAGCTGGCCTCTGCTGTTCTGCCTTTACTTGCTGACATACCAAGCAACGAAAAACAAATCTAGCTATCTCCCTCTTCTTCCCGTTCCACCAGAAATGCTGCTTGATATCTTGGTACATCTTGGTCCCTCCAGGGTGAATAGAATACTGAGAACTGTGAGCTTCTGCCATAACCTCCTGTCTGATATCTCCACTAGGCACACATAGACGTGATCCAAACCTAAGTGTACCATCTTCATGAATTCTTATCTCCTTCCTGAGTCCTGACTCACATTCTGCCCTAAGCTTCTGAATCCTTGGGTCCTGAGCCTGAGCTGCCTTGATTCTGTCTACCAAATCGGATTGAACTTACAGACTTGTTAGAACTCCTACATCACTAGAAAGTATAACTTCAATGCCCATCTCCTGAAGGTCTTCTAAGATATGCCTCTGTGTTGTCAACATAAATGCGCCGTCTCTCCTGCTGAGAGCGTCTGCTACTACATTAGCCTTGCCTGGATGATATTGAAGCTCCACGTCATAATCCTTGATCAACTCCAGCCATCTTCTCTGCCTTATGTTTAGTTCCTTCTGAGTAAAGATGTACTTCAGACTTTTATGGTCTGTGTACATGTCCACTCGGTCACCATATAAGTAAAGCCTCCATAGCTTGAGAGCAAACAGTACTGCCGCCAACTCCAAATTATGAGTTGTGTAATTCTTCTCGTGGTCCCGAAGCTGCCTAGATGCATATGCTATCACCTTCCCATGTTGCATAAGGACACATCCAAGTCCTTTACCTGACGCATCATAATATACTGTAAAACCTCCGGGTCCAACTGGCAATGTAAGAATAGGTGCTGATATCAACTTCTGCTTCAAAGTCTCGAATGATACCTGACATTCTGCCGACCAAACGAATGGTAAATCCTTCCGGGTCAAGCGGGTCATGGGTGCTGAAAGCCTTGCAAAGTCTGACACAAACCTTCTGTAATATCCTGCCAATCCCAAGAGACTCCGCACATCTGCTACGGTCTTGGGTACTGGCCAGCTCTCTACTGCTTCTATCTTTTTGGGATCTACTGCTACTCCAGCTCCTGATATAATGTGACCCAAAAATAAAATATGATCCAACCAAAACTCACACTTGCTGAGCTTGGCATACAACTGGTTCTCTCTCAGAACCTGTAACACTTTCCTGAGGTGGTCTTCGTGCTCCTCTTCACTAGCAGAGTATACGAGAATGTCGTCAAGAAACACAACGACAAACTGGTCTAAGTATGGCATAAAGATACGGTTCATCAAATCCATGAATATTGCTGGAGCATTGGTCAAACCAAACGACATTACTAAGAATTCATAATGCTTATACTTCGATCTGAATGCTGTCTTGGGAATATTTTCCTTTCGAACCCTCACCTGATGGTACCCTGAACGAAGATCTATCTTGGAGAAAACTCTAGCTTTGCTAAACTGATCAAATAAGTCGTCGATCCTGGGTAATGGGTACTTGTTCTTCACTGTTGCCGCGTTAAGCTTCCTGTAGTCAATGTACAATCTGGATGACCCATCCTTTTTTCCCACAAGTACTACTGGTGCTGCCTATGGTGACACGCTAGCTTGGATGAACTTCTTCTCCTTCAGTTCCTCTATGTGCTGATATACCTTGGCCTGCTTTGAATCCGCCATTCTGTAAACTCGATCTGATATCGATTTAGTTCCAGGTACCAATTCTATACTGAACTCAATATCCCTAACCAGTGGTAGACCTGGGAGTTCTTCAGAAAATACGTCTAGAAACTCTTCAACTACCTTCGGAATCTGAACTTCTTCCATTGTCGTTATTACTCCCTGCTCTCGTTGAGTTGCCTCTGATCTGACTAAGGTGAATCTCTTCATGCCTGGAATATCAAAAGATACACTCCCTCTACGACAATCTATTGTCGTATGACTGTCTTTCAGCCAGTCCATGCCTAAGATAACGTCAAAATTTCCAACAGGAAATTCTATCAACCGGGCGGGTAAAGAATGCCCGTAAACTACAACGCTACATGCTAAAATAACTCTACTAACTCCTACGAGCCCATTACTAGTGAGTATATTCAACCTTCCTTGCAATGCCTCGAACTCTATTCCTAGTCGTGTCGCAAATTGTGCAGATATAAATGAATGGGATGCTCTCGAATCAAACAATGCTACTGCGGGATATGAGGCGACGAGAATGTTACCTGCCACAACATCTCTCGATGCCAATGCCTCCTCCAAGGACAGAGTGAATGCTTGCCCTCGACCTCCTTGCTGGTTTCTATGTTGTGGCCTAGCCTGATGTTGTTGCTGGCCCCTTCCTTGATGATGCTGGGGTGGTCTATGCTGGTGTTGCTGCATCGGCGGCCCCTGCTGCCGAAACATCTGAGCCTGCGGTATTAACGGACGCTGGTGCTGGCATGTCCTTGGTACTGGCAGAGCAGGAAACTGTTGCCCAGGTCCTCCTAACCTCGAATTCATGGGACATATGGTAACCCGATG
This sequence comes from Iris pallida, assembly GCA_029216955.1. Lineage (NCBI taxonomy): Eukaryota > Viridiplantae > Streptophyta > Magnoliopsida > Asparagales > Iridaceae > Iris > Iris pallida. The sequence continues at coordinate 3,022,230 of JANAVB010009598.1, forward strand.
GTCTGGATTTCCATATATTAGACACAGTCCATTCAATGTTCGACACACATCTCTAGTGTGCCCTGCCTTCTCGTAATAAGTGCAGCCTGCCGGGGGTTGCTGGTTCTTCCTCTGTTGCTGTTGCTGCTGTCTGGGTGGGGCTGGTCCTCGTATCGCCACATCGTGGATACGAATGCCAGTGGATGGTGCTGTTGTTCGGGGTGCTGCTCCCCCTCCTCCTTCAATCTGACTGTAGGATCTCTTCTGACCCCCAGTCCTGGTCGCAAGCCTCTGAATGGTTATCTCATGCCTTCAAGTTGCCGTCAATACTTCGTCAAAAGTTTGGTAATTGTGCCCCTCTATCAATTGCAAGAGTTCAAGATGAAACCCTTGCTGAAACCTCATGGCCCTCTGGCTCTCTGTTGCTACCATCTTTGGGGCGAATCTACTCAATCTGCAGAACTCCGCTGCATAAGCATCTACAGTCTTGTCGGCCTGCATGAGGTTGATAAACTTCTGTTGTAGCTCAAACCGTGCCACAACTCCATAGTACTTGGTCTTGAATCTTGCAGTGAAATCGTCCCAAGCCACAGGACATCTGATGCCCACTTCCTCTGATTCCCACCAATCACGTGCGAGATCCTGAAGTAACAACTTCACTAGATCCACACTTTCTTCTGCCGGTACCTTAGCTGCTGTCAGAATAGCCTCAATATCCTTAAGCCATGCATCTGCTGAGATGGCATCCTTCGTGCCCTCGAAACGGCAGGGGTTATACTTGCAAAACCTGGCTGATGCACCTGAATCAGTCCTCATTCCTTTTTCTAAAGCCGTCTGTAATCCTTGGTTGAGCAACACATTATGCTCTTGTAGCTGAGTGTGCATGCGCTGCTGGGCCAACATCTGATGTTGCTGAGTAGCCATTATTCCTCTCATGATCTCCGGAAGGGCTGGTGTGTCCACTTCTACAGGGGTAGGTGGAACTATGGGTGGTGTTGGAACTTCCGGATACTGCGGTTCAGCTGCTGGTTCTACTATCACTTCTTCTTGGATAGTCTCCTGAGGTGAGACTGGCCCTTGTTGCTGACCAACCTGGTCATGTTGCCCTTGTTGTTGCTGCCCAGCTCTGACCAATGCGGACGAAGTGCCCCTAAGAAAAGGGACAAGAGAACAATCAAACAACCGGACATGAAGGATCAATGAAGTCAAAGGATACCGGAATGTCAAGCAAGGGTTGAGAACAACGAATCATAAGATCAAGGGGGGACTAGGGTGATTGAGACATCCTATAAATCAAAACACCCCACAAGTCTAAAATCAGACCTGCATGGGCCACCACTAAAACCTTGTCACGCCCCAGAACCAGAATACTGGAGAGCGGGGGAATGACTCAGCTAGCTACGTATTACGGGTAGAAGAATACCGTATAATACGATCAATGCTGTCTAACCAGACGAGGGGGTGCATACTACATGAAAGTCTTACTATGGTCACTTCACATCTATTGCCTCAATCATTCAAACAAGAAGCAAAAATAGAGAACATGTAAGATAAAGCAGTAAGGCGTCCCAAACGCTTAGTCAAAATGTTCTTGAGATCTGGCTTTTACAAAACATAGCCAGATGATGTAACAAGTATACACAATTGTTATCAGCTGCAGTCTGACTTAGTTACAATTATGCAAAAGTAAGTACAAGATAATCCGACTAACATGTCGATGCCAAACGGCTAAGTATAAAGTAAATAACAAAACGAGCGGTGGAGTAAGGGACCCACTCGAGTCCTTCTGCGGTCATTCCCCTAGTATTGACCATCTTGGAGGTGGAAGTAAGCGGAGTCCTCAGAAACCGGCTCTAAATTTGGCCATACAAAACCAGAGAGGTTAGACCTCTAATAGCAAGTACCACAAGGAAGCACGATATGAAGGATTAAACCAGCAAGTAATAGAATATAATAATAGATCTCTGCTTTCCAATAGGATTCATATAACATCATGACACTTCGAACTAACCACCCAACCAAACAAGGACAGAAGTTGGCCCGTCATGTCCTGACATTCTGATCATCTCAGTTAGGCAACAAAGTAGGTACAGTACACAAACAAATCATCTTGAACGGCCAATCAACTCCTACGGCTTGCTATTGTGAGTCCCAAGTTATCCTAGAATTATGCAAATAGGGATTCCTCAGTTCTTACTATGTGCGAGCAAGGCTAGTCTATCCAGTCAATCAATTGTGCCAATCATGAATTAGACGAGTCCCAGCGGGACGCCCGTCATCAATATACAATATACAATAATAATATAAGCAGATACCGCTCCCTGTCCGTGTGGCAGGTTTACAGTATCTGCAGGAACCAGCCGACCTATCGGGCACTACTAGTCCCAAGAGGGCTGCCATGTAAGAACTCGGGGATCCATTCTCTCCATGCAATTATTATTTTATTTAACTTAATAGTCTCTACGTTGAGTGAAATCCCATGCCGTAGATCATGGTCATTCAAATGAGTACTTTCGTACGGGGTACGATATGCGCAACTCTACAACGATACCTGTGCGGCTAGGTTGTAGGACTTACATAGCGTAATACAACAATCAAATCTAACCATAGAGTAATCATGCCTTGACCATAAAGTATACATGCTGCTTTGTAGAAAAATAAATAAATTGAAGCCTGCACATGCCTGTATGTCAATATTTGGGATCGGCTAATCGATTACAATAGTTCATAACATGAACGTGTCTCATTCATTTAATTCAATAAGACGACTAGCCAGTCTCTTAGTTCCAACTAGGAACACATGATCAATTTTAGTCAAGATAACATTATTATCAATGGTGACAAGGCATAAAAGTCAATTAGTATTTAATGGGGTCGAGTCTATAACTCTCAAGGTTAAGTTCCAGTCTTACTGGGTATCCATAAACCAATCAAGACACAGGGCACGTTCTACACAACCATATATATAAAAAATATTAACATGCTAAGATTATCGAGTTCATAAAAAAGGCGTAAGGATATAATAGGAGAATTATCCTGCCACCATTAAATGAGTAAATTATAGAACAAATAGAAACACCCAGGTCAGGAACTCATGCACGTACGCAAAGACGTGTGCGTAACTCAAATGTCATGCACGCACGTAAAGACGTGAGCGTGACTCAAAATTCATGCTGGCACGTAAGAACGTGAGCGTGACTAAAAATTCACGCTGACACGTAAAGACGTGAGCGTGACTCAAAATTCACGCTGACACGTAAAGACGTGAGCGTGACTAAAAATTCACGCTGGCACGTAAGAACGTGAGCGTGACTCAAAATTCACGCTAACACGTAAAGACGTGTGCGTGACTAAAAGTCCCGAACTCCAATCTTATGGTACCTTCGTTCCAAGCCAGAATGAGGTTCCCATGGTTCAGAATGGTGAAGAATGAGAAGCTCTGCCGCATAGAACTATCTATTCGAATGCACGCCAGGTTGGGAGATCAAAACCCATGGACAACCGAAAGCACAACAACTTAGATCTGTAAGAAACGAGCCAAGGAAATCAAAAAAATGCTAAGTACTAAACTCTTTTAGAATCACAAGAGGAAGACAAATGAACCATAAAAAAATGGGTAAAGGAGAAGCAAGATGTACTTGCCTTCTCCTGGTAGGTGGAGAGAGTGATGAGGAAGAAGAAGAAGTAATGGTGAAGGAAAGTTATGAAGAGAGAGAAGGAGATGGGGGCTTTAAATGGAAGGGTGGTGGTAGGTGGGTTTATTGGGTCGGGTTCATTCGGATCCATCCAAGCCAACCCGAAAGCAAAGCAGAGAGGTTAAAAGCAGAAAATAAAATGCAGGAATAAAATTGCAGGAAATAAAATACAGATAATTAATTAACATGAAATTAAAGGAATTTAAATACAGGATAATACATGATAAATATCAAATAAATATATATGAGTTGCACATGTATAAAAATATGTATTCTGGAAACGGGGAGTGACACCATCTTTGGTCCATCATTAATTCTCTATTGCATATGTCCTAATTTGATCATGTTTGATCATACTTACTGTATGTTTACAAATACATGTTAGGCGAACAAAGTAGTATGATGCATTATGATACAAATATAGCAATAAGATGTAGAACATTAGGTCAATGCTAAGTTAAGTAGCAACATGATAGTGATTACACGAATATTAGTGACATCATTATGTTAAACTTAATTAATTAGCCATATTCAAAAACATGATATAATCATTGGGCTAACATAGGTAAGATGTTATTCTTATGCATTATGACTTACAGATCCAAACCCGACATGTCATTATAACTACAGCGAAGACATCGGTGTATTCATTGACATATTGAACCAAGGATTCATGATCTTCTCCTACCAAGCTTTTGTTGATGATGGGTTTGGGCGACGATTCATCCCCTAAGTCTATCAGTTCGACTTCATCTTCGGTAGGAGGTTCCCGTTGTTCAAAACGAGATTCCTACTGTACACCTAAGCATTGAGCCCAGGGTTTCTCTTCGAAGAACTTCAATGTTTGATCATCATCTTCTTCTTCTGGAGGATGTACGGATGTCATGTTGATTGACAACACTTTTCTGAGGATTGGACCGATGCTAGTATCGTAGTCCCAAGTTGAAGCTTCAGATGGATGAGAGTGTACGACCTCTTCAGCTTCTAAACCACACGGGTTGTTGGTGGTGTGACATAACCTACCTCCCGTCGAGGGCGATGATAGTAATCTTGTGGCTTCCCTTTCAAGACCGGAAGTCATAAGGGAAGACGTTGGTCTTTTTCGTAGTTCAAGCCCTTGCCACTGGTCAAGTCATAACCCATTTTTCTGGATGAGATACTTTGCTCGATAGGTGTACCGATATATTTGAAATCTACCAGTATCTAGTTCGGTTCAGCTAGAGAGAGGTCCTGGTGACGTTCAACCTTACCGAAGATGATGGAATTTTTTCCTTATTTCGAGACAGAACTATATAACAGACCCCTCAGTACGGGACAACTTGGTTTACATGATTAACAGTCTTTATTTGTGTTTACAACGACTATAAGGCATTATCTAAAGTATACATGGCATTCCAATATGAAAGGTTAGAGTAGTTCAAAGACATCCTTTTATTAATAAAGTACGGGATCTTGTCCCGGGGAATTATATCATAAAGAGAAGGGGCATCAATATTAGCAGATATGTAATCTCCTATCTCTTCATCAGTAAGAACCAGGATAGCTTTTGGAGGAGGTTCAGGGGCTTTACGCCGTGTCTTAGCCACAGAGGAGTTAACATCTTGGCAGGAGGCATTTTCGGAGACCTCCGTGGGAGTCTGATCCAAATTGGTTCTTGCGCCCGGCCTAGAAGTTTGACAACCAAAGGAGCTGAAGTTGGAGCCTTCCCATGAGGCTTGGCTACAAACAAACTTGATACTTGGGAGTTCTTCCCTTGGGCCGCACCTTCTGAGGGGCTTTAGTTGTCATCTCAGCTTCGACTTTGGCCTTTGTTTTAGCTTTCGCTTCATCATCGGCGTCGTTGGCCTCATCCTCTAAGTGGATTGATTTATATATATCAAAATTAGTAAAGAATGCCTCGATCCCTCTGAAGGGATCGACATCAGCGAACTCCGTCCTGAATATGCCATTGTTAGAAACGTACTTTATCCACTGGTGGAGAGTAGACGACACCATAATGTACACATGTATCCACGGACATCCCAACAAAATGTTGTAAATGATATCGGTCTCGATGACATAGCAAGTCACTTGTGTATAGAGATTGCCAATATGGCACTTCAGCAAGATCTTGCCTAGAGGCTTAGTTTTCCCGGTATTGAAGCCGTTAATTGTAGTATTGGATGCAGTCAGGCGATGCATCGGGATCCCCAGTGTCTATAGCAGAGTCTGAAGAATAATACTAAAGGAAGACCCAGGATCGATTTGAGTCTGATCCATCTTGTTGGAGCCAATATACCCTGTATAATACAAAGGTCTTCTATGCCGATTATTCTTGAGCAGCATATCTTACTGAGTAAACATGATATTGGGGATGATTTTCCCTATACTATGACAGTGCGAACATGCTGTTGGATCTTTTTCAGGCTATTTAACCTAGCTGATAAAGGATTCAACATCTTTCAATGCTTCACATAGAGCCTCCCGAGTGTCTTTGGACAATCGGAGAAGTTCAAATAGTGATAGACGAGCTGGAGTACTGGCGAGCTGTGCCAGTATGTCAAAGTTGTAGGGTTTGGTCAACCCCGAAGTACTTTTTTTCATAGAGGCCTGTCAAAACGAGCCTCTTTCTGCTTCTGCTTTTCTGCTGTTAGAGGTTGAGATGGACTCTTCTTTTGGGCAGCACTAGTGGTAACGGGAGGCATCTCCTCAACTAGAGCCTCCTCCTACTGAGCGTTCTACTATGAACGCATCTGTGCTGGCAAAGCTTCTTCTAGAGGGGAAGTGAACATTCGGCAAGATTTAGTCTTCTTACCGTCGGTTGAGTCAGTTCCGGAGCCAAATTTGGGTAAACCCACATGATCTTGCCTCGGAATGTGGTGACTGGCACCAGCCCACTCACGTTGTCACGAATTGGCGAAAGGTTGGTTACTTCCATTATCGTCTTCGGGATGGGGACAATGCCATCTCGAGTTCCAATCGACGGCAGGGTACCAAACTGGAGGGACACTATATTTGTGGAGACTGTCTTATCCTCATAGTCGAACGAGAGGACATTCGCATTGATCACACGCTGTATGTAGTTCTTCAGTATGTAGCAGTCTTGGGTCGGGTGTATAACCCCCAATTTTCCAAATAAGGATAATTTTGAACTTTTGTAATTATAATTATTATATATTTTTATTTACATCTCATTATAATCGTTGGTGATTTTTAATCATTTTTTACTATTTAAAACCATTTGATCAATGACTTGTGATTTTGATGTTTTACTAGTGTAACCCTAGAGACTATCTGACCTAGAGCCTAACCATGTGATTAGGGACGTTTAATTATCATTTTTAGCCTAGGGGTAATTTGGTCATTTTGACTCATTAGAATTATTTGATTAAATATTGGATTGGTGATTGCTATCATTGACTTTGACTTATTGAGACTTTGTAGACTAGCCTAGAAGCTAACCATAGCTATGGTGACCCTAGTCTAACTTAAGTTAACCTATTTTTAGTCATTAGAAACTAGTTTTAAATATGAGGATTAAGATTAAGTGAAATGACTTATGACTTGTGATTTTTTATTCCATGACTTGTGACTTAATCCCATAGGTCCATAACTTGAAGCCCTAACCCTAACCAAACCCTAAGTGACCATCTATAATAGGATTTCCACTCCTATTTAATGCCCTCTCCCCGTGTTCTTGTCTCTTTTGTGCTCAACCAAATTTTTAGAAGGAAAGGTAAATCCCCACTTTCCAAAATTCCTAATAAATCCATTTTAATCCTTTTTGACCAAAATCTTTTGCATATGATTCTAATCAACCTCTACTTGCTGATTTTGAGGAGTAATTTCAGTTTTAGAGCAATTTGGAGGATTTGTCTAGCAACGGAAACCGTTTGATTTGGGGCTTTTTCTTGATCAGTGCGATCCGTAGGTAAACCCCTCTAATAACATTTTTATTCTGATTTTATTGCATGGTAGCCTAGATCTAGGTGTCCACTAGCTATAGTGGTAGTTTGGTGTCGTTTGTATTAGGTTTTGTGTCCGTATCGGACACGTATCAAACCCATAGGCTAGATGTTTGTGGAAATGCCACAACTATCGTTTTGTGCTATTTTTACAAATATTTTTGAATGAAATCCTAGATCTAGGGTTTGTTTATTGATTCGTGTCTTTGCTCACTAATTTTGGAGTTGTGTCGTGTCCACACGAGGACACGAATACGCTGTGGCTGAACCATGCACAGTGTCCTACTACTCGGGCACAATTTTACACTTTATAGGACACGAGGACACGCCAATTTTTGGAAGGATGTTAAGGCACTGACTGACACGGGCCTTCCAAAATCTGGGCTCGAATGGTTGAGTGTGCGAGGAGTTCTCCTTCCCGTACTGGTCACACGAGCTGCTGTACGTGCGTGCAATTAGGCACTGACACGCGGTTTGACACGCCACAACACGTGTCTAGGACACGGTGCAGGGTGTCAAAGGGTATCCCTACCCTAGCGTACATGTGTGCACATCCACATGTCCCCATGTGGCCTGTATCGTATGCTGGACACGCGTGCACGTGTGTACGACGTTGTGTCCAGTCTCAGTGCTTGTGTGGTGTTTTAGTGTCGTGGACACGGTCGTGTCCACTTGGTTGGACCCAGACCCTTGTGAGACACGTGCACGTGTGTGGGATGGGTTACCAACAAATAAATTCTTGTATTAACAAGTTTTTATTGGTCGATTTACAATTTCCCTAAATTACTAATACGTTCTTCACTGTTTTCAAATTTCTAAATTTGATTCCTGTTTTAAACTGTTTTGTGATGTTTAAGTTGCCACATTAATTCATATACACATGTATTAGTTTATTGTTAAGGTTGATTCATGATTTGGTTTGATGTTAACACAAGAATGGGATTTTCGAATTTGGGTTGGACTGGTTATATGAATTGTCACTTGTTTTCAGTTTTTCCTGAGAACTGAATTCCTAAGTATTGCACTAATTCAGTTCCTATTACACTCACATTCAATCCTGAACACATATTTTATTATTTCCATTTTCCTTAGTTTAGCACCCTATCCATCTACACTGTCTTGATAACATAAATTTTGTCATACACATAACTGATATTCTCTAACTGATTCAATTCACTGTTAGCTAAACCTATTATACACAAACTGTCATTTAAATCTGAGTTTCCCTATTTCCTTCACCCATTGACACATCACTAATCTATTTTTTCCTGTATACACACATTGAACACACATTGACACTATTCATTTTCCTGAAAATCCTATTACACAATCTTGAGAACACAGGAACTACCCCCTAGACTGTCATTATGATCACACACCCATCACTCAAGTCTGAGCACTAACACATATCCCACCCCACTGTCACTTTGAACACAAGGTATATTGTACACACAAGCCATCTACTATTTTTCCCTATTTCCAGATTCTACACACACACTTTCCTTGCTACAACACCATGCACACATGCCACATTAACACACACACACTTTACACTATGTTATTCCTAAAAATTCATCTAATACACACACACATTGTCACATGGACACACTCTACTGTCATGTTATATCACATTGTACACACACCCATCTCTATCACACTATATATATATATATAAATATATTTTATATGCTAGATATAATAATATGGTATATACATATATTTGTGTATGATAATTTATATTAAATAAGTAAATATACAATATGTGTGAAATGTGTGATATAGCCTATATGGCCTATAGCCTATGTACATGGCACATAGCCTATGGGGTGTATCCCTATGTGATAGAGCCTGTGTATATGGCATGAATTCCCAGTGAATGTGTGTTGTTGGCTTGTATAGCCTAGTTTTGATGTGTACTTGCTAGAATAGGCTGGTTAGGCTTAGTAAGACTTGTCTGGTTAGGCTTGACCTAGTTTGACTGTTAGAGTTGACTAGAGTTGACCAAGGGTTGACTTTAGCCTAGATTGACCCCAAACATCATGTAGATGCATTGTAGCAGTCTATTATACTATTTTGGACATGTAGTGACTTGTACTGTTCTATAGGAGACATACACCACTCCTCGGACAATATATTATCTTCAAATATTCAGGATACTAGGCGAGTACATTCTCTGATAGTTCTTCCATTTACTTGTCGATTACTATACTTCAGTTGTAGTTAGTTCTATTTGATTCTCTGTTACAAACACGATTTGATATTGCTGGATCCATTTTATGAGACACTCATTTATTCATGTATGGCCTCCATTTTTGGAACTACTACTGGAATCACCTACTGGAATCATCCTGGAATCACTTACTGGTATCATTTATGTTCTGGCTGGACTTGTATTTATTTTTGTGTCGGGTTCTGGATTCACTTGTACTTGTTGGGCAGGGAAATATTGGAGTAGACATGTGAACATTCCCAATACTGGAACCAATCCTTTGGAATTATACTGGAATGATAGCCATCCCACACTTGGCCGAGTGTGCGGTGTACCGTATTACCTACAGCCGTTAACATGTCAATTCCGATATTTTAAAACACACTGTTAGAGTATAGTCTGGACTCACCCTAGAATCCTTGATCACTGACTGGACTCACCTTATACCGGACTCATCTTGTGCTGGAATCACCTGGTATTAGATTACATTGTCTGGGCTCACATTTTGACTACACTTGACTCTTATTATACTGTCTGGACTTATATCATGTTACTCTAGTTCAGCTAGATTATATTTTACAGTCTTCATTGTCATGTTTTTCTTTTTGTTTAGTTACTTTACTTTCCTTGTACCTTAACTGTTCTCTACTTCATTACTCGTATAAACTGCCATGTTCATCAATATAACTGTCTATAACTGCATTATAGTTTTCTGTCATTTACTTGGGATTTCTTGATGAGTTGTACTCGTTCTTGTCCAGACTGGACCTGTTGAAAATATTATAGATGCTTGTCCCGAGGACACTTGCCCTACTTACTATGGACCAGGAGATGGCTTAGCTACCTTTGGCCTACACTTAGGAGTGATCGGGAGATTATCTAGTTGACTTGGTTTAGATTTCATGTTTTAGAACTTGAATTGTAATAAATTGAGATATTGTTGTTTTGAGATTATTATTTTTTAATAGTTGGTTGTTGTTATTTAGTCTTAGTTATAACTACTGTATTACCATATCGTGCTTAGACTATGATTGAGATTTCATTATATCTATACTTGTCCTCCGTTCAGAGTTAAGATTTGACAAGTACATTATATAATTACGGGAGTTATTGGTTAGATAGTAACCTAGGACAGTGTTCTACCGCTGACACTGCGGCATAGGCTAGACGTACCCACTTCTCGTGCCTCTAAACTGGGTGCGGGTCGTGACACATTTTTAGTGGTGTCCCATGCAGGTCGAGTTTATGTAGTGGTATTCGAACTAGACTATCACTACAGCCTGCGATAGGATTGAGAGATAGGCTTTAACGGAGAGGTACTCAATCACAGTTAGGAAAATTCTGCTTCAATTCATGCCATCTACACATCTTACTGATTTGTCTTCTTTGAAATAAACTGTCCTCTTTTGATTTTATCGATTTCTGCTCAGATTGACTTCCTTTTTCGATCTGTCTTCAGGATGGTGGAGACACGATCACATCGCTCTGGTACAGCAGTCGCTGGAGAGGTGTCTGCCACCTCTCGTCCAGTGTAGCAGCATACTGGGATTGTGGCACCTTTTGTTCCTGATCAGACTTGAACGACTGTAGCCTTTTGGGGTGTGCCTCCACCTATTCAGAGGATGACCCCAGTCATTCCTGAGATATTTCAGCCGCAGCACCCGCAGCCACCTGCAGGATTGGTTGATGTTGCCCACCTATTTTTCTTAGTGGAGAGGATTCTGGCGTCTCACCAGCAGCAGCAGCAGCGTCAGACTGTCGACTTCCGTCAGGGGATCGATGAGACCCACCAGCTGGTCCGTACGACTGTGGAGATGGTGGCTACTCAGGGGACGCAGTAGCTTTACCGGAAGGAGAAGGATATCCAGGACTTTCAGAAGATGCATCCTAGAGATTTCCTGGGCACTGAGGGCATTCACTATGCGGATGATTGGATTGAGCATATCGAGGAGATTTTTTGGTTAGCGGAGATACCAGCCAGACTTCATATCATGGCGGCGAGCAGTCAGATGCAGGACTTAGCTCGTACCTGGTACCAGACAGATCCCAGAGTAGGAGTAGAGGGTCAGACATGGGAGTAGTTCAACGAGCGATTCAAGGAACAGTTCTTTCCAGATGTGGCACTAGGAGGCATTGAGGTGCAGTTTGAGAGTCTGGTTCAGGAGAACCAGACAGTTGCTGAGTACACCGGAGATTTTTGTCGGTTGGCCCAGTTTATTGACGATCTGATGGAGAAGACGTAGGCTACAAAGTTCCGTCGAGGGTTGATTAGAGAGGTTCGGTCACTGACTAAGAGTGACCGGAATGCGACCTTCACAGAGATCTTGGCAGGAGCTATGGCAGCGGAGGACGACCTAGGGTTGAAGCTGAACAGAGGTCGGGACTTTCAGGAAGCCAGTAGTAGCGGAGGCTAGGCCAAGAGGCCTCACGTACAGATTCAGCAAACGTAGACACCAGTGATGGTTCAACATGCATAGCATCAGCCTAGAGGGTAGGACCATAGGGTGCCGACTTGTGCCTACTACAGGAAGGCAGGGTATGTTTGGGAGTCTTATAGGAGGAGACTGAAGGTTTGTCTATTCTGTGGGTCTGGTGCTCACAAGATGATAGATTATCCCACTGCACCTCCTTTTGAGGGAGCTTTTGCGATGGCGGTCGAGGAGACCGACGCTGCAGGTGATGGGTTAGCAGGTTTATCCTTCTCATTCTTTCTCCCCACGTTCCTGTGTGATTCTATTAGTACCTGCCAGGAAATTGCTTGTGATTTGCTAGATAGTGTAGCTACCCTATTCGAGACTGTAGAATCACGACCAGTAGGACTGGGTTGCATATTATCTATCGACTTTGATTTGATTGGGGGTTTGACCTAGTAGGGGTACGATCATCTTAATTTCGAGGACAAAATTTTTCTAGGGGGTAGACTTGTAACATCCAGTTTTCCAAATAAGGGTAGTTTTGAACTTTTGTAATTATAATTATTATTTATTTGTATTTACATCACATTATGATTTTTGGTGATTTTTAATCATTTTTACTATTTAAAACCATTTGATCAATGACTTGTGATTTTGATGTTTTACTAGTGTAATCCTAGAGACTGTCTGACCTAGAGCCTAAACATGTGATTAGGGATATTTAATTATCATTTTTAGCCTAGGGTAATTTGGTCATTTTGACTCATTAGAATTATTTGATGAAATATTGGATTGGTGATTGCTATCCTTGACTTTGACTTATTGGGACTTTGTAGACTAGCCTAGAAGCTAACCCTAGCTATGGTGACCCTAGTCTAACTTAAGTTAACCTATTTTTAGTCATTAGAAACTAGTTTTAAATAGGAGGATTAAGATTAAGTGAAATGACTTATGACTTGTGATTTTTCATTCCATGACTTGTTACTTAAGCTCATTGGCCTATAACTTGAAGCCTTAACCCTAACCAAACCCTAAGTAACCAGCCATAATAGGATTCCCACTCCTTTTTAATGCCCCCTCTCTTTGTTCTTGCCTCTTTTGTGCTCAACCAAGTTTTTAGAAGGAAAGGTAAATCTCCACTTTCCAAAATTTCTAATAAATCCATTTTTAATCCTTTTTGACCCAAATCTTTTGCATATGATTCTAATCAACCTCTACTTGCTAATTTTAAGGAGTAATTTCAGTTTTAGAGCAATTTGGTGGATTTGGCTAGCAACGGGAACCGTTTAATTTGGGGCTTTTTCTTGATCCTAGCAATCTATAGGTAAACCCCTCTAATTCCATTTTTATTCTGATTTTATTGCATGGTAGCCTAGATCTAGGTGTCCCCTAGCTATAGTGGTAGTTTGGTGTCGTTTGCATTAGGTTTCGTGTCCGTATCGGACACGTATCAAACACAAAGGCTAGGTGTTTGTGGAAATACCACAACCATCGTTTTGTGCAGTTTTTGCAAATATTTTTGAATAAAATTCTAGATCTAGTATTTGTTTATTGATTCTTGTCCTTGCCCACTAATTTTGGAGTCGTGTAGAGTCCACACGAGGACACGAACATGATGTAGCTGAACCGTGCGCAGTGTCCTGCTACTCGGGCAGAATTTTATACTGTATAGGACACGAGGACACGCCAATTTTTGGGAGGATGTCAAGGCACTGACTAACATGGGCCTTCCAAAATCTGGGCTCGAATGGTTGAGTGTGCGAGGAGTTCTCCTCCCCGTACTGGTCACACGAGCTAGTGTAATCATGTGCAATTAGGCACTGACACGCGGTTTGACACGCCATGACACGTGTCTAGGACACGGTACAGGGTATCAAAGGTGTAGCCCTACCCCTAATGTACACGTATGCACAGCCACGTATCCCCACGTGGCCTATGTCATACGCTGGACACGCGTGCACGCGTGCACGACGCTGTGTCCAGTCTAAGTGCTCGTGTGGTGTTTTATTGTCGTGGACACGGTTGTGTCCACTTGGTTGGACACAGACCCTTGTGAGACACGTGCACGTGTGTGGGATGGGTTACCAACCAACAAATTGTTGTATTAACAAGTTTTTATAGGTCGATTTGCAATTTCCCTAAATTACTGATATGTTCTTCACTGTTTTGAAATTTTTGAATTTGATTCCTGTTTTAAACTATTTTACGATTTTTAAGTTGCCATATTAATTCATATACACATGTATTAGTTTACTGTTAAGGTTGATTCATGATTTGGTTTGATGTTAACACAAGAATAGGATTTTTGAATTTGGGTTGGACTGATCATATGAACTGTCACTTGTTTTCAGTTTTTCTGAGAACTGAATTCCTAAGTATTGCACTAATTCAGTTCCTATTACACTCACATTCAATCCTGAACACACATTTCATTATTTCCATTTTCCTTACTTTAGCACCCTATCCATCTACACTGTCTTGATAACATGAATTTTGTCATACACATCACTGATATTCTTTAACTGATTCAATTCACTGTTAGCTAAACCTATTATACACAAACTGTCATTTAAATCTGAGTTTTCCCATTTCCTTCACCCATTGACACATCACTAACCCATTTTTTCCTGTATACACACATTGAACACACATTGACACTATTTATTTTCCTGAGAATCCTATTACACAATCCTGGAAACACATGAACTACCCCTAGAATGTCATTTTGATCACACACCCATCACTCAAGTCTGAGCACTAACACATACCCCACCCCACTGTCACTTTGAACACAAGGTATATTATACACACAAGCCATCTACTGTTTTTCCCTGTTTCCATATGCTATACACACACTTTCCTAGCTACAACACCATGCACACATGCCACATTAACACACACACTCTACACTATGTAATTCCTGAAAATTCATCTAATACACACACACACACATTGCCACATGGACACACTCTACTGTCATGTTATATCACATTGCACACACACCCATCTCTATCTCAATATATGTATATATAAATATATTTTATATGCTAGATATAATAATGTGGTATATACATATATTTGTGTATGATAATTTATATTAAATTGGTAAATATACAATATGTGTGAAATGTGTGATATAGCCTATATGGCCTATAGCCTATATACATGGCACATAGCCTATGGGGTGTATCCCTATGTGATACAGCCTGTGTATATGACATGAATGTCCAGTAAATGTGTGTTGTTGGCTTGTATAGCCTAGTTTTGATGTGTGCTTAATAGAATAGGCTGGTTAGGCTTAGTGAGACTTGTCTGGGTTAGGCTTGACCTAGTTTGACTGTTAGAGTTGACTAGAGTTGACCAAGGGTTGACTTTAGCCTAGATTGACCCCAAATATCATGTAGATGCATTATAGCAGTCTATTATACTATTTTGGACATGTAGTGACTTGTACTATTCTATAGGAGACAGACACCACTCCTCGGACAATATATTCTCTTCAAATATTCAGGATACTAGGCGAGTACATTCTCTGATAGTTCTTCCATTTACTTGTCGATTACTATACTTCAGTTGTATTTAGATCTATTTGATTATCTGTTACAAACACGATTTGATATTGCTGGATCCATTTCATGCGACACTCATTTATTCATGTCTGGCCTCCATTTCTGGAACTACTACTGGAATCACCTACTGGAATCACCCTGGAATCACTTACTGGTATAATTTATCTTCTTGCTGGACTTGTATTTATTTTCATGTCGGGTTCTAGATTGACTTCTACTTGTTGGGTAGGGAAATATTGGAGTAGACGTGTGAACATTTCCAATACTGGAACCACTCTCTTGGAATTATACTGGAATGATAGCCATCCCACACTTTGCCGAGTGTGCGGTGTGCAGTATTACCTACAGCCGTTCACATGTCAATCCCGATATTTTAAAACACACTGTTAGAGTATAGTCTGGACTCACCCTGGAATCCTTGATCACTGACTAAACTCACCTTATACCGGACTCATCTTGTGCTGGAATCAGCTGGTATTAGATTACATTGTTTGGGCTCATATTGGGATTATACTTGACTCTTATTATACTGTCTGGACTTATATCATGTTACTCTAGTTCAGCTAGATTATATTTTACAGTCTTCATTGCCATGTTTCTCTTTTTGTTTAGTTACTTTACTTTCTTTGTACCTTAACTGTTCTCTACTTCATTACTCGTATAAACTGCCATGTTCATCAATATAACTGTCTATAATTGCTTTATAGTTCTCTGTCATTTACTTGGGATTTCTTGATGAGTTGTACTCGTTCCTGTCCTGACTGGACCTGTTGAAAATATTACAGATGCTTGCCCCGAGGACACTTGCCCTACTTACTATGGACCAGGAGATGGCTTAGCTACCTTTGGCCCCGACACTCAAGAGTGATCGGGAGATTAGCTAGTTGACTTGGTTTAGATTTCATGTTTTAGAACTTGAATTGTAATAAGTTGAGATATTATTGTTTTGAGATTATTATTTTTTAGTAGTTGGTTGTTGTTATTTAGTCTTAGTTATAACTACTGTGTTATCATATCGTGCTTAGACTGTGATTAAGATTTTATTATATCTATACTTGTCCTCCGTTCGGAGTTGAGATTTGACAAGTACATTATATAATTGTGTGAGTTGTTGGTTAGATAGTAACCTAGGACATTGTTCTACCGCCGATACTGCGGCGTGAGCTGGACGTACCCACTTCTCGTGCCCCTACCCTGGGTGCAGGTTAGGACAGGGTGCCCGTGAACTGATGGTAGTGACAGTACATCAGGTCGCCTACGTTGTCCACCTCATCAGCACGCTTGGGATCAGACAGCTAGATTTTGTCGCCCTATATTAGCACCTCGAAGAGCTGCAGGGTGTCTTCATCATTGAAGGAGTAGACCTCCTTCTGTCTTGGCGTGGTCGGTGGCTTCTGGGAATGAGCTGGTGCTCCTTTGAAGGTATTCACAGTCAATGTCTACATTCCCTTCGGCTCTGTTTGCCATTAAAATTGTTTTGATTGAAATCTTAATACAAACAGAACAGTGATACAATATAGGACTTAGATGTAGTCCTAGGAGTACACTTTTGTTTAAGCTGGGTCCTTAGTGCCAATGGAGCGAGTGGTAATGCGTTGACTCCGTTGACCGGCTGACGGCGGTTATCGGTTCTCTGAAGGTGTTGATTGCTCTGGGTGCTGGAGCTTGCTGAGAGGAGGAAGACGTTGAGTGTCTAGGACTGCCTCTCTGGTGATTCTCTGTTGTGGATTCTCTGTGAGTCTTGTGTTCTGAGTCTCTATGTGTGTGAAGGAGATGATCCTTCTATTTATAGTTTTGCAGGCTGGCTGCTCATGCGCGCATGCAGGATACGCCGGTGTGGAGATGCCACGTGGAGGTTGCTGATGGAGGCACACGGATGCTGCGCCCTGATCGAGGGGGAGAACTCTTCATACTGCTGTTGTGAGCCGGCACGTAGCAGAGAGAAGATCTTTCTGTTGCTGAAATCTTGGATGAGTTGAGTCAAAAGACACGTGTCGTCGACTCATGGTTCGAAGATCTCGGATTTGGTGGAAAGGAGTGATCTGGTGAGCTGTGCCTTGGATTGGGCGCAGGAGGAGGCTGCGGCTCATAACCTTTAGGAGTTACAAACCATTTGGGACGCATGGCTTTTGAGGCGCATGCAGGCGACTTTCCTTCTGTCTTTCGGGATCAGAGAGCAGTCTGAGGCACATGGCTTTTGAGGCACATGCTGATTTGGACGCATGGCCGTAGAGGCGCATGCTGATGGTGGAGTGGCCACGTGGCAGTCGCCGTCGAAATAAAGTCATGATGATGCTGACGTTGTCGACGCTTCATTTTCTGAAAAAGCTGTCAACTGTTCAGACTTTGGGAGGCGTGCTGCCAACTCTGTCAGTTCAGCATTTAATGTTGGTGACGTTCGATGGACAGCTGAGTGGGCGCGTCGGTTGGCGTTCTACTCGGTATGGAGATGTGTGGGGGCGCACCCTCTGCGATGCGCTTGGTACTGAAGGGCGCGTCTGTGTGATGCGCTGTCTGACCGGCACGTCTGTTGCATGGCGCATCTCCATTGGTCCGGCTATTGAGTTCTTCGGAGCTTTGATGGCTCTCCGACTTAGCTGAATTCGAAGGAGGCGAGTTCATTCATCATAAATACATGTTCATTGCACCAATTTTGGGAAGGTTGCCACTTGGCGCATGGGTTTGATTTGCCCTGGCCTATGAATAGCAACAGTTTGAGAGAGTTTTGTTGTCTCTCCCTTTGACTTCTCGACGAAGATGGATTCGACTGATCCTCCTCCTTGGCAAGACGTTGTACTGTGGATGATGATTCTCTTTGTTTGAAGAAGCTTTGACGGTTCTTTCAGAAGACTGAGATTCGCCGAGTTGGAATGGATATAGATGTACCTAAGCCTCATTATGATGGAAGAGCCCCAAGCTGGTAGATGCGCCTGTGTGCTGACGAGGAAGTGATTCACTCTGACGGGGCGAAGTGATGCGCTGGAAGACAGGTACAGCAGGTTGTAATTGTTGGAACACAGACTGCCTTGGTGGTGGAGCCACTGTCTTGCGGTAGCAGCAGTTGATGGCGACCATGGCACAAGTGTGCCCTGTGAGGGGCACATTATGCTTGTTGGTCGGCTCTCCTGATCGACGTTTTTGTGAGTGATCACGTTGCGTAGATCGTTGGAGGAGAGTGCTACCTTCGTACCCCCTTCAAGCGCATGGCAAGGCCAAGCGCCGGGGTGGTCAAGTGAGAGCGCCACCTTCGCACCCCCTTTAAGGCGCATGGCAAAGCCAAGCGCCGGGGTGGTCAAGTGAGAGTGCCACCTTTGCACCCCCTTCAAGGCGCATGGCAAAGCCAAGCGCCGGGGTGGTCAAGTGAATGCTGTACCCCCTGATCTCCCGATCAGTAGTGGGGGAACAACATTTAAAGTGACTTGAACGGACCTCAGACGCACAACCAGAGGAGGCACGGGAGTTCAAGACCACTAGGTTTGCCTTGCTCGACTTGGTTGTGAACGCAATAAATGCGCCCAAGTGAGACAAGGACTTTGAAGGTCGGCTTGTTTCCGGTGCCGCAGCACCCGAGTCGACCTTATACAGCTTACCATCAGCAGCGCGCATGATTGTGAGCGCATGCTTCTGGTTTGCCATTGGCATAGCACGTTTGCGGTGCATGGCCCGTACCGCCTTGGACTTCTTCGTACCAGCCCGTGGGGCGTATAGTACTCAGAGTCCAAATTATCCTTGCCATAACAGCGAGTGAAGAGCTTGCAGCCGACCCAGAAGAAGAGAAGAACAACTGCAACTTGTGGCTCGAACGGGCTCCCTGGATAACGGGCTCCCTTTTCTTTATTTATTTTTTTGGTGCCCTTTACAAAGGAGGCAAGAGGGCTCTATATATAGAGTGAAATGAGAGCTCTCTTCTTCTCCTTTCCGATATGGAATTAAAAGAAAGATCTCTTCTTTTTCATGCTTCTACAAGACCCCCTTCAAAGTTTTTAAAAATTTTGGACAAGTTTTAAAATACTTTGAACAAGAAGCATGAATGGTAGAGCTGTTTAGGTGTAACAATCCTATCAGAGGTAGTATGGACGTGATAGGTTTGGGTACTTCCACTGGGGAATTTATGTGGACTTATCATCCATGGCGCACCTTGGTTTTAGGTACAGATAATAAGTTGAGAGAGGGAGAGAGAACCAACATATTTACTCAGAGGTAATGTGGACGTGGTACATATGGGATTGATGGTAGAGCTTTCATACTCAGAGGTGATATGAACGTGGTAGGAATAACTCTGGAGGAAGATACGCGAAACTATTCAGAGGTAATATGGACATGGAAGTTTCGCTGGGGATGTTTAGGGATTGTAGCCTCTTCTTTTTGTATTTTTGCAACTCTTGCTGGGGGAATAGCATATTTCTGTACTCTCACTTTTAGAAAATAAAGAAATACACAACCTTTTTTGTGATGTGTTCATTTTTGATATCATGAACTTGATGATTTATGTGGACCTATTATCTTTTGCGCACCTTGGTTTTTAGGTACAGATAATAAGTTTGAAGGAACCAACATGTTTGCTCAGAGGTAATGTGGACATGGCAATCATTAGGTTCAAATGATAGAATCTTCCTACTCAGAGGTATTTATGGACGTGGTAGGAATGATCCTGGGGGATACGCTGAACAACTCAGAGGTAATGTGGACGTGGAAGTTCTGCGATCAATGTACGACAACACAGGAGTTGTTTGTACGGGATATTTACTCAGAGGTAATGTGGACGTGGTAAACATGAAGGATAGCGGAAGCTCACGAAGTGTAAGATTGCGCTTTGTAGGATGTAGAGAGACAACTCAGAGGTAATGTGGACGTGGTTATCTTTCTACGGAAGGATGCCACGGAACAGCTGGGTTCCGGAAGCGATTGATTTTATGAAAAGAGGTTGTTTGGGGAAATACATGTCTTGAAGGATGTCAAGAATAGTACTTCTTTAGGAACTTGCCGTTGATGGGCATCATGAACAAGTCCCCATTGGGTTTGGCGAGGCGGTAAGCACCGTTTGAGTATACCGTCTCAATGATGAAGGGTCATTCCCATTTAGGCTCGAACTTCCCTGGTGTCTTGTGAGTTAACACCATTGGCCTTCTGACTGCTAAAACCAGGTCGCCAACTTGGAAAGTTCTTTGCTTGACCTTCTTGTTGAAAGCCTGTGATATACGGGCTTGGTAAAGTTCGATGCGTTGTTGAGCTAGGAGACGCTTTTCGTCAAGTGCCTCCAGTTCCCGCAGACGACGACGTTGATTGTCTTCTTCTGTGAGTTTGTTTGTGATTGCTACTCGGAGTGAGGGGATCTGGATCTCGAGAGGCAGTACCGCTTCGCTCCCGTAGACCAGGGAAAATGGTGTGTTGCCTGTTGGGGTCCGTACCGTTGTGCGGTAGGCCCAAAGACATTCGCCGAGCTTTTCGTCCCAGTCGCGTTTGTTGGATGACACGACCTTTTTGAGCAGCCTGACGATAGTTTTGTTGAATGCCTCGGCCAATCCATTTGCTGCCGGATTGTAGGCGGTTGAGGCCACGTTTTGAATGCGATTCTTGTCACAGAACCTGCTGAAAATGTGGCTGATAAACTGGGGACCATTGTCATGAATGATTCGCCTGGGTACTCCGAAACGGTAAATGACATGGTGTTTGATAAAGCTGACCACCCTGGAGCTTTTTTACTTCCGCTAGTGGGACTGCTTCCGCCCATTTGGAGAAGTAATCGGTGATGGCCAGGATGAAACGATGTCCTCTTGATGAAGGAGGGGTGATTGGTCCTACAATGTCCATGCCCCAGGCTTCGAATGGCCAGGAGGCGACAGTAGGATGTAGCGGCTCAGACGGTGTATGTATGAAGTCTGCATAAAGTTGGCATGTATGGCACTTCTTAGCATATTCCACTGCGTCGGCAACCATGGTTGGCCAGTAGTAGCCCATACGTCGTAGTCGATCTTGCAACTTAGGACCCGGTTGGTGAGCTCCGCAAGTTCCGTCGTGAGCTTCTCGAAGAACTTCGGCTGCTTCTTCGTTAGACAGGCATCGCAGGAGAAGCCCGTCGAAGGAGCGTCGGTACAGCATTTTAGTGGCTGTATCGTAGTAGAATCGAAGAGAGCGTCTCCTGACTGAGACGGCTTCCTTCGGGTCTTTCGGAAGGATTCCGTAGACGGCGAAGTCGATGAACGGGAATCTCCAGTCTCGGACATTAACATCAGTGTTTGTCGACATGGCGTGAGCCATTTGCAAACATAGGTTGTTCCTGGGACAAATCAAGTCTCGGCCAGTTACCGTGACATAGTATTGAGTCCCAAGGGGCGCGGCCAATGAGGCTGCAAGGCCAGCCAGGGCGTCAGCCTCCAAGTTTTGTAGACGGGGTACATGTTCGATGAAGAACCCAGTGAAGGTTGAAATGATGTTCAATGCAACTTCATGGTAAGGGATCAAATCTTCATGGCGAACCTCGTATTGCCCCCGAATCTGGTTTACGACGAGTTTCGAGTCGCCGTAGGCTTCCAGATGATCCACCCCCAGCTGTTGTGCTAGCTGGAGTCCCATGACGAGTGCGTTGTACTCAGCAACATTATTGGAGCACGGCTTCGAAAGAGAGTATGCGCGCTGGATGACCAGCTGATCGGGGGAGACTAAGACTACCCCCACTCCTGCTATGATTTGGCCGTTGGGGCCCGTTCTTGAAGCGCCATCGAAGAACATCCGTCAAACGGGGCTTCTTTCAGTGACGTTTGATTCTTGGACTTCATCCGGGATATCTTCATAGAGTTTTGAAGATTCTGGGATGGGGTGTACAGCTAAAAAGTCAGCCAGAGCCTGACCCTTGACCGCCTTCTGCGGGACAAACACCATGTTGTATGGCGTTAGTAGGATCGCCCATGTAGCCAGCCAGGAGTTTAATGACCCTAGCTTCGTCATGAGAACTCTGAGCGAATTGACTCGGGAGATGACGTGAATTGTCTGGCCCGAGACGTAATGACGAGTCTTCTGAATGGCAAATACCAAAGCCAAGCACTCCTTTTCAACAGGGTTGTACCGGTGTTCGGCCCCGATGAGTGTTCGACTGAGGTAGTAGATTGCTTGCTCGTAGCCTGCATCGCTGTTTTGAGCCAGTAAAGCGCCGAGGGAATGATCCATGGCACGGACGTAGAGGAGGAATGGTTTGCCGGCGACAGGTGCCACTAGGACTGGCGGGCTTGTCAAGTAAGCCTTGATGTCGTCGAAAGCCTTTTGGCACTCCTCTGTCCAGACATAAGAGACTCCCTTCTTCATGAGCTGAGTAAAGGGTTGACATTTACCGGAGAGGTTTGCTATGAACCTCCGGATGTATGCCAGACGTCCCTGTAAGCCCCGAAGTTCTCGAAGGTTCTTCGGAGGGTCCATGTTGAGGATGGCTTTAGTCTTCTCGGGATCGACATGAATATCGTTTGCCGTGATGACAAAGCCCAAGAATTTGCCGCTAGAAACCCCCAGGAAGGATTTAGCGGGGTTCATTTTGAGATGATGTGCCCGCATGAGATCGAAGACCGTCTTCAGGTCTTGTAGGTGATCTCTTTTGAGGCGGCTCTTGACTGCGATGTCGTCAACATTGCACTCAACTGTCTTGCGAAGATGTTGACAGAAGATGGTGCTCATAGCTCGCTGGTACGTTGTACCGGCGTTCTTCAAGCCGAAGGGCATTACTGTGTAGCAGAAAACACCTTTCGGAGTCCTGAATGACGTGTGTTTTGCGTCATCGGGGAACATCTTGATTTGATTGTAGCCTGAATACCCGTCCATGAAGGACATGCGTTCAAAGCCACATGTGTTGTCGATCATTACATCGGTGATTGGAAGCGGGAATTTATCCTTCGGGCAAGCAGAGTTGAGATCCCTGAAGTCGATACAGACTCGTATCTTCCCGTTCTTCTTGGTGACAGGGACGACGTTGGCTACCCAGTCCGGGTGTTGTTCCTCACGGATGAAGCCACTGGTCAAGAGCTTGTCCACCTCCTGGTCGATGGCGTTCATGATGTCCGGGCGGAAGCGTCGCTGTTGTTGTTTGATAGGTTTGACATCTGGTAAGATGTTCAACCTATGCATCGTGATCTGTGGATCGAGACCCGGCATGTCTTCGTAGCTCCAGGCGAAGACGTCGATATACTCCTTAGCCAGTTGGACTAAAGATTCTCGGTCTTCTCCTTCCAAGCTTTTGCTGATAAAGATGGGTTTAGAAGAAGACCCATCCCCGAGGTCGATCTGCTCGACTTCGTCTTCGGTGGGAGGTTCTCGTAACTCAAAACGAGACTCCCATTGTTCCCCTAGGCGTTGAGCCCAGGGTTCTTCTTCGAAGGGTTCCGGTGGTTGGTCCTCGCCTTCATCCTTCTGAGGTTGTACCGATGTCATGTTAGCTGACAGCACTTTTCTGAAGACTGATCCGATACTGGTATCGGAATCCCACGTCGATGCTTCAGACGAGTGGGAATGTTCTATGTCTTCTGCGTCTGAACTCTCTGGAGTTGATGGCGGCGTGACATAGCCTAACCCCCGTCGAGTCCGATTATAGTAATCCTGTGGCTTTCCATTGGGCATCGAAAGCCAGACAGGGAGATGCCGACCCTTGCCGTAGTTTAGGCCTTTATTGCTTTTCAGGTCGTAGCCCATCTTTTGGATGATGTGCTTAGCCGCATCCGTGTATCGATAGACTTGTACTCTGCCGGTATCAGGTTCGGGCTCGATTGACGGGAGGTTCCGACGACGCTCGATTTTGCCCGAGATGATGGTGCCTTCGTCTCGGCTTCGTGGAGGGACTATGAAGACTCCTTGAGACGGGACTATTTGATTGTGGTAGACGGTCGTTACTTATGTTTGCAACGACCGTAGAGCGTTGTCTAATGTATACATGGCATTCCAGTGTGGAAGACAAGAATAATTGAAAGACACTCTATTATTGATAAAGTACGAGATTTTATCCCGTGGGATTACATTGTCGAAGGAGGGTGCGTCTACATCAGCAGAGATATATTCGCCAAGCTCCTCATCTGTAAGCACTGGGGCCGGATCAGGAGAGTCCTCCACCGCTCTGACTTTGGGGTCTGAGAGGGTTATGTGAGCCCTCTCCGGCATCTTGGATGACTGCGGCGGCTTGCCTTTAAGACGCACCTTGAGGGGTGCCTCAGTTACGCCTTCGATGAGTGGCACCTTCCCTTGTAATTTTACCACCAGGGGAGCCGCTGTTTGTGGTGGCTTCCCCTTGAGGCGTATCTTCAGGGGAGCTTCGCGAGCTGGCGCTTTTCCTGATAGCTTGATGCTCATTGGAGGCGCCTTCTGGGGTGGTCTCCCCTTCAGACGGATTTTCAAGGGGGCGTCAGGAGTCACTTCGGGCTCCAAGTCCGGCTCTGTTGCCATCTCTGCTTCATCATCGACGTCGTTGGCTTCCTCCTCGTCAAGTGGCTTGTACAAGTCGGAATCGGTGAAGTAGGCCTCAATCCCTTTGAAGGGATCGATATCTGCAAACTTCGTCCGGATGACGCCGATGGTGGATACATATTTCATGCATTGGTGGAGCGTGGAGGGCACCACCATGTACTCATGTAACCATGGTCGTCCGAGTAAGATGTTGTAGTTGACCTCGGCATCCACCACATAACAAGTCACCTCAGTTTTGAGGCTGCCGATGTGACACTTTAGCCAGATCTTGCCCAGTGGCTCGCTCTTGCTGGCGTTGAAGCCGCTGATGGTCGTACTGGAGGGCGCCAGCCGGTACATTGGGATCCCCAGCTTTGATAGCAGCGCCTTTGGAATGATGCTTAGGGAGGACCCCGGATCGATCTGAATCCTGCTCACCTTTACCGAACCGATGTACCCTGTGTAATACAATGGTCGGTTATGTCGGTGATGCTTGAGCAGCATGTCTTGTTGGGTGAAGGTTATGTTTGGGATAACTTCATCCGCACAATGACAGTGTGCACAAGTAGTTGGGAGGTCTTCAGGCTGCTTGACCTGACTGAGAAAGGATTCGGCATCCTTCAGAGCTTCGCAGAGAGCTTCTCGGGAGTCCTTGGAGAGACGCAGGAGCTCGAACAAAGACAGGCGTGCAGGAGTACTGGCCAGTTGTGCCAGAATGTCAAAATTGTGGGGCTTGGCTAGCCCCGAAGCATTTTTTTTCCGCAGAGGTCTGTCGAAACGGGCCTCCACTTGCTTTTGTTTATTGGCTGCTGAGGGCTTGGATGGACCCTCCTCAGGGATGGTGCCAGGAGGCACCACTTCGGCGGCAGCTTCACCGGGCTGGGAGTTCTGTTGTGCACGCGTCTGCACAGGAAGCGCCTCTTCCGTTGAAGAAGAGACCGTGCGGCAAGACTTGATCTTCCTGCCTTTTGCTTTGGAGGTAGGGCGTACCTCCGGTTGAGTTACCTCGGAGACGAGGTCAGGGTGAACCCAGAGGACCTCTCCTCGAGATGTGGTGAGTGGGACAAGTCCACTCACATTGTCACGGGTGGGTGGCAAATTCACCACCTCTATTTTCGCCTTAGGGATGGGGACGACGCCATCTTGTGTGGTAGTCGGCGGCAAGGTGCCGAACTGAAGTGACACCACATTAGCTGACACCGTCTTCTCTTCGTAGTCGACGGAGATTACATCCGTATTGATCATGCGCTGGATGTAATTTTTGAGGACGTAGCAGTCCTTAGTCGGGTGTCCGACAAACCGATGGTAGTGACAGTACCTCGGGTTGTCCACTTTCCCGACTTCATCGGGCCCCTTCGGGTCCGGAAGCTTGATCTTGTCACCCTGCTTCAGTATCTCAAAGAGTTGCAGGGTGTCGTCATCATTGAATGAATACACCTCCTTGGGTCTTGGTGCCAGTGGAGGCTTTTGAGTAGGCGCAGATGCGCCCTTCGAGGCATTAACAGTTAATGCCTGTTTCCCCTTTGTTTCTCGTCCGGAGTTGTTGGTTGCGGACTTTTTCCCCTTATCGTCAAAGGCGGGGAAGCTAACACCCAGAAGACGTGCATTGGCCGCCTTCTTCTCTGCAGCTTCAGCTTCAATGATTAGGGAGCTCCAGTCGGGAGGGGGAGTAGAGTTAAGCCAGAGTTTTACTGCAGGCAGCATGTTCATACTGCAAGCGGAGAGAAGCGCATGTTCTGGCATACCTGGAGGTAGCCTGAAGCAGGCCTGACGGAAGCGTTCGATGAATGCCCGAACCGTTTCCTTGTCCTTCTGGCGTATCTCAATGAGAGACGCCATCGTCATGTCCTTCCCACCGTCGTAGAAGCGGTCAAGGAAGAGGCGTGTCAGGTCGTCGAAGGACGATATGGAATGATCGGGGAGGCTGCAGTACCAGTCATACGCCACCCCTTTCAGGGCCCCAACAAAGATGCTGGTGAGGAGCGCGTCCTCCTTTAGAAGATGCCCTGTCTGCGACTGGAAGTACGTCAGGTACCGTCGTGGAGAGTCCTTCCCGTCATACGGCGTGAGTGTTTGTGGTTTATACTTTGGGGGATAAACCACCTTGTTCCACTCAAGGGGATAAGGCTGGGGAATGCCCATCTTCTGGCGCTCCTCCTGCCTGTTCTTGGACTCGAAGCGCTCCCACAGATCTTTGATCATTTCGACCACGTCCTCCGTGGAGCTAGGAGTCGGGGAAGGAGGTACCACCTGGAGTGGAGCATTTGAGGGCTCCGACGTCCGGGGTGCTTCTGTGTCTGAGGGTGTCCGTTGGATGGGCACACTCGACTCTCCATTGGCTCCTGGGTCGGGACCATTTGAAGGTGTCCTGATCAATGCCGACCGCATCTCAAACACTGCTTGAGTCAGTGCTTGCATTGAGGCAGAGAGGGTTTTGAGTCCTCCCTCTAGCGAGTCTATGCGCTGGACAATGTCCTGTGGCGGCGCATCAGTCTCAAGATCACCCCCGGTCATGTATACTGTCATGACACGGCCGGAAGTGGATGGATTAGTTGAGGCTTCGCTCTCAGCCTCGCTCTCATGTGGGGGAGTCACTTCTCCTGGTGTTTGGCCACCCCCAGCCACATTCTGGAGTTCGTCTTCGACAGGCACATCTGCAAGGGCCTGACTGCCCTCAGCTCTGTCTTGAAGGGCCTCTTCATTTTCAGCACTACCCCCGGCGGTGTCCTGGAGGACATCGTCCTTTTGAGGGGCTTCAGGGAGGCCATCTTCGCCTTGATGAAGATCCGCCGCAGCTGTGCTTTGGACATCTTCGTCTTCGGAAGGAGGCTCGACAAGGGTCTGGCTACCCCCAGCTTCCTCCAAGGACTTCTTCCTCGACCGAGTGCCTTCGAACACTCCAGAGGTCGTGACGGCTGCCTTGGTTTTCCTTGGCTGGCTTTTGGATGAAGACGAGGAATTGGCAGTCGTCTTCCGGACAGATGAGGAATTGGAGATCACGTTGCATGACGCAATCTTTAGTTCCTCTTCTGCTGACACCTTCGTCCCAAGGCGATGTCGGAGGGGTGTCGATGATTGTAGCCGTTGGAAGACCGACTGCTTTGGCGGTACTGCCGTCTTGCAACAGCAGTTGATGGTGACCACTGCACAAGTGTGCCCCGTGAGAGGCGCATCGTGCTTGTTGGTCAACTCTCCTGACCGGTGCTTGTGAGTGATCACGTTGCACAAGTCATTGGAGGAGAGTGCTACCCTCACACCCCTCTCAGGCGCATGGCAGGGCCAAGCGCCGGGGTGGTCGGGTGAGTGCTGCGCCCCCTGATCTAATACCAAGCAGGCATCACGATCAGTAGTGGGGGAACCACAGCATTTGAAGTGACTTGAACGGACCTCGAACGCACAACCAGAGAAGGCGCGGGAGTTCAAGACCACAGAGTTTGCCTCTTTCGGCTTGGTTGTGCACGCAGTGAATGCGCCCAAGCGAGATGAGGACTTTGAAGGTCGACTCGTTGTCAGTGCAGAAGCACTTGAGTCAACCTTGTACAGCTTGCCATCGGCAGCGCGCGTGATTGTAAGCGCGTGCCTCTGGCCGGCTGCTGGCATAGCACGTTTATGGCGCATGGCCCGTGCCGCCTTGGATTTCTTCGTACCAGCCCGCTGGGGCGCATAGTACTCAGCATCCAAATTCTCCTCGCCATTACAGCGAGTGAGTCTGTCAAAGACAGAGGCTCTTTGTGGCGCATCAGAAGTGATGCACGGGGCATTGGCTGCGCCCCTGCTCCGTCGACGTATCTTCCTCGCCTGAGAGGAAGATGGCTGGGGAACGTGGTCAGCCGCACGCTTCCCCGAGAGATGCGCTGCATCGGCGGGCGCACCTTGACTGCTGAGGACGTCAGCAGGAAGAGAAGGCTGGACGGGCGCATCCCCTTCAACGGTGGTGCCCAAGGCGTCGACTTTGCGTACCCAGGCTGCGCGGGTCTTCTTCGGCTTCGACAGCCGCTTCGAAGGACTCGCACTTCCTTCAGAAATAAACTCCTCGTACGCCTGTTGATTGAGGCGCACTACCAGCGTCCTGTGGGAGGAGCCCACCATCACGTCGTCGGCCTGTGACACAACCTTCTCGGTAGAGGAGAAAGAAGTCCCCAGCAGAGTCGCCAGCTTGTTTGCCATTAAAATTGTTTTGATTGAAATCTTAATACAAACAGAACAGTGATACAATATAGGACTTAGATGTAGTCCTAGGAGTACACTTTTGTTTAAGCTGGGTCCTTAGTGCCAATGGAGCGAGTGGTAATGCGTTGACTCCGTTGACCGGCTGACGGCGGTTATCGATTCTCTGAAGGTGTTGATTGCTCTGGGTGCTGGAGCTTGCTGAGAGGAGGAAGACATTGAGTGTCTAGGACTGCCTCTCTGGTGATTCTCTGTTGTGGATTCTCTGTGAGTCTTGTGTTCTGAGTCTCTGTGTGTGTGAAGGAGATGATCCTTCTATTTATAGTTTTGCAGGCTGGCTGCTCATGCGCGCATGCAGGATGCGCCGGTGTGGGGATGCCACGTGGAGGTTGCTGATAGAGGCGCACGGATGCTGCACCCTGATCGAGGGGGAGAACTCTTCATACTGCTGTTGTGAGCCGGCACGTAGCAGAGAGAAGATCTTTCTGTTGCTGAAATCTTGGATGAGTTGAGTCAAAAGACACGTGTCGTTGACTCATGGTTCGAAGATCTCGGATTTGGTGGAAAGGAGTGATCTGGTGAGCTGCGCCTTGGATTGGGCGCAGGAGGAGGCTGCGGCTCATAACCTTTAGGAGTTACAAACCATTTGGGGCGCATGGCTTTTGAGGCGCATGCAGGCGACTTTCCTTCTGTCTTTCGGGATCAGAGAGCAGTCTGAGGCACATGGCTTTTGAGGCGCATGCTGATTTAGACGTATGGCCGTAGAGGCGCATGCTGATGGTGGAGTGGCCACGTGGCAGTAGCCGTCGAAATAAAGTCATGATGATGCTGACGTTGTCGACGCTTCGTTTTCTGAAAAAAGCTGTCAACTGTTCAGACTTTGGGAGGCGTGCTGCCAACTCTGTCAGTTCAGCATTTAATGTTGGTGACGTTCGATGGACAGCTGAGTGGGCGCGTCGGTTGGCATTCCACTCGGTATGGAGATGTGTGGGGGCGCACCCTCTGCGATGCGCTTGGTACTGAAGGGCGCGTCTGTGTGATGCGCTGTCTGACCGGCGCGTCTGTTGCATGGCACATCTCCATTGGTCCGGCTATTGAGTTCTTCGGAGCTTTGATGACTCTTCGACTTAGCTGAATTCGAAGGAGGCGAGTTCATTCATCATAAATACAAGTTCATTGTACCGATTTCAGGAAGGTTGCCACTTGGCGCATGGGTTTGATTTGCCCTGGCCTATGAATAGCAACAGTTTGAGAGAGTTTTGTTGTCTCTCCCTTTGACTTCTCGACGAAGATGGATTCGACTGATCCTCCTCCTTGGCAAGACGTTGTACTGTGGATGATGATTCTCTTTGTTTGAAGAAGCTTTGACGGTTCCTTCAGAAGACTGAGATTCGCCGAGTTGGAATGGACATAGATGTACCTAAGCCTCATTATGATGGAAGAGCCCCAAGCTGGTAGATGCGCCTGTGTGCTGACGAGGAAGTGATTCACTCTGACGGGGCGAAGTGATGCGCTGGAAGACAGGTACAGCAGGTTGCAATTTATGGAACACAGACTGCCTTGGTGGTGGAGCCACTGTCTTGCGGTAGCAGCAGTTAATGGCGACCATGGCACAAGTGTGCCCTGTGAGGGGCGCATTATGCTTGTTGGTCGGCTCTCCTGATCGACGTTTTTATGAGTGATCACGTTGCGCAGATCGTTGGAGGAGAGTGCTACCTTCGCACCCCCTTCAGGCGCATGGCAAGGCCAAGCGCCGGGGTGGTCAAGTGAGAGCGCCACCTTCGCACCCCCTTTAAGGCGCATGGCAAAGCCAAGCGCCGGGGTGGTCAAGTGAGAGTGCCACCTTTGCACCCCCTTCAAGGCGCATGGCAAAGCCAAGCGCCGGGGTGGTCAAGTGAATGCTGTACCCCCTGATCTCCCGATCAGTAGTGGGAGAACAACATTTAAAGTGACTTGAACGGACCTCAGACGCACAACCAGAGGAGGCACGGGAGTTCAAGACCACTAGGTTTGCCTTGTTCGACTTGGTTGTGAACGCAATAAATGCGCCCAAGTGAGACAAGGACTTTGAAGGTCGGCTTGTTTCCGGCACCGCAGCACCCGAGTCGACCTTATACAGCTTACCATCAGCAGCGCGCATGATTGTGAGCGCATGCTTCTGGTTTGCCATTGGCATAGCACGTTTGCGGCGCATGGCCCGTGCCGCCTTGGACTTCTTCGTACCAGCCCGTGGGGCGTATAGTACTCAGAGTCCAAATTATCCTCGCCATAACAGCGAGTGAAGAGCTTGCAGCCGACCCAGAAGAAGAGAAGAACAACTGCAACTTGTGGCTCGAACGGGCTCCCTGGATAACGGGCTCCCTTTTCTTTATTTATTTTTTTGGTGCCCTTTACAAAGGAGGCAAGAGGGCTCTATATATAGAGTGAAATGAGAGCTCTCTTCTTCTCCTTTCCGATGTGGGATTAAAAGAAAGATCCCTTCTTTTTTCATGCTTCTACAGGCTCGAATCCATTTTTGTTGTTGTTTGCAGTGCACTTCCTCTTGTTTTCAAATGAAGGGAAGCTAACCCCTAGAAGACAAGCATCACGAGCCTTCAGCTCGACGACTTTGATGCCGATAATGAATGATGTCCAATCTGCATACTGGAAGGAGTCGACCCAAAGTTTAATCGCAGGTGTCATGTTCTTCCTGCAAGAGTCCATCAGTACAGGCTCAGGGATGCCATAGGGTAGCCTTAAACAAGCCTGCCAGAAGTGCTCGATATAGGCTTGGACCGTCTCTTTCTCTCTCTGGGTAATCTCCATGAGAGAAGACATAGTCATGTCTTTTCCGCCATCGTAGAATTGGTCAAGAAAAGGACGCTTCAAGTCCTCGAAGGATGATATACAATTATCAGGGAGACTGCAATACCAATCATAGGCCACCCCCTTTAGTACTCCAATAAATAGACTCGCGAGCAGGGCATCCTCCTTCAGCAGATGCCCCGTCATAGAGTGGAAATAAGTCAAGTATTGACTGGTAAACTTTTTTTTCGTCAAACGGTGTCAGTGATTGTGGTTTATACTTGGGAGGATAAACCACATTGTTCCACTCAGAAGGAAAGGGTTGCCGAATTTTGAGCTTCTGCCATTCCACCTATTTTTTTTTGCCTCAAAACGGTCATGTAGGTCTTTCACCATCGCGAACAGTTCTTCATTGGAGCTAGGAGCAGATGATTGAGGTACGGTACGATGTTCAGCTTCTGAGGAAGCTGATGTCTGAGGTAAAGTATGACGCACCGTCCCTGATGATACCTGTCGAGGGGGTACATTTAGTTCTATATTAGCCCCTAGGTTGGGACTGGCGGATATAGGAGCTCCTATTGTAGGCTGGGCCATCAGGGTATTCTGGATCTCGAACACGACCTGAGTCAAGGATTGCATTGTAGTGGAGAGGGTCTTAAGGCCCTCTTCTAGAGTATCCATACAACACACGAGATCAGAAGGCGAAGCATCTCCCTCTTCTTCCTTACCACCCCCTGTCATGTAGATAGGCATGACATGGGTCAAAGTGGATGGATTGGTCGACGCTTTACTTTTAGCCTCGCTTTCTTGCAAAAAGTTTAGCATGTGTGTTTCTTTTTCTGACGCCTCGAACTGGCTACACTTGGCCATGTCGGTGTCAGTTTCTTGACAGGTACTCTCATCTTTGAATAAGGGGTTGTTGTGGACAGTCGGGGCCTGATCATCCCCTACTTGTGTCATCGATGCAGCCTTCATTCTCAACCGAGTATTCTGAAATACCTCGGTCGACAGAATTTTTTTGCTTCCTCTCAGTCGGCTTTTGGATGAGCTAGCTGAGGCTGGAGGGTTGGTGGTATTTTCTTTTTTTCTGGGTGTGGGAGAGCTGGAGATGACATGGCACGAGGCGACCAAGGGTTCTTTCTCGTCATCGATTGATACCCTTTTTTTGAGGCGGCGTCGGATAGGTACGGCCGATTACAGTTTCTATAATACAGACTGTCTTGGCGGTGTAACTACTATTTTGTAACAGCAGCAGTTGATGGTGGCCGTAGCACAAGTATGCCTTACGAGGGGCGTATTGTGCATAGAGGTAACATCTCCCGATCTACGTCTGTGAGCGATCATATTAAGCAGATCGTGTGAAGAGGGTTTCATATTTGCACTCCTCTTAGGCGTATAGCAGGGACAAGCGTCAGGGTGGTCATGTGAATGTTGCGTCCCCTGATCTAGTTCCAACACATGATATGCACCTAGATCATTGGTGGGAGAGCAACACGTATTACGGATTGAACCCACTTCATGCGTACAGTCCACGTGGGCGCATGAGTTCAGAGTCGCAAGGTCTGCCCTACCCAGCTTGGTTCCCTGTGCATGAGATGCGCCCAAGTGGGAAGGGGACTTTAAGAGTTGACTCATTGCTAATGCTGAAGTACCCGAGCCAACACTGTACAGCTTTCCATCAGTTGCGCGCATGAATTTCAGTACACATTTTTGGCTCGTTGCTGACATAGCATAATGGGAGCATGGCCTGTGCTACCTTGGACTTCTTTATACTAGCTCGTAAAGGCACATAGTACTCAGAATCCAACCTTTCTTTGCCGTGACAGCGAGTAATTCTGTCAAAGTCAGAGTTCTTTCCCTACGCAGCAGAGTTCATGTACGAGAGAGGGGTTGCACCCTTGTTCCGTCAGCACATCTTCTTCGACAGGAAAGAAGAAGGTTGGGAGCTACAGTCAGCACTGTGCTACCCTGGCAAATGCGTTATACCAGTGGCAACATCTTATTTGCTGAGATCGTCAGCAGAACGGATTTGCTGCCAGGTGCAGCTCCTTTCGTTGTGGTGCTCAGCGCATCGCATTTGCGCACCCAGACTTGGCTAGTTTTATTCTGCTTTGGCAGCTGCTTCGAAGGACTTGTGCTGCCTTCAGAGATGAACTCCTCGTACGCCTGTTGATTGAGGTGTACCACCAGTATTTTCTATAAGGAGTCGAGCTTGTTGTCGTCGGATTGCGACACAACCATCTTGTTGGAATAGAAAGTGGTCCCCGGCAGAGTCACCAGCTTGTTTGCCATTAAAAGTATTCGAAATAATTTTTATAAAATAACAAACAGAATAGAGTACATTATTGGATCTCGATGGAATCCATCTAGTACACTTTTATTTTTATCCGGGAACCGTGGCGATGGAGAGATGATTCTTTATTCTATTGATGATCTGACGACGATCTCGAGTTCTTTGAAGGTCTGAGTTGCTCTGGAAGGTGATGAGTCGAAGTTGTTGAAGCTTTTGAAAGTATTGAGAATGATGAAGTGGTTGGAAAGATTGAATGAAGGAATGATCCTTCTATTTATAGGCAGCAAAATAATTTGCTTATGCGCGTATGGACATTTTGCACATAGGGATGCCACGTGTCTGACTTTGTTGGGCGTATGGATGATGTGCTCGGGAGCTAAAACTAAATCTGTTTGAACATTGCTTGTTGGGCTGTGGAGGAGCTAACATGTAGCAGTTGTTGAGATTTAGTTATTGCTGAGATCTTGGATGGTTGGCACCCGTTCTTGAACATAACTAATTCCATGACATATGGCTCGTGTACATTGCTCAAAGATCTTAGTTTTGTTGCAGGATGATCTGCTTAGATGCGCTCAGGATGTGGCGCATGAAGAGACTTGACATCTGACTTTTGGGGTCAAATAGTAAGTTCGAGCACATGGATGTAGAGGTGCATGCAATATTTGAGCGCATAGCTGTAGAGGCGCATATGGGTGATCAGTTGGCCACGTGTCAAGGCAGAGCTGTTACCGACAAAGAGTAATGATTATGTCTCTACATTTTCTGAAAAAATGGTCATTATTATTGTCTTCGGGTGGCGTGCTTCTGACTTCTGACATTTTTGCATTAAATGCTTTAATGGGTAGAGAGCTTCTCATAAGCGCACCGTACATGAGGCACAAGCCCTTTAGGCTGCATCATTCGTGGGGCGCATCTATCTGAAGGGCGCATCAACTTTTGGGCGCATCTCTTTTAATCAACCTGTTTTGAGCATTTCGAGGCTCGTATTGACGACTTTTGACTTAACTGAATTTGAGGTGGCAGATTCATTGCATAAATGCATATTCATCGCATTAACTTCTGGGGGAGCTGCCACTTGCCCTATGGGTCTTGATTGCCCCGGCCAATAAATAGCAGTGAAGGGAGAGAATTTGTTCTCATTTTACCCGACTTCTTCTGTGGGAATGAACTTGACCGATCCTTATCCTTGGCGAGTTATCACGCTGTGGGCTGTGGATTTTC